>SJYT01071197.1:25294-81799 GCA_006410635.1 Cephalophus harveyi | reverse complement strand
TGAGAGTTGGACTGTGAAGAAGGCTGAGCGCCGAAGAATTGATGCTTCTGAACTGTGGTGTTGGAGAAGACTCTTGAGAGTCCCTTGGACTGCAAGGAGATCCAACCAGTCCATTCTGAAGGCGATCAGGCCTGGGATTTCTTCGGAAGGAATGATGCTAAAGCTGAAACTCCAGTACTTTGGCCACCTCATGCGAAGAGTTGACTCATTGGAAAGGAGTCTGATGCTGGGAGCGATTGGGGGCAGGAGGAGAAGGGGACGACCGAGGATGAGATGGCTGGATGGCATCATGGACTCGATGGACGTGAGTCTGAGTGAACTCCGGGAGATGGTGATGAACAGGGGGGCCTGGCGTGCTGTGATTCATGAGGTTGCAAACAGTAGGACACGACTGAGTGACTGAACTGAACTGAATGAGACCAGACACCATGGTTTGAATGTGGAGTTTTAAGTCAGCCTTTTCACTCTCCTCTTTCACCCTCATCAAAAGGGTCTTTAGTTCCTCTTCACTTTCTGTGATTAGAGCAGTATCATCTGCCTATCTGAGATTGTTGATAATTCTCTCGGAAATCTTGATTCTAGCTTGTGATTTATCCAGCCCAGTATTTTTCATGATGTACTCTACTTAGAAGTTAAATAAACAGGGTGACAATATGCAGCCTTGTCATACTCCTATCCCAATTTTGAATCATCCTTTGTTCCATGTACAGTTCTAACTGCTTGTTGACCTGCATATAAGTTTCTTGAAAAACAGGCAAAGTGGTCTGATACTCCCATCTCCTTAAGAATTTTCCACAATTCATTATGATACACACAATCAAAGGATTTATTGTAGCCAGTGAGGCAGAAGTAGATGCTTTTCTGGAATTCTCTTGCTTTCTCTACTATCCAAAGGATGTTGGCAACTTTATCTCTGGTTCCTCTCCTTTTCTAAACACACTTTGTATATCAGGAAGTTCTTGGTTCACATACTGCTAAAGTCTAGCTTGAAGTATTTTGAGCATAATCTTATTAGTATGTGAAATGAGCGCAACTGTACAGTAGTTTGAAGATTCTCTGGTATTGCCCTTTTCTGGGATTGGAATGAAAGTTGACATTTTCCAGTCTTGTGGCCACTTCTGAGTTTTCCAAATTTGCTGACATATTGAGTGCAGCACTTTAACAAAATCATCTCTTAGGATTTTAAATAGTTCAGCTGGAATTCTATCACTTCACTCTAGCCTTGTTTGTAGTAATGCTTCCTAAGGCCCATTTGACTTCACACCTCAGGATATCTGGCTCTAGGTAAGTGACCACACCATCATGGTTATCCAGACATTAAGACTTTTCTTGTATAGTTCTATATATTCTTGCTACCTCTCCTTAATCTCTTCTGCTTCTTTTAGGTCCTTGCCATCTCTGTTCTTTATCATTCCCATCCTTGCATGATATGTTCCCTTACTATCTCCAGTTTTCTTGAAGATATCTCAGTATTTCCCATTCTATTGTTTTCCTCTGTTACTTTGCATTATTCATTTAAGAAGGCTTTCTTATCCCTTCTTGTTATTCTCTGGAATTCTGAATTCAATTGGGTATATTTTTCCTTTGCCTTTATTTTCTCTCTTTTCCTCAGCTATTCATAAAGCCGCCTCAGACATCCACTTTGCTTTCTTGCATTTCTAATTCTTTGGGATGATTTTGGTCACTGCCTCCTGTACAGTGTTATGAACCTCTGTCCATAGTTCTCAGGCACTCTGTCTACCAGATCTAATTCCTTGAATCTATTCATCACCTCCACTGTAAAGTAATAAAGGATTTTATTTAGGTCATAGTTGAATGCCTAGTGGTTTTCCCTATGTTCTTCAATTTAAGCCTGAATTTTGGAATAAAGAGTTCATGATCGGAGCCAGTCAGCTCTGGGTCTTGTTTTTGCTGACTATATAGAGCTTCTCCATCTTGGGCTGCAAAGAACATAATCAATCTGATTTGGCTATTGACCATTTGTTGATGTCCATGAGTAGAGTCATCTCTTGGGCTGTTAGAAAAAGGTGTTTACTATGGCCAGCGTATTATCTTGACACTGTTGTTCTTACAGCATGGGAATTTCCTTTCACCCCCAGACACATCTACAATTGGGTGTCTTTTCCACTTTAGTTCATCCACTTCTTTCTTTCTGGGGCTATTAGGAATTGCCCTCTGCTCTTCCCCAGCAGCATATTGGATACCTTCTGACCCTGAGGGCTCATCTTTTGGTGTCATATCTTTTGTGTTTTCATATTGTTCATAGGGTTATCACAATAAGAATACTGGAGTGTTTTGTCGTTTCCTCCTCCAGTGGACCACATTTTGTCAGAACTCTTCACTATAATCCATCCATCCTGGGTGGCCCTGTATGGAATGGCTCATTGCTTCATTGATTTATGCAATCCCCTTTACCACAACAGGGCTCAATCCATGAAGAGGGTAAAAAGATTAATCAGCCATAATTAGACCCTGATTAAAAAGGGGATTTAAAGGTATTGGAGCTCTGGTGATTACATTGATGGGTGCTTATACTTAATTACTCTTTTTTATATTTCTTAAGATGGATGTTGGAAAAATCCATGTTATGTTAGTGTGAACATTTATATCAGCATCTTATTTTTCCTATTATGAGTCTTTGAAGGAATTACAAAAATCATAAAACCAATGATTTTCTTCTCTGTCTCTAAACAAGACTAGATAAATCATTTCAAGTATAATGTAAATATATTCTAAAAAGACCTAAGTAAATAATTCCATCTCAGGCAAGTATGACCTCATATAGTAGAAATTTAATAAATATTGAATGAATAACTGAACATATTCATAACCAACAAATTTCAACATCAGGAAATGTTTCTTCATTGTTGCCTTAGTCACTCCTATTTTACTTCTTCTTACAGTTTTAGAAAATGCAGAGAATCTCTAGCCATCAATCTCTGAATAATATCTGTTCTATACATGAAAACTATCATTAAATTTCCTTAATGATCCTCAAACCCACTTAGTCTTCTGCTGGCTAAATAATTCATCTCCTTCTTTTATTTTAGCCTTTATCTGAGTTTCTTGCATTATCCAGGAGGAGGAATGCTGGAGTCACAGGGGATTTTGAACCTAACGTTCCTTAAGAATGTTAAGAGTAATAAAACAGTAGTGGTGTGTGGAGATAGCACTACTAAAACATGATACCTAATGGAAATTTTCAAAGAAATTGCTAACATCTGAATAATTTTATAATTTGAGCTTTCTGTAAGACACAGAAGAAAAGATGCTCAATGAGGGAGAATAAAATGTTTGTGCTTAGACTGTATTCTTTAACTACGTATGTCCTGGTTCCACAGTTCCTCAGAACTCCTAAAATCTTAGGTCCATACTCAATAACCGCTAATGGTCTCACTGTATGAAATGACAAATGCCTCTGAGTCGTCTTTGTACAAGTAGATTCCTCTCTGAAGACTACAGAAAAGAAAAATGGTTCATAAATTCCTAATGGCCTCAGAGCAAAAAATTTGAATTCCATTTAAAGAAGTTAAATATAAAGAATGCAAGCTATTTATCAGCCTGACACTCATGTTCAAAGGAGTGGGACACACGAAGTTTTCAGTTTTGAAAGTTTTGCTACTAAATTTTATTCAGTATATAACAGGAGGGAGTCCTGAGCTGGTGTATGTCATGAAGCAATGTATTCAAGAGAAGTTAAATGCCTTTTTTTTCCCAGGATACTGAAAATAAACTGCTGACTTTAGCAAACTGGTTCCAAAATGAATAAGAAGATTGGACAGCTCCAGGTTGATCACCCCTGTTTTAAGAAAGAGTGGCACCATCACATTAGAACTTCACCAGACATTCCTTAAAATACTAAAGCTTTAACCTATAATGTGCTGACTTCTAAATATTTTATTTGAATCAAATGTTAATACATACAGCAATCTCATACCCCTTCCAGACATATAAAGATTTCTTGCCTTAAAACACAGAAAGATTACCCAGGAGACCAGTCATCTTTATAATGAAATACAAATATTATAACTCAATCATTTACCTCAACCTAAGCTCTTAATAGTACTTCATTGACCCAAGTGATGTGCATGCATCTCAATTTTCATTTTATGTCTTAATTTGAAGTCTGATTTAAAGAGTCATACTCCACCAAGCTTTCGAGGAAAGAGGAGGGTGTCAAATTTTTGCACTATTGTCATTAGTGAGAGACTGAATGGATAACTGGTTTACTGCAAAACATGTTTTCCCTAGGGAATGCACTCACTCTGGTTAATCAACTGGCAAACAAGACACCTAGGGTTATCTCTTTACCACCCTATTGCCCCATCAATAATGTACAGACTGTCATTAAGTAGTCATTTCTCCCTCCTGGGCTGAATTTTGAGAGATGCATCATGTGGGAAAAAATAGGAGTTATGGTGTGGAGACCGTGGGTCACACTGTAATCTCAAATACATGCTGTGCCATTCTGCAGACAGTCCATCAAGATATGTTCCAAGGCATGCACCAGTGCATATAAAAATATATAGGCTGAGACCACCAAACTCATTTCATCAGGACCTTTCAAGGTTAACATTATAATCATGCTTCAGGGCATAAACTGATCTCCAGCTGTGCTCAGGAAGACGTTTTGCTTCTGTAAAAACTGTCCCCAGTGGGTCAGTTGCATTGCAGGAACATTTTACCTTTTGCAAGTATTTCTTTAGCCATACTGACATTTCTTTCTCGTCTTTATCTTCATCTTGCAATAAAGCTTAAATCATCAAGCAATACTAATTTTAAGTTTTAAGATAATCCCTACCTGAAGTTTTCTTCTTTCTTTTTTCCTTTTGTTGTTGTCTCTTAAGGTGGCTCAGAGGTTGAAGCGTCTGCCTCCAATGCCGGAGACCCGGGTTCGATCCCTTGGTCGGGAATATCCCCTGGAGAAGGAAATGGCAATCCACTCCAGTATTCTTGCCTGGAGAATCCCATGGATGGAGAAGCCTAGTAGGTTGCAGTCCACGGGGTCGCAAAGAGTCAGACATGATAGTGACTTCACCTCATACACATACACACACACACACACACACACACATATATACATGTACACACTTGTTACAGGCTTCCTAGGTGGCACAGTGGTAAAGAACACCTGCCAATGCAGGAGACTCAAGAGATGCCATTTTGATCCTTGGGTCAGGAAAATCCCCTGGAGTAGGAAATGACAACTTAACTCCAGTATTCTTGCCTGGAGAATTCCATGGATAGAAGCGCCTGGTGGACTATGTAGTCCACGGGCTTGCAAAGGGTCAGACATGACTGAGCACACATCCAGAGATACACAACACACACACACACCTATATAGCTGTTTACTAACAAATCTACATAAGAACTATGTATTAGAATTCATCATAATTATCTCATAATGAGTTTTATTTAACTAAGGACACCAAAAGTACTGCCAATAGTAATTTTAGAACTGAACAGTTTTCCATTGTCCAGAATATGTTTAGCACCAAATATTGGATATTGCCTTAGTATAGTACATTTCTGATGGGTTCTGGTCACTCATCTAATCAATGACATAAAAATGCATACCTGATTCCCATCACCAGCCCTTTCTTATGGCACTTTGATCAGAATGGCAGCAGAAAAGTCCTTCTTGGAATGACATCCTTCAAACATTCAGCTTCCGTCCATCGCATGAGTATTAAGATAGAAATGTGTAGAAACACTTTGTGAAGTCGCTCAGTAGTGTCCGGCTCTTTGTGACCCCATGGACTGTAGCCCACCAGGCTCCTCTCTCCTTTGGATTCTCCAGGCAAGAGGTGGTTCTCCATAAACAACCAGATAGCATGGAGAAGGGGTATGAACACTATCCGCATGTCATAGGGTTGCTCTTTTAATAGTATTCATCTGGAGTTTCTTGCTCATTATATGCTCCTTTTGATGAGTGCTCTTTCATCTGTTTAGGATCTGGAGATTATTAGATGCACTCAGAGAAAAGACTCACTCTCAAGCAGTGATTTTTGATCTTCCAGTAATGCTATTGCTGAGAAGGCATAGCCCTATCAATTTTTTTTTTAACCATACAGGGGATATCACCTATATCCTCACTACATGCTCAATTTGAAAAATCACTGGAGCTTCACATTATTGTTTTCTCAGCAGAGCTTATCTGCTGAGGCTGTAAAGCACTGATCCAGACTGCCTGGGTTTAAAACCCATATTCACCACTTTATTAAGCAATTAGTTAGTATCTCTTTCCTTCAGCTCCCAGCCCTATCCTCATTTGGGAATAAACTACAACATCACTGTGAGGATGACATGAGATAATTCAGAATAGTGCCTGGTATACAGCTGTGGTTATTGAATAAATGGATGCAAAGTACATTGGCTTATACCAGGCTTGTAGCAAATTCTCATTTGTTTTTCTACTATTTTTTATCGTGACTTTATATTAGAAACTTTGATCTTACTTGGGGATCAGTTCAGTTCAGTTCAGTCGCTCAGTCGTGTCCGACTCTTTGCGACCCCATGAATCACAGCACGCCAGGCCTCCCTGTTCATCACCATCTCTCGGAGTTCACTCAGACTCACATCCATCGAGTCAGTGATGCCATCCAGCCATCTCATCCTCAGTCGTCCCCTTCTCCTCCTGCCCTCAATTCCTCCCAGCATCAGAGTCTTTTCCAATGAGTCAACACTTCGCATGAGGTGGCCAAAGTACTGGAGTTTCAGCTTTAGCATCATTCCTTCCAAAGAAATCCCAGGGCTGATCTCCTTCAGAATGGACTGGTTGGATCTCCTTGCAGTCCAAGGGACTCTCAAGAATCTTCTCCAATACCGCAGTTCAAAAGCATCAATTCTTCAGTGCTCAGCCTTCTTCACAGTCCAACTCTCACATCCATACATGACCACAGGAAAAACCATAGCCTCGACTAGACGGACCTTAGTTGGCAAAGTAATGTCTCTGCTTTTGAAAATGCTATCTAGGTTGGACATAACTTTTCTTCCAAGGAGTAAGAAAAAAAAAAAAAAAAAAAAAAAACAACACCTAGAATTTCAAAGTGAGAAAGGAGAGAATGTCAAATTCCCTAAAACTGATTTTCTTAAAATCAATTGGCATAATGATCAATTTACCTAATGACACATTCATCTAAAATGTTCATTTATCAAATGTGCAACTTCTCATCTATACTAATATAGTGTTAGCTTAGTGGCATTTTTGTAAACTTTCATAGTGACTATTTTGCTGACCTTTGAGGATTTTCAAGGCATTTTACCCAATTAAAAGTAAATGTTTAAAGTATTATAAAGCAGATTTTAAAAGCCCACTGTATTCTTAAAATGCATCTTATTATATAAGAAATGGCATCTTATTATATAAGAAATGCTACATCTATGACAGATCTTTGTTAGGAATATAATCATTAGGCTAATGGGTATTTGGGGAGACTGGGTATTAGGAGAATTGGTTTTAGGTAAAGCACCCTCAGTCTCTCACAGGGTCAGGATGTGAGAACAGTGGCACCAGTCTGTGCCTGACTCACTTTGCTGACTTTTCTCTGTGACTAGGTTCAGCTCTGAAACTACCTGCTGTCAGATCTAGTCTGACAGCTCACAACTTCCATTCCATGACAAATTTTCAGACCTGGAGCCTGCTTGCCCACCTTGGTTGACCTGATGATGAAGTAGCAAATCTGTATTCTGCACGGTTTTGACACAGCCGCAGAAATCTATTTTGCCCTGTCTATGAACTCACAATGGTACACATTAGTTAATATAACAACTTTTTTCACTTGACTGTTTTGATATGTATTTTACATTACCCATCTCCTCTAATAATAGGAAGTTCTAAATCAGTTCTTCAAAAATGAGAAAGATAATTCAGATGTAAAGGTATGGTAAGTTTGCCTAGGAAAAGAAGTATGGGAGAACATTCAAAATGTTTGGGGAACATGTAAAATGTTTACACAAAGGAGTCCTAAGATGCATGCGAACTCACAGTGCTTTTCTGAAAATGACAGCCAACACACACCAAACCTCTCTTTGAAATCAGTTTTACTTTCACCGATCCCAGCTCTCGTGTGGAGGAGTCAATTCTCTGACATTGCTACTTCATAAAATTCTTCTTCCATTGTACATGTATTGTAAAGGCAAGGAATTTTCATTTTGAGGAGAACGTTTACATTTTCCTGAATGCAAAGGAAGGTAAACAGTGTGCTAGGTGCCCGGAGTTTGTTTAAAGTTGCACTTGCCTATATAATAATACAAGTGTGTCCATCCCATCATGTAGTAACTGGTAGTGTGGAAACTGACATCTGCCAACCAGTAATGGTGGTCATACCTCGCTGCTGCTCCAACTGCTCACAGTCCGGCTCAGCCTGCCACCCTGAGCTCCAGCCAGCTGTCAGGATTGTCACAGCTGCCATCGTATTTACTGCCATAAGTTTCTTGGCATTGTGGACCCAGACACTGCTGAGATGGCGCCTGTCATTGGCTGTAAAAGGCACAGGGACGAAAGACTCTGAGGAACCCTGGGAAGGTGCAACATGTTCAAGCCACCTGACAGTGGAACCAGTCGGCACTGAATTCTCCAAGGTTGTTCTTTGTTGACTGATAAGATTGGACAAGGCACAGTAGGCCCCCAGAACTCCTATTCAGAGCTGTTTTAATTGAATGTGTCACTGACAAGGGACATCACTTGGGCTGTGGCATCTATTCCAAATGAAACAATTGTTTTAAAGTAATTGGTCTGACAAGAAGGCTGGCAGCCATTGAGGATAAGATGTATGTGTTTCTACGAGAAGAGACAGAAAACATGCTCCCTGTAATTGCCCAGGCTAAGCTTTTAAACTTTTCCCTTTAACTTCTCATGAAACAAGTCCTTTCAGACCTCTGATTTGAATAAACATTGAACAACTCGAAGGACACCGCTTTACTTTATGGTTTTTATACACATAAGAGGCTCATTCTCAGCTTGTTTAAACTATTCAGCCACAACAATATGCAATGGATTTAATAGGGGAAAAAAGTGCAAAGAGTTAGCTTCTCTCTGAAATTCTTTGCAGATCTCACTGTTAGCAACTATCTATACAAAGGCTGCAATTATGCATTGTAAAACAGAAGGTCAATTACATCAGCCAGTTAGCACGGACAGAGCCAAATTTTTCCAAGTATGTCAGACTGGATGAGTCTGCAGGGGCCAAAAGCATCTGGGCAAATGGCATTTAACCATATAACACACCTATGCCACAATAGAATATATAACATGTTAGAAAGAGAAGAGATTATATTGAAGGAGGAAACAGACAGAACAGTCTCCATCTTGAAAGCAGGACTCCACCTTTGGCTGGACAGTGGACTTTGAACTATATGCCCAGTATCTATGGAAATGACATACCAACTAGAAAAGCAGACCCCTGGATGGAAGAGCCCCAGGGCTCGTATCTAGACTCTCCGTTACCTAAAAGAATACCCTAATTATCTGTGTAACCAAATAGAATCATAAATTCTATTATGCTTATTGGGGTATGACCACAGGCCTATTGATAACTGCCCACTGTTAACTACCTAGGCTTAAGGCATATGAATCACAGGTTAACTTTGATTATATCTTTCTTTTCCTTTATTCAGAATAGTTTCAGGGAATTTGGGGAGGTGGGTTTGGGCATGTACACTTTTCACAAAAACTGGTTGGGATCCTTGGCTAAGAGGAGACTCTGCCTTGGGCCCACTGGTGTGATAAACTGCACTCCACTATCTGAATTGTCCTTCTGAGTGAGTTTGTTGCTCGGAACACGTGGCTATAACAATATGCTGTAACCCACAATCATTGCATGCACTTAGGCATAAAGAAAACCAATGTTGCTATATTTTGCAAAATATCTCACATATATGATCTCATTTGATCCTCACAATATCTGAGGTAGGAATTATCTTTAGCCATTTTACATATAGGAAGAAAGAAGCCCATCTTTATGTGGTGGAGGTTAATATGAAAGCTGTATTTTTCACTCCAAGTCATTTTTCTAGCACACCACAATGACTGATTCTGTTTTCAACCTGCTTTTTGTTTGCTATATTGAATATTCTCTTCTTATGAAACCACATCTGGTCTAAAATTTTAACTGAAATATGTAAACAAAGAAAGGAGAGGGAATTTATTTTTCTCTAATACCTTCTTTTGTGAATCAGTTTCCACTGTGAGTCACAAAGCATAAAAACATGCATGTTCTTAGTGATATTGCTTAGGCTTAAAATCCAGCTCTTGACATCTAAGGAGTTTAGAAAATTTACTTATTTCTCTTTGCTACAGTTTCTTCATCTATAAAAAGAGCATTAATTTATCCTTTTATTCATTTTTAAAATTTATTCAGCAAGCATTATATACCCACAGAATGCAGGAGACTTATCCCAGGTCCTGGGGGGATAGAACAAGGAACAAGCCAAAGAAAATCTCTGTTTATATTACCAGGGGAGATGGTCAGTTAACAAATAATAGGTATATTCATTGGATAACAATACTGAATTACAAATGAATAAGGACAAAGTTGGTTGGAGGCTAGAGAGTGATGGTAGAGGAAGAAAAGAATGCTGTTTGAGATAGAATGATCAGGAAAGACATATTTTAAGAGATGATATTTGAACAGAGATCTGTCTGTGGGAGGGAGTTCTCTGAATACAATTCCAGGCAGAGAAAACAAGTACAAAGGCCCTGAAGCAGAACTTGCCCCTGTGTATTCACGGAAGAACAAAGACTGTATGGTGATCAGAATAAAAGAAGTGGAGGAAAGGTAGACATTTAGGTCAGAGAAGTAACCAGTGATTGCTCAGGTAGGGCCTTGATGATCTTCAGAAAGAGTTCTGATTTAGGCCTGAGAATCACCTGATGTCTCTGAAGCCTGGGGGATGTCACTCCAAGTACTATAGGATGAATAGAATTTAGGGAAACAGACAAGAACAGGCAAACCAGTTAGCAAGCAGTTTCGGTTAATACTGGGGAAAGATGATTGCAGACTGGACAAGGGCTGTGGCTATGGAAGTGGTAAGAATGACTGTCCTCTTTACTGATGAACTGGAGGAAGGGTAGAAGGGAAATATTAATCAATATTCAAGTTATTAGGTGAAAGGGAGTCCCAGTTACTCAGCTGAGACACATTAGTGGTCAACAAGTTTTGGGGAATTAAACATACCTTCATCCTCCAGGATGTCTGGCTCTAAGTGACCACACCATCATGGCTATCTGGACCATTCAGGTCTTCTTTGTATAGTTTATTTGTGTATTCTTTTCACCTCTTCTTAACCTCTTCTGCTTCTGTTAGATCCTTGCCATTTCTGTCCTAATCATGCACATCCTCGTATGAAATGTTCTCTTGAAATCTATAATTTTCTTGAAGAGATCGCAAGTCTTTTCCATTCTATTGTTTTCCTCTGTTTCTTTGCATTGTTCATTTTACAAGGCCTTCTTATCTCTCCTTGCTATTCTCTGGAACTTTGCATTCAGTTGGGTATAGATTTTCCTTTCTCCCTTGCCTTTTGCTTCTGTTCTTTCTTCGGCTATTAATATTTGTAAAGTCTGCTCAGACAACCATTTTGTCTTCTTGCATTTCTTTTTTTGGGGGGATGGTTTCAGTCACTGCCTCCTGTGCAGTGTTACAAATCCCCATTCATAGTTCTTCAGGCACCTTGTCTACCAGATCTAATCTCTTGAATCTATTAATCACCTCCACTGTATAATCATTAGGGATTTGACTTAGGTCATACCTGAATGGTCTATTGGTTTTCCATAATTTCTTCAATTTAAGCTGGAATTTTGCAATAAGAAGCTCATAATCTGAGTGACAGTCAGGTCCACGTCTTGTTTTTGCTGACTGTATACAGGTCCTCCATCTTCATCTTCAAAGAATATAATCAATCTGATTTCAGTATTGACTATTTGGTGATGTCCATGTGTAGACCGTCTCTTGTGTTATTGGAAAAGGGTATTTGCTATGACCAGCATGTTCTCCCGACAAAACTCTGTTAGCCTTTACCTTGCTTCATTTTTTATTCCAAGGCCAAACTTACCTGTTACTGCAGATATCTCTCGATTTCCTACTTTTTCATTCCAAGCCCTACGATGAAAAGGACATCATTTTATGGTGTTAGTTCCGGAAGGTCTTAGAGTTGTTCACTGAAACAATCATCTTCAGCTTCTTCATACATCAGTGGTTGTGACATAGACTTTTATTACTTTGATGTTGAATAGCCTTAGAAAGAATCACTATGAACAAAGCTAGTGGAGATGATGGAATTCCAGCTGAGCTATTTCAAATCCTAAAAGATGATGCTGTTAAAGGGCTGCACTCAATATGTCAGCAAATCTAGAAAACTCAGCAGTGGCCACAGGACTGAAAAAGGCCAGTTTTCATTCCAGTCCCAAAGAAGGGCAATGAGACAGAATGTTCAAACTACCATATGGTGCCTTCCTACATTTCTCATGTTAGTAAGGCTATGCTCAAAATCCTTCAAGCTAGACTTCAGCAGTACCTGAATTGAAAACTTCCTAATGTAAAAACTGGGTTTAGAAAAGGCAGAGAAACCAGGGATCAAATTGCCAATATTCATTAGAAAGCAAGGGAATTCCAGAAAAAGATGTCTATTTCTGCTTCATTAACTACACAAAAGACTTTGACTGTGTGGATCACAACAAACTGGAAAATTCTTAAAGAATACCATTGTACCTGTCACCTGAGTGAATTGTATGTAGGTCAAGAAGCAACAGCTAGAACCTTACATGGAAAAACTGACTGCTACCAAATTGAGAAAGAAGTAAGACAAAGCTGTATATTGTCACCCTGTTTATTTAACTTCTAAGAAGAGTACATCATGTGAATTGCTGGGCTGGGTGAATCACAAGCTAGAATCAAGACTGCCAGGAGAAATATCAACAACCTCAGATATACAGATGATACCACTCTAATAGCAGAAATGGAAGAGGAACTAAAGAGTCTCTTGATGAGGGTGAAGGAGAAGAGTGAAAAAGCTGACTTAAAACTCAACATTAAAAAAACTAAGACTATGGTATCTGGTCCCATGACTTCATGGCAAATAGACAGGGAAATGATGGAAACAGTGACAGACTTATTTTCTTGGGCTCCAAAGTCACTGCAGATGATGACTGCAGCCATGAAATTAAAAGATGTTTGCTCCTTGGAAGAAAAGCTATGACCAACCTATACAGCATATTAAAAAGCAGAGACATCACTTTACCAACAAATGCCTATCTGGTCAAAGCTATAGTTTTTCCAGTAGTCATGCACAGATGTGAGAGTTGGACCCTAAAGAAGACTGAGCACCAAAGAATTGAGGCTTTCAAATTGTGGATAGGGAGAAGACTCTTGAGCATCCCTTGGGCTGAAAGGAGATCAAACAAGTTAATCCTAAAGGAAATCAGCACTAACTATTCATTGGAAGGATGGATGCTAAAGCTGAAGCTCCAATATTTTGGCTGCTTGATGGAAAGAGCCAACTCATTGGAAAAGATCCTGATGCTGGAAAAGATTGAAGGCAAAAGGAGAAGGGGATGGCAGAGAATGGGGTGGTTGGATAGAATCACTGACCTACTGGAAATGAATTCGAACAAACTCTGGGAGATAGTGGAGGACAGAGGAGCCTGATGTGGTGCAGCCCATGTAATTGCAAACAGTAGGGCGTAGCGAATGAACAACAATGATTGTTATGATCATTACCATCCTCATTATTAGTAGTAGTAAATTAAGCAAGGCTTGTAAATCTTATTTCCTAAAAATCTCTCAGATACATACTTTCCTCTCTATACTTACCATTATGCCTTGATCCAATCCCTCATAATCATCTTACACTTGGATTCTTGCAATGGCCACCTGAATTTCCTGCCTCTAGACTAGACTACATTTAATCTGTTTTCTTTAGTGCAGGCAGAGTAATCCGATCGTGTTTCTTCCCAGGTTCAACACTTCAGTGGTTCTCCATGTCCAATAGAACAAAGCTACAACTAATGATTTGCCTCTCTTCTACTTCTCAGCACTACCCTCCTATGTTGTTTTTGTTTTCAGGCTCCAATAATAAAAAAATGCCTATGGTTACCCTAACATTATAGATGTTGCATGCATTGCTGCCTTTGCCCATGTCATTTATCTTGCTTCACATACTCTTTCAGTCTCAGTACATCTTGCAAAATTTTATTTTTTGTTTAAATTAGAAATCACCTTTTCCATTGTAGTATTTTATAAATATTCCTAGGAAGAGTATGTTATCATGTCTTATACACAGTTCTATTACTAAAATAGTACATATCTTTCTTATATTCAGAAAGCTTTAACATTATGTTTGTCTCTTCTTCACAATTGTGACATCCTTGATGGCAAGGATATGTCTTTTTACCTATGAATGAGTATATGTGCATTGTTAGTGGCGCATATGTGTTCACTTTTATTTTTGTACCCTAACTTGAATGGTTTGTAAGAACAGGGTTTTCTTCATCACTCCTGAGTCTAGATGTCAGAGATGAAGAATGCAACTTTAGTGGACCTTCTAGACTTTCCTGCCTAAGATCATAGCTTCTTAAGACAGGTTTTGGGGTTTTAACCAAATTTTATTATGGATATTCCAATGACATATTGGCTGTAAACACTAGTAAGTTATGCTAAATTTGAAAACCATTATAAAGATGAAATAAAAATTATGATGAAAATAACACTATTTTCTTTGCTTCAAGTAATTACTACATTGCATCATGCCTTTCTAATGTCTTATGTATTCATCCTTTTTTTTCATCACTACCTCAAAATATTCATATCAAAATCCTCTTTTAGATATTTTTAAAATCCTCTCTGCCTCGGAGCTTTTATACTTCTGCTATTTTAAATATTGTTTCTTGTTTTCTGAGACTGTATATCAAATATATACCACTTATGAGTCACCTCTGTCTTGGTATCTTTATTGTTTTTTGTGGTTTAGATTGATACCTCCCTTCCCTGAAGTTACAACACTGTACAATCTTCATTGGTTTCCAAATATGCCTGGTTTTGTATTATTTTGGTACTATTTTATTTGTACATTTGTTCTTTCTCCAAATAGACTTTAACACCCATAATAGAAAATACTGTCACATATTCTTTTTGCATCTCTCAAAGCCCATGGTACCGTTTTGACCTCAGTACAGGTGTTCAATAATAGATGTTGAAATGAAAAGAGAAATGTGTAAGACATGATGATCAAACCCATAATTATAATCATTTCAAGCTTACATTCATGGATACTTGCATGATCTCAGATAGAATGTCTTTTTGAGGATCTCAAGGCAAAGATAATAAATACTTTATTTCCTTTCACCTACAACCATATCTAGGAAAATGAACTAAATTAAAAATGAAAATATGATCATCAGTGTTTTTTTTCTAGTTAGAAATGGAGACTCTATTTAGAAAATAGAAATAGAACTCATTCTCCCTCAATTTTATAAGCATAATAAATTCCCAGGTGGTATTTTACCATGCGGAAATGATCTTCCAATTTTCATTTTTCAAGGAAGTGGGGCCTATCTAAAAATAGTTGGCTGAAGTTTTATTTGTTTGTGTGCTTCAGAGGCCAGCATTTTGAGGGCCAAACAAAATGGACCTGAAGGCTGGAGGCCTTGTAGACCCAGATTACACCACCTCTGTTCTCTAAGAACTACAATACAAACAGATAATTCAATACACCATGATTAAGAACTTTGAAGGACCCAGGAAAGTGATGTTATCATGGTAAATCCAGTGTATTATTTGACTGCATTCCATCTTTGGTTCCACTATTGAAATACAAAGTTTTGGGGTAAGAGAGAGGAGATTTAAAAGCACTTCTACCATCTGACACATACTAAAACATGAAATAAGGGAGCATACACTTTTTTATAGCACACAGTCTAAGGACTGTTTATATTGCCCATGTAATATCTAGTGTAAAGTTTCCTTATTAGACTTTTTCACACTGGTTGACTGGCCCCCTCTCCATTACTTCTTTGTCAAAGAAGTTTCAAAAATGAAAGCCCAGCCCCGTCACTCAGTTGTGTCAGACCGACTGCAGCACACCAGACTTCCCTGTCCATCACCAACTCCTGGAGCTTATTCTAACTCATGTCCATAGAGTCGATGATGCCATCCAACCATCTCATCCTAGTCGTCCCCTTCTCCTCCTGCCTTCAGTCTTTCTCAGCATCAGAGTGTTTTCCAATGAGTCAGTTCTTTGCATCAGGTGGCCAAGTACTGGAGTTTCAGCTTCTGCATCAGTCCTTCCAGTGAATATTCAGGACTGATTTCCTTTAGGATGAACTGGCTGGATCTCCTTGCAGGCCAAGGGACTCTCAAAAGTCTTCTCCAACACCACACTTCAAAAGCATCACTTCTTTGGTGCTCAGCTTTCTTTATAGTCCAACTCTCACATCCATACATGACTACTAGAAAAACCATAGCTTTGACTAGACAGACCTTTTTTGACAAAGTAATGTCTCTACCTTTTTAATATGATGTCTAGGTTGGTCATAACTTTTCTCCAAGGAGCAAGCATCTTTTAATTTCATGGCTGCAGTCACCATCTGCAGTGATTTTGGAGCCCCCCCAAAAATAAAAAATAAAAAATTAAAGGGCATTTTAAATGAATTAAAAACTCTCACAGCTCTTGCAACCAACCTTGGAAGACATACAACAAATTTTACACACTTTCATGTTATTTTTCTTAGAATAACTGTTGGCAAGTGGTCAGCCTGTCATGACAGAGTCCAATTAAAATTATATATCTTTGCAAGTTCTCTTTTCTCTGATGTCAATATTGGGACCCTTTAGATAGCCCTTCAATATCCACTCCTGGGCATTTTAATTTCCTGACAAATCTATCATCTGAAATTTGCCATCAGAAGTAGTCAGTTTCTGAACAGTGATAAAATAGAACAAATCCTGGTACTTCCCTTAGCACTGTAACAAACAGACAATCTTTATGACATTATTGTGGTTTGTTTTCTTTTAATCTTGCCTGTGTCTGTGTATCAGAGTTCTATAGGAATGAAATTCAGTCAGGGATTTGATAGAATTAGGAAGGAATATATAAATAGATGACATTTTAGACTAACATTTTCAAATCTTCAGGATCTCCCTGGTCTCTCAGATTCCTATTATGTTATAATAAATTTCTTATACATTGTTAGACTATGTAAACAGTAAAATGTTTCTTCACTCACACTAAAAGTGATTAATCTCCACAATTTCCTGGAGAATATATTGAAAATGAATGCAGATATTTTGAAATAGAAAAATTACTAACAGAAGTCAAAGCCACAAATTTAAACAGTTAAGAATATATTGTTTTTGAAATGTTTATCTAATTAAACAAAATATAATATGTTCTCCTGGTATATATAGAAATACTTGGGATCTGGGGCTGGGAGTGGGGGTGAGAGTTTATTTTGAATTATTAACTATTTTTTAACTTAACAAATCAAAGTAGAGGCCAGTGAATTTATTTATTAAAAAAACTAAACTGGTTTAATAGCAGCAATGATTTTAGACTATTTGGGGGAGCTATCAAGTTTGCTTTTCAGTAGTGCTAAGTTGCTGTGGAAGAGATTAGCTGATAAATAGGATGGCTGAAATGAGAGAACTGCTAAGACATCAGCAACACACAGTAGTGTATATGCTACTGTTAGAACTGGAGAATTATGCCCTTCCCCGAATGTTTATGTTGAAGTCCTAACACCAGTTACCTTAGAACATGACTGTGTTTGGAGATGGGATCTTTAAAGAGGCAATTATGTTAAAATGAAACTCTTAGGGTAGGTCCTAATCCAAGCTGACGTGTGTCTTTCTAAAAAGAGGAAATTAAGATACAAAGAGAGATGCCAGGGATACTGTGCACAGAGGAAAGGGCATATGAGGACACAGCAATAAGTCAGGCATGTGTAAGCCAAAAAGAGAGGCATCAGAAGAAACCAAACCCTTCAATACCTAACCTCAGACATCTAGCCTCCAGAACAATGGAAAAATGAATTTCTGTTGTTTGCGTCCCCTCTTTCTGTGGTACTTTGTCACGGCAGCCCTAGCTAACTAATGTATTAGAGAAGGCCAAGACCCATTAGAAGCAAATGCAATGGCATCCAGAATGGAACTGAGGGAACAGTTTGTTGCAGAAGTTTCCCCTACTTCACACATTTACGCAAATGGAGCACAAGAGAGCCAGTTTGCATTTGAAGCCCTGTACCTAGTGAGCATAAGCTTAGTCACAGTTACATGCCAAGCATATGAATCTGCATTCTGGGACATAGCAGTAAAGGAGGATTTGGTAATGATTCGGTTCTGAAATAGGGCAGAGTGATGTTTCGTTCTACATCCGGCAGTTTGTCCATACAAAGGAGGATCTTCTAATAAGAGCCAGAGGTGAACTAAGCAGGATTTAGATCTAGGGTAAGAGGATTGGCCCCCTGATGTGAACAGCCAACTCATTGGAAAAGACCCTAATGCTGGGAGAGATTGAGGGCAGGAGGAGGAGGCAACAGAGCATGAGATGGTTAGATGGCATTATCGACTCAACGGACATGAGTTTGAGCAAACTCTGGGATATGGTGGACAGGGAAGCTTGGTGTGCTGCACTCTATGGGTTGCAAAGAATCGGACATGACTGAGTGACTGAACAACAGGAGGACTGGCAGGAATTCGTGAAATCCTAGGCCCCTTAGGTACTGGATTATTTGTAGAGGAGGGCCACAGTCCCTGTTTACCAGATAGAGCAGAATGGAGAACAGTGAGCCCAAGTGTCACAAGAAGATAGGACATGTTATAACCCAGAGGCTCAGTGAGCCCTGGCTTTCTTCCACTTTACCATTCTCCTTACCGGTACACCAGATCTTTTC
Organism: Cephalophus harveyi; assembly: GCA_006410635.1. Classification (NCBI taxonomy): domain Eukaryota; kingdom Metazoa; phylum Chordata; class Mammalia; order Artiodactyla; family Bovidae; genus Cephalophus; species Cephalophus harveyi. The sequence continues at coordinate 62,915 of SJYT01071197.1, read as the reverse complement.
TCTTGATGGCCACAGACATGATGTAGAGACAATGGAGCATTGGGATAGGGGTAATGAGGGTTCACATGAGTACATATAGATTTTAGCAAGGATCTGTTAATCATGGTTTGGTAAGAAGATTCTAGGTCTGGGGGAACTTGACTTAACAAGTTAATCATTTATTCACTCAGACACTCATTTAAATGCCATCATTTATGGAAAAATCACAATAGCTGAGGGTTCTTTCTGCCATAGTTAATTCAGCAACTGATATTGAAGATGGGCTGAAAGGGAAGGTAGTTTAGAGAGGGAGGTAGAACTTGAGTTTAGTGAACTACAGAGGGAGAGGTAGAGAGATAAAGGTGTGGATTACATTTATTAGGTAATCTGCAAATTAGCTAATCCTTGCAATTGTATAATGTACCTAGTGTTACACAAGATTCATTATGGAATTCACAAATCATTTAAAACATAACCTCAAATTTTAAAGAATGATTTTTACTTAGCAGAAAAATGCATTTACAGGGAGATGTAAACTATATGACTTAGTGGGATAAGGAGCATAAATAGTCTTGCAGACAAAGGGCAGGGGAATGTCATTGTGGATTACTTTGTGCATTGTAAATGGGGTTGGCACTGAACAAATGGGAAGCATTGAAGGCAGATACACTTAGCAGAGGTTTTGAACTAAGAGATTAGTAAATCACATTTTTTAAAACAGAAAACATACTGATCCTCCTGGAGGGACACACATATTTGAAGAGTGAAGGGCATTTGAAGGTGTTGATTTCCCCAGGAAGGAGATTCTGAGATGGAGAGTGCATCAGGGGATGCTTGCAGGATCAACGGCCAAGCGAGGGCCTGGGTTTGGAGGCTGTCTCAGCGAAGGACACAGCTAGCCAAGCTGGGGCGCTCTGAAGCTGAGACGACCCTCAGAGTTGCAACGAAGAGGACTGAGTCTTTGTAGTCTCATACTGATCTGTCAACTGAAGGCAGACTTTCCCAGGAAGGAGTGTTTATTTTGGACAAACCAGATCTCTCCAGCTGTGGGCAGCTTCCAGAGAGCCCAGACAGCCAGAAGGATGAGCTGACAGCTGGGAGAGTTAGTCTTTGAGCTCTGAAAGGAAATATGTGCCTGTTAGGTACAATCATATGTATAAATTTTTGGAGCAAATCTTCTAGGATGCTGGTGTACCTATTTTCCTTAGGAAAACTTAGAAGAGAAAGGTTAATGGGTCAAACTACAGCCCCACTGGTACAGCTGGTTTCAGGATCACAAATTATGCACAAGTCTTCCTTCTATACTATTGATCAGTTCAGTTCACTTGCTCAGTCGTGTCCGACTCTTTGCGACCCCATGGACTGCAACAAAGTAGGCTTCCCTGTCCTTCACCAACTCTCTATATACTACAGAGTGTACAGTGTATACTATTGATACATTCTAGTTTTTTCTATCCTCAGCTGATTCTCTTTATCTAGGTGGCTTACTAGGTGATATGACTGTGACACTCATTCCTGTGGGATCTGAGCTTGCCCTTTTTAGACTGTTTTTCTACATTAGTCCATCTACTGTCAAAGTTGAGCAAGGAAATAGCAAAAAGTACTGAAGTGAATCAGCTGGTGCCAAACATTTTCCTCCCTGTCCCTCTTGTGTAACATCAGGCTGATAACCCAGGTCAGTTATCCGTGCCAGGATGGTGAGTCCTCCTGTTGCCCTCCTGTCTCATTCCATAAGGAGCCTGAAGTTCTCAGGAAAAGTCATAACTTATCATTGAAACTGTGTGTATATGTCCAAGTGGAGACATTCCTGCTTTGGAAATCAGAATCTTTACTGAATCACTTTGTTGCACACCTGAAACTAACACAACATTGTGAATCAAATGTACTCCAACATAAAGTAAAACTTAAATCTCTGCCATAACTATTACTAAAGAATGAAGGCAAAGTAAACCTTTTTTCTAATTATCAGTGTTTGGTAGCATCACATTCACTGAAGGATGTTCTAAAAGCTTCATCTTAGGAACATGGAAATTGAACCTCAAAAGGTGTACTGTGATATAGTAGAGAATAATGAGAAAAAAATTTGGTAGTATATGGTACATATTTATGACATAAAACAGTAAGTTAGTGATTAGTCTATATATTAGGATAACAACATAGAATTGAAATACAGAAAATTAATGGCATGAAAGATGTGAGGGAAGAAAAGCAGAGTTAAGCATTCCAAGTTCCTAAAATTGTTCAGGAGTAGAGTTGGGATGCGGCTTCACCTTTGTTACATATGGAAACTGAAAATGTGAGTATGCACTAAAAAATAGACAATGTATAATTTGCAATCCAAAGGAGAAAAAAATCAATAAATCAAAGAGAAGAAACCCTGCTTGCAAGGAAAAAGAGGAGTAAAAAACATGATAGCTGGGTAATAAGAAAGCGCAAAATAAAATCGAATAAAAAATGTAAATATGTTCATAATCACAGTAAATATAAAGGAATTAAATTTATCTGTTGCAATTCAAATATTTACATTTTTTAACAATCCAGCTGTATATTTTTAAAATGAGAGGCACACTTACAGCGTAATAATAAAGTAAATTAAAAAAAAAAAAAAAAATATGCAGATGACACCACCCTTATGGCAGAAAGTGAAGAAGAACTAAAGAGCCTCTTGATGAAAGTGAAAGTGGAGAGTGAAAAAGCTGGCTTAAAACTCAACATTCAGAAAACTAAGATCATGGCATCCAGTCCCATCACTTCATTACAAATAGATGGGGAAACAAATGGAAACAGTGACAGACTTTACCAAAAAAGGTCCGTCTAGTCAAAGCTATGGTTTTTCCAGTAGTCATGTATGGATGTGAGGGTTGGACTATAAAGAAAGGTGAGCACTGAAGAATTGATGTTTTTGAACCTTGGTGTTGGAGAAGACTCTTGAGAGTTCCTTGGTCTGCAATGAGATCCAACCAGTCCATCCTAAAGGAAATCAGTCCTGAATATTCACTGGAAGGACTGATGCTGAAGCTGAAACTCCAATACTCTGGCCACCTAATGCGAAGAACTGACTCATTGGAAAAGACCCTGATGCTGGGAAAGATTGGGGGCAGGAGGAGAAGGGGACAACAGAAGATGAGATGGTTGGATGGCATCACCAACTATATGGACATGAGTTTGAGTAAGCTCCAGGAGTAGGTGAAGGACAGGGAAGCCTGGTGTGCTGCAGTCCCTGGGGTCACAAAGAGTAGGATATGACTGAATGACTAAACTGAACTGAGATACCCCCTAGAATGCAGTTAATAAGGTGATATGAATGTCAAATAAATGATACTCTAATTTAGTGATGAACAATTTATTAGGAATACAATGCTTTCAACATATGAATACTGACTAATTTGCCATATATAATATATTTTAAATCTATATATGTATACATCTCCTATTAATTGATTCATCAAAAATAATATATATTAATTCAAACTATGCATTCATTCGTTGGGTTAATGAGAAAGCAAGGGAATTCCAGAAAAACATCTACTTCTGCTTCATTGACTACACTAAATCCTTTGACTGTGTGGATCACAACAAACTAGAAAATTCTTAAAGAGATGGGAACATCAGACCACCTTATCTGCCTTCTGAGAAACTTGTATGCAGGTCAGGAGGCAACAGTTAGAACTGGACATGAAACAAATTGGGAAGGGAGTATGTCAAGGCTATTCATTGTTACCCTGCTTACTTAAATTATATGCAGATGATACCACGCTAATGTCAGAAAATGAAGAGGAACTAAAGACACTCTTGATGAAGGTGAAAGAGGAGAATGAAAAAACTCACTTAAAATTCAGCATTCAAAAAACTAAGATCATGACATCTGGTCCCATCACTTCATGGCAAATAGTAGGGTAAAAAGTGGAAGCAGTGATAGATTTTTTCTTCCTGGGCTCCAAAATTACTGCAGACAGTGACTGCAGTCATGAAATTAAAAAACACTTGCTCCTTGAAAGGAAAGCTGTGACAAACCTAGACAGCATATTAAAAATCAGAGACATCACTTTGCTTACAAAGGTCCATATAGTCAAAGCTATGGTTTTTCCAATAGTCATGTACGGATGTGAGAGTAGGAACATAAAGGAAGCTGAGCACCACAGAATTGATGCTTTCAAATTGTGGTGCTGGAGAAGACTCTTGGGCTGCAAGGAAATCAATCCAGCATATTCTAAAGGATATCAACACTAGATTATCCATTAGAAGGATAGACGCTGAAGCTGTAGCTCTGATACTCTGGCCACCTGATACAAAGAGTTGACTCATTGGAAAAGACAAGAAGAGGTGGCAAGAATACACAGAAGAACTATACAAAAAAGATCTTCACGACCCAGATAATCATGATGATGTGATCACTAATCTAGAGCCAGACATCTTGGAATGTGAAGTCAAGTGGGCCTTAGAAAGCATCACTACGAACAAAGCTAGTGGAGGTGATGGAATTCCAGTGGAGCTGTTTCAAATCCTGAAAGATGATGCTGTGAAAGTGCTGCACTCAATGTGCCAGCAAATTTGGAAAACTCAGCAGTGGCCACAGGACTGGAAAAGGTCAGTTTTCATTCCAATCCCAAAGAAAGGCAATGCCAAAGAATGCTCCAACTACTGCACAATTGCACTCATCTCACATGCTAGTAAAGTAATGCTCAAAATCCTCCAAGCCAGGCTTCAGCAATACGTGAACCGTGAACTCCCTGATGTTCAAGCTGGCTTTAGAAAAGGCAGAGGAACCAGAGATCAAATTGCCAACATCCGCTGGATCATGGAAAAAGCAAGAGAGTTCCAGAAAAACATCTACTTCTGCTTTATTATCAATAGTGCCTGTCTCTTATACACATCTCTATGGTTTTTCCTGTGGTCATGTATGGATGTGAGAGTTGGACTGTGAAGAAGGCTGATCGCCGAAGAATTGATGCTTTTGAAGTGTGGTGTTGGAGAAGACTCCTGAGAGTCCCTTGGACTGCAAGGAGATCCAACCAGTCCATTCTGAAGGAGATCAACCCTGGGATTTCTTTGGAAGGAATGATGTTGAAGCTGAAACTCCAGTACTTTGGCCACCTCGTGCAAAGAGTTGACTCATTGGAAAAGACTCTGATGCTGGGAGGGATTGGGGGCAGGAGGAGAAGGGGACGACTGAGGATGAGATGGCTGGATGGCATCACCGACTCGATGGATGTGAGTCTGAGTGAACTCTGAGAGATGGTGATGAACAGGGAGGCCTGGCGTGCTGCAATTCATGGGGTCGCAAAGAGTCGGACACGACTGAGCGACTGAACTGAACTGAACTGAACTGATGCTGGGAAAGATTGAGGGTAAAAGAAGAGGGTAGCAGAGGATGAGATGGTTGGGTAGCATCACTGATTCAATGGACATGAATTTCAACAAAAACTGGAAGGTAGTGGAGGACAGAATAGCCTGTTATGCTGCAGTTCATCAGGTCACAAAGAGTTGGACACAACTTAGCGACTGAACAACAACAAATGCATCTAGTATTATCCAAAAATACAGAAACCAAAAGTTAACAGATTTATATGAAATCAACATATCAATTTTTATAATACGTACAAAATAATGAAGAATTTTTGGTTTGAGCTCTTGATGTTAAATTCTTATTTCTCCTTTTTCTAATCACGTTATGTTGTACAACAGAAAGCTCAAATCTTAGCATCTTAAAACATTTATTTTGCTCTTAAATCTGCAATTTGAGCAGGGCTTCCCAGGTGGCACTAGTGGTGAATACCCTTCTGCAAGTATGAAGACACAAGAGATGTGAGTTCGATCCCTGGGTTGGCAAGATCCACTGGAGGAGGACATGGCAACCCACTCCAGTATTCTTGTCTAGACAATCCCATGGACAGATGGAGCCTGGCAGGCTGCAGTCCATAGCGTTGCAAAGAGTTGGATACGTCTGAAGCAACTTAGCACACCAGGATAGATAGCTTATCCCTGCTGTACTCAGCATCAGTTGAAGTGCCTTCAAGGCTGGGAATTGTAATCATCTCAAGGCTTGGTCACTCACATGTCTAGAAGCTGATGTCTTTCATTTGATATCTTAACTGGAATACTGATCAGAACACTTATTCATGACTACTACACATGGCCTGAAATTCTTCATGACACAGTGGCCAGATTCTAAGGGTGAGCATTTGAGAGAAAGCTGGGGTAGGGGTTGAGCCAGGTAGAAGTTACATTACCTTTTATGGCTTGTCCTTGAAAAGTAATGTATCATCACTTCTACTTTATTCTACTTATTTGGCAAAAAAAAAAAAAAAAAAAAGGGAAATCATATCAATTTGACAAATAATTACTTGAACTTAACTACCTTGTGTACTTATCTTACTTTAACATAAGTATCTTAGATAACCAAAAGATTTCATTGCCATCTTTACTGAGTTCCCTTTAATTATAAAAGGTAAATCAATATTTGGACTATAAGACTTGTTAAACCACCTATACATTATCTAAAGTAATTACCTATTATGAAAGGCAGTACTTTCTTTATTGATAGGTGGAAGAAGTTGAAAAATTGAATTGGAAACAAACAAGGGCTATTTTATAATTGCTTTTCATGGAGTTTTCTCCAGCTGTTAAAAATTCCAGACAAGTAAGCAACTGGGTCAGATTTTGAGATAGTCTACAAAAAACTTAACACACTTAAAGTTCAGTGAGAGAATTATCTCTTAGTTTCAAAGCCACATTTTTCTTAGTAAATGGGGAAAATATAAAGATAGAATTATATTGAAGCTTTAGTAGAACTCACCTGGAAAAGCAGGGGTTTTTTTGGTTTGTTTTTTCCTGCCTTTTGCCTTGCTTGCCGTCCTCCAAGTAATAGCATCCACAGGTAATCACACCCATATTTTAATTCATTTTAGGTCGTGATCCTAATGATAGCGACATTTTGTTGACATTTATGTTTTCTCCATAGTATCCATTGCAGTGTCCTCATGCTGAAAAACAATCACAATTATTTACAAAAGAAATATCATATGGGAAAACAACATAAAAAATAGTAAGATTACAAAAGATGTCAACAGCATAATTCAGCAAGCTTCCGCCGAAGGACATATACAGTACATATCTATTTTCCCTAATTAATGATGTGATAACTTTACTATAAGCACATAAAAATTTATGAAAACTAGTATTAGGTCATAAACTAATATGCTACACTATTATACTTTAATGCATGTTTTCCAATAAACTTTTTTCTTAAGTTCTTTATAGTTTTTGTTGCTATTGTAGGTGACTTGTTAATATAAGTTTCATTTTATAGCTGTTGTTAGGAGCTTCATAGGTGATGCTAGTGGTAAAGAATCAACCTGCCAATGAAGGAGATGAAAGAGATGCAGGTTTGATCTTTGGGTCAGAAAGATTCCCTGGAGTAGGAAATGGCAGCACACTCCAATATTCTTGCCTGGAAAACTCCATGGACAGAGGAGCCTGGCAGGCTAAAGTCCATGGGGTAACAAAGAATCGGACACAACTGAGCGACTGAGCACATAACTGTTGTTGGACTGTACTTTTAGATATTAGCTTCTGAATACTCCTATCAATTATGAGAATATATTTTTAGCTTCTCTCTGGATTCTACATGCACTCAGACTTTATGGATTTCTGGAAAAAGTAGGAAAAAAAGCATGAGGCTTATTGGAACCAGCTGTGACTTTCTTAGTGGAGAGTGACTACACTGTTCTGGAGTTCTTGTTCCAAATGCTTAGCATGCTGATGCAGCTTTGAAGCCGTCTCCCTGGCCCTTTCCTGTAGTACTCATGGCTCAGCAATAGCTTCAGTCTCACTCTCCAGTTTTCACCATTCTAAATATATTCAGTAGGATGACAGTAGGGTTATGAATAGCTCTTGAAAGCAAGGACAGTTGTTATGTGGAAAACCTCTTTTAGACAGGAAAAAATCAACTCTTATCCATTTAGCTAATTGACATTAATGAATTGCTTTTTAATTCACTCACTCTTGAATTTAATGGCCACTTCACTGACACATTTGTTTAACATTTTTCTCTTGTTGCTTATATTTATTGTCCTTAGTATCTACGGATTTTATCTAGAGATTACACTGAATATTCCCAAATAAGCAAAATCCTTCTTATGTGGAATTAGATTGTTTAAGGACTATAGAATAAAGACTTTCTAGGAATTAAACATTAAGTATGGACAGACCTAGGTAAAACAGGATGATAAAAGACTATAAAGTCACCCATCATGAACACAATCTAGATGTAGAGGCTGGAGTGGATGGTACATGGAAGAATAATAACAAGGAAATACACTCACAAAAACATTGCCTGAGAATAGATATTGATTTGAACTCTGAACAAACTAACACTTAAGTATCACATTCATCAATTTTATTTTAAGCAATAAGCTGCATTTTCTGTGTATTCACAGAATGATTACCAAAGTATTTTGTTAACATGTATAATATTATTTCAAAAATGTCATTTTAAAATTTAAAACGTGAAGCCCAAAGGAAGTGCTGTGGCACACAATTTTGTTTTGGAAGTCATGAGAAGTCTGAATGCCAGACACAGGTCTAGTGAGTTTTGGGGAAAATACAGGTCTATATAGTTAGATAGTAGTTAGATAGTTAAATGCTAGTTATATAAGTGCCCTCAAATAAATACATGGATCTGTGCATTAGTTCTCTCATCTATAAAATGACTCTCATAAACTTAATGTAATTCTCAATACTATCCAGTTGGTGATTTGGGGGTATTTCTAGAAGAAATTATATATCCATTCATTTATCAGAACACTTTTGAATGCTAATAATACACCACTCCTCAGAACAAAAAGGACAAAAAGTCTCAGCTTCATGAAGCTCATGTTCTATTAAGGGTAAACTGATAAATATATAACATTCCAAGTACCAACGAGTGTTTAAAATACACACACACACATGAAAATTTAATCACTAGGGTTTGGGGTTCTATTCTACCAAGGGTGAATAAGAAGCCAGCTGAACAGAGGTCTGAATGAAGCAGATCAGTGATTGAGGTGGTTAGTATGGTAGAGAGTGATCCAAGCAAAACAACAGGCCAGGACAAGAGTTCCAAGACAGAGGAAAGAATGGCATGTGCAAGGGACAGTAAGAAAAGCAGTGTGGTTAAGAAATGTAAATGAGGGAAAGAGGAAAGAGAGAGAATGGGTCTATAACTCATAGGATTTTACTCTGAATTGCATTGCAAGCCATGAGGAATTCTTAGAAGGAGAGTAACATGGTCTTATTTAGTGTTAACAGGATCACTCAGGCTGTATGAGTTGGGAATGGGACTGGGAGGATTCAAGGAAACTGTCCTATTGTTGTAGCTTAGGTGAGCCATGCCATGTGCGGCCACCAAAGACGGACAGGTCATAAAGTGGAGAGTTCTGACAAAATGTGATCCACTAGAGGAGGGCATGGCAAACCACCCAAGTATACTTGCCATGAGAACCTCATGAGCTGTATAAAAAGACAAAAAGATATGACACTGAAAGATGAGTCTCCCAGGTCAGAAGGTGTCCAAAAACAATGCTGCTGGTGAAGAGTGGAGGACAATTACTAATATCTCCAGAAAGAATGAAGTGGCCGGGTCAAAGCGGAATCAATGCTCAGCTGTGAATGTGTCTGGTGACAAAAGTAAAATCTGATGTTACAAAGAACTGTATTGCATAGGAACCTGGAATGTTATGTCCATGGATCAAGGTAAACTGTACATGATAACCAGGAGATGGTATGAATAAACATCGACATCTTAGGAATCAGTGAACTAAAATGGACGGAAATGAGCAAATGTAATTCAGATGGCCATTATGTCTACTTCTGTGGGCAAGAATCCCTTAGAAGAAATGGAGTAGTCCTCATCATCAACAAATTAGTCCAAAATGCAATATTTGGGTTCAGTTCAGTTCAGTTCAGTTGCTCAGTCATGTCTGACTCTTTGCAACCCCATGAATTGCATAAAAAAAAAAAAAAACATGCCAAAGAAAAAGAAAAGCAATAAGGCAAAGTGCTTCTCTGAGGAGGCTTTACAAATAACTGAAAAAAGAAGAGAAGCAAAAAGCAAGGGAGAAAGGGAAAGGCACACCCAACTAAATGCAGAATTCCAAAGAATAGCACAGAGAGACAAGAAGGCCTTCTTCAGTGAACAATGCAAAGAAATAGAGGAAAACAACAGAAGGGAACAGACTAGAGACCTCTTCAGGAAAACTGGAAATATCAAAGGAACATTTTGCCCAGAGACGGACACAGAATAAAGGATAGAAATTGTAGGGACCTAGTAGAAGCTGAAGAGATCAAGAGATGGACAGAATACATGGAAGAACTATACAAAAAATGATCTTAATGAACCAGATGACCACAATGATGTGGTCAGTCACCCAGAGCCAGACATTCTGGAGCGTGAAGTCAGGAGGGCCTTAGAAAGCACTGCTGTAAGTAAAGTTAATGAATGTGATGGAATTCCAGTAAAGCTATTCAAAACCCTAAAAGTCGATGCTATCAAGTGTTACAGTCAATATGTCAGGAAATCTGGAAGATCCAGCAGTAGGCACAGGACTGGAAAAGGTCAATCTTCTTCTCAGTTCTCAAGAAGGGTAGTATTAAAGAATGTTCAAACTATCAGACAGTTGCACTCATCTCCCATACTAATAATTTCAGTTCAATTCAGCTCAGTCACACAGTCATGTCCGACTCTGCAACCCCACGAATCACAGCATGCCAGGCCTCCCTGTCCATCACCAACTCTGGGAGCTTACTCAAACTCATGTCCATCAAGTCGGTGATGTCATCCAGCCATCTCATCCTCTGTCATCCCCTTCGCCTCCTGCCCCCAATCCCTCCCAGCATCAAAGTATTTTCCAATGAGTCAACTCTTCGCATGAGGTGGCCAAAGTATTGGAGTTTCATCCTCAGCATCAGTCCTTCCAATGAACACCCAGGACTAATCTCCTTTAGAATGGACTGGTTGGATCTCCTTGCAGTCCAAGGCACTCTCAAGAGTCTTCTCCAACACCACAGTTCAAAAGCATCAATTCTTCAGCATTCAGCTTTCTTCACAGTCCAACTCTCACATCCATACATGACTACTGGAAAAACCATAGCCTTGACTAGATGGACCTTTGTTGGCAAAGTAATGTCTCTGCTTTTGAATATGCTATCTAGGTTGGTCATAGCTTTCCTTCCAAGGAGTAAGTGTCTTTTAATTTCATGACTGCAATCACCATCTGCAGTGATTTTGGAGCCCAGGAAAATAAAGTCTGACACTGTTTCCACTGTTCCCCCATCTATTTCCCATGAAGTGATGGGACCAGATACCGTGAACTTCCTTTTCTGAATGTTGAGCTCTAAGCCAACTTTTTCACTCTCCTCTTTCATTTTCATCAAGAGGCTCTTTAGTTCCTCTTCACTTTCTGCCATAAGGGTGGTATCATCTGCATATCTGAGGTAATTGATATTTCTCCCAGCAATCTTGATTCCAGCTTGTGCTTCTTCCAGCCCAGAGTTTCTCATGACGTACTCTGAATATAAGTTAACTAAGCAGGGTGACAATATACAGCTTTGATGTACTCCTTTTCCTATTTGGAACCAGTCTGTCATTCCATGTCCAGATCTGTTGGTTCCTGACGTGCATACAGGTTACTCAAGAAGCAGGTCAGGTGCTCTGGTATTCCCATTTTGTTCAAAATTTTCCACAGTTTATTGTGATCCACAAAGTTAAAGGCTTTGGCATAGTCAATAAAGAAGAAATAGAGTTTTTCTGGAACTCTCTTGCTTTTTCCATGATCCAGCGGATGTTGGCAATTTAATCACTGGTTCCTCTGCCTTTTCTAAAACCAGCTTGAACATCTGGAAGTTCATGGTTCACGTATTGCTGAAGCCTGGCTTGGAGAATTTTGAGCATTACTTTACTAGCGTGTGAGATGAGTGCAGTTGTGTGGTAGTTTGAGCATACTAGTAAGGTCACACTTAAAACCTTGCATGCTAGGCTTCAGCATTATGCAAATCAAGAACTTCCAGAAGAACAAGTTGGGTTTAGAAAAGGCAGAGGAACCAGAGATCAAAGTGCCAACATTTGTTAGATCATAGAGAAAGCAAGGGAATTCCAGAAAAACATCTACCTGTGTTTCATCGACTATGCTAAAGCCTCTGACTGTGTGAATTTTAACAGTGGAAAGCTCTTAAAGACATGGGAGTACTAGACCATCTTACCTGTCTCCTGAGAAAGCTGTATTTTGATCAAGAAGCAATAGTTAGAACCCTGTACAGAACAACTGATTGGTTCAGGATTGAGAAAGTACAACAGGGCTGTCTGTTGTCACCCTGTTTGTTTAACTGATACACTGAACACATCATGATAAATGACAGGCAGGATGAGTTACAAGTTGGAATCAAGATAGGCAGGAGAAACATCAACAACCTCAAATATGTAGATGATGCCACTCTAATGGCAGAAATTGCACTCATCTAACATGCTAGCAAAGTAATGCTCAAAATTCTCCAAGCCAGGTTTCAACAGTACATGAACTGAGAACTTCCACATGTTCAAGCTGGATTTAGAAAAAGCAGAAGAACCAGAGATCAAATTGCCAACATCTGCTGGATCATCAAAGAAGCAAGAGTATTCCAGAAAAACATTTACTTCTTCTTTATTGACTACACTAAACCCTTTGACTGTGTGGATGACAACAAACTGTGGAAAATTCTTTAAGAAATGGGACTACCAGACCAACTTATTTGTCTCCTGAGAAATCCATATCCAGGTCAAGAAACAACAATTAGAATGAGATATGGAACAACATCTGGTTCCAAATTGGGAAAAGAGTACAACAAGGCTGTATATTGTCACCCTGATTATTTAACTTATATGTAGAGTACATTATGCATAATGCTGGGCTGGATGATTCAAAAGCTGGAATCAAGATTACCCAGAGAAATATCAATAATCTCAGATATGCACATGATGCCACCCTTATGGCAGAAAGTGAAGAGGAAGTAAAGAACTTCTTAGAACTAAAAGAGGAGAGTGAAAAAGCTGGCTTAAAACTCAACATTGAAAAAACTAAGATCATGGCATCCAGTCCCATCACTTCATGACAAATAGATGAGGAAAGAGTGAGAGACTTCATTTTCTTGAGCTTCAAAATCACTACAGATGGTGACTGCAACCCAAAATTAAAAGATGTTTTTTCCTTGAAAGAAAAGCTATGACCCACCTAGACAGCATATTAAAAAGCAGAGACATTACTTTGCTGACAAAGGTCTGTCTAGTCAAAGCTATGGTCTTTCCACTAGTCATGTATGGATGTGAGAGGTGGACCATGAAGAAAGCTGAGTGCTGAAGAACTGATGCTTTTGAACTATGGTGTTGGAGAAGACTCTTGAAAGTCCCTTGAACTGCAAAGAGATTGAACCAGTCAATCCTGAAGAAATTGGTCCTGAATATTTATTGGAAGGATTGATGCTGAGGCTGAAACTCCAATACACTGGCCACCTGATGTGAAGAACTGACTCCTTGGAAAAGACACTGATGCTGGGAAAGATGAATGACAGAGGATGAGAAGGTTGGATGGCATCACCAACTCAATGGACATGAGTTTGAGCAAGCTCCTGGAGTTGGTGATGGACAGGGAAGCATGGAGTGCTGTAGTCCACATGGCTGCAAAAAGTCAGATATGACTGAGTGACTGAACTGAACTGAACTGAATGGCAGAAAACAAAGAGGAATTAAAGAATATCTTGAAGAGAGTGAAGGAGGAGAGTGAAAAAGCTGGTTTAAAACTAAATATTAAAAAAAAAACCTAAGATCATGGCATCTGGTCCCGTTCAGTTCAGTTCAGTCGCTCATTCATGTCTGACTCTTTGCAACCCCATGAATCGCAGTACGCCAGGCCTCCCTGTCCATCACCAACTCTGGGAGTTCACCCAAACTCATGTGTATCGAGTCAGTGATGCCATCCAGCCATCTCATCCTCTGTCGTCTCCTTCTCCTCCTGCCCCCAATCCCTCCCAGCATCAGAGTCTTTTCCAATGAGTCAACTCTTCGCATGAGGTGGCCAAAGTATTGGAGTTTCATCCTCAGCGTCAGTCCTTCCAATGAACATCCAAGACTGGTCTCCTTTAGGATGGACTGGTTGGATCTCCTTGCAGTCCAAGGGACTCTCAAGAGTCTTCTCCAACACCACAGTTCAAAAGCATCAGTTCTTTGGCGTTCAGCTTTCTTCACAGTCCAACTCTCACATCCATACATGACTACTGGAAAAACCATAGCCTTCACTAGACCTTTGTTGGCAAAGTAATGTCTCTGCTTTTTAATATGCTATCTAGGTTGGTCATAACTTTCCTTCCAAGGAGTAAGCATCTTTTAATTTCATGGCTGCAATCACCATCTGCAGTGATTTTGGAGCCCCCCAAAATAAAGTCTGACACTGTTTCCACTGTTTCCCCACCTATTTCCCATGATCTGGTCCCATTACTTCACGGCAAGTAGAAGAGGAAAATGGAAAAGCAGTGGCAGATTTCCTCTTCTTGGGCTCTAAAATCACTGCAGATGATGACTGAAGCCATGGAATCAGGAGACAGTTGCTCCTTGGCAGAAAAGCTATGACAAACCTAGACAGTATGTTGAAAAGCAGAGACATCACTCTGCTGACAAAGGTCCATATAGTCAAGGCTATGGTCTTCCCAATGGTTACATATGGTTATGAGACCTGGACCATAAAAAAGGAAGAGCACCAGAGAATTGATGCTTTCAAACTATTGATGCTGAAGGATACTCCTGAGAGTCTCTTGGACAGTGAGGAGATCAAACCAGTCAACCTTAGAGGAAGGACTGATGCTGAAGCTGGAGCTCCAGTGTTATGGCAATGTGATGCAAGCAGCCGACCCTTTGGAAAAGTCCCTGATGCTGGGAAAGATTGAGGGCAGAAGGAGAAGAGGGCATCAGAGGATGAAATGGCTGGATGGTATCACTGATGAATGGACATGATCTTGGGCAAACTCTGGGAGATGGTGAGGTCAGGGAGACCTGGTGTGCTGCTGCCCATGTAGTCGTAAAGAATGGGACACGACTGTGCAACTGAACAGCAACATGTGAGGCTCATATTGAATTTTGAGTAGGATGATGGAAGTGAAGGTGATGAGTAGCGATCAGCTTTGGGATCCTTTTCAAAGAAACAGCCAACAAGATTTGCTGCTGGGTTGGATGTGGAATATAAAAGACTCTAAGATGACTCCAATGTTGCTATTAAGTTTTGTAACTTAAAATTGTACAAAAAAAAAAGTTAAAATAAAAGAATGTGTGGTATTGAAATGTTTTAGTTCTTCCCCTCCATGGTTTGGATCAGTGGTTCTCAAACTTGGGTTTGGAGAATTGTTTGGTAAGCTACCAGAGTATAGAGGCTAACAAATTGATGCAAGATAGGATCTGAGCCTCTACTTTTTACCAATTCCCCAGGTGACTGTAGTGAATTCTGATGTTTAGGAACCACGGGTTTAGATAACATCTTTTAGGGATATTGACTAATAACTTAAGTCCTTGTTCATCATAAGCCAAAAGAAAACTTAGAAATTTATTTTCCTTCTACGATCAGGGGCTGTTCTTTATAAGTTATTCAGGATTTACTGGGCAGAAAATAAATCTTATTAAATTAACCATACATATTTTTTCTTCCTGACATTTTCTTTTTTGCTTAGATTTAATCCCCATACTGAATAAATTCTTGTTTCCCTATTGTATTTGAAAACTGCATTTATTCTTGGTGACAGTTGTCTGTAACTGGGCAGGTGAGTGTGTAATTCTCTTCCTGTTTTCACACACATAGGAAGGAATATTTGCTGGCATAATGGAACACTGTGCTAACATTTTCTGCTTTGCTACACTCACCCTTCTGCTCTTTGGGGCTTTAAGTTTCCCATTGTGCCCTGATTTTTCCAGCAGAGGAAATTGTACCACCCACAGGGATCACGCTGTGTTTTCAAATCCTGGAGGTAATGAACAATGGTCATTCCTGGAAATGGGGAAACCCAGAGAGAGGAAAACAGTTCTAGTATCTGGGTCATCCCAGCTGCTGCTGGCTTAAGGAACAAGCGTGAGAAGCCCCAGACACTTGGGAAACTGGTTTGTACCCAGTTTGTTTTCGCACAGCAGGCTGCCTGTGTGGCTGAGAGGGAATCTGATGAGATGCAGTGGAGTGATGTGAGCTTCGGCAAAGAGGAGGGAACTTGGGGATAAAATATTGGACAAAAATGCAAATGAAGTAAAGGTAATGGCCAGCATTACCAGGCTCCATTGCTTTCAATAACACAAATGCTTTCAAGAAGATGAATTTCTAGGACAAGAGAAAGACAGCACAGATACAATCTAATTGACAGAACTGTTATGGACAACTGATTCTATTATTTGCAATAGGCTGAATCAGAGAATACGTTGAAACATAGTCATACCTTGTAATAATATTTAAAAGGGAAGAATGTATAAGAGGTAAAACTGAATTTAACTTTTTAATATTCTTTCACATAAATACCTAAAGATGTAAAGTTTCAAAATGGCCTAAAGAATAAATCTGGAAAGGGAATCTGTGTCATGTTAAATAATCGAATTAATATATTGAGACGTAAAGAAACTAGAAAGCAACTCTCTCAATCTGATCTTTCATTCATCATCTTTCAAACAAAACCTTTTTTCTGAAAATTCATGCATCACCCACATCTGTGGAGTTATCTGAAGAGAGCAGATATTTCTAAAAATCTGTTATAATAGATTTCCCTAATCTATTGAATCATATACTATGTTACTAGATTTTAGTATATTGATATGTATTCATAACATTTCATTTAAATCCATTGGCTCAAACCTATAAAACATTTTCCTTCATTTTAAAACTAATTTCCTAAGGTAAAACTATTTTCTCAGTTTTAAATCAGAAAGAAAAATATACACTGATATTGTTTTGCAAAGATATTCCTAAATCTATAAATATTTAATTTTTCTGTGTATATTAGTTTAGAAGCAAGTAACTAATGAAAAATTCAGGATTAATATTATGATTTGCATATCCAGTCATGGTCCAGATAGCTATGAGAATAATCATTAAACGGTATCTGCATTTTAGTTTCCTTACCTGTCAAGTGAGACTCACAGTCTTGCTCTACGTCGTTTGTAGAAACTTGATGAAGTTCATTGAAATTCTCTGGAGAACTGTGCCTCATAAATGCAGAATTACTAGTTAAAAAAAATAGGCATCACAGAGATTTAGACACAGACTGTACTTGGAAATCTCTGAAAATAGAACTGACCTCATCTGTTCCTAGGGATATTGGTGAATCAGTAATCTAGTGGGATGGATTTCTGTGGAGAAAGCACTTTTTAAATTGCAAAGTACTTACAGAAAGTGCAAGTTTGGGTGTTATTATTATTAATATCCATCTGTGTTACAGTTGTAGGTTGATGGTCACAGTTGGTCTCTGGCTCTGGGAAGGAACAATTAAATAATATAAGAGTATATTTTTATAAGATCAAGTAAAACTTACCTAGTTTCCTAAATTCCATGTTCAACTAGGCATAACTTTACAACAGAAAAACACGCTTAAGCCACAAGCTCAATAAATAATTCCTTCATTTACCAAATGTTTCATTGTTTTCATTCAAAACACTTCTTTTTAGGATGGGGTTCATAAACTTTGGAGTCACAGATTCCTTTGATAATCTGGTGAAAACCAGAAATTCTCACTGTCCCACTCCTGTGTGTATACACAAAATTATACTTAGAATTTCAGGAGGTCTTGGAGCCATCTGAAATCCAGGTGAAGAATTTATTCCTAGGATCTCCCTAGTGGCTCAGTGATAAACTATCCACCTGCCAATGCAAGAGACACGAACGAGTTCGATCCCTGATCCAGGAAGGTCCCCCATGTCTTGGAGCAACTAAGCCTGTGGACCACAGCTATTAAGCCTGCGCTCTATAACTCAGGAGCCAAAACTAGTGAGTCCGTGTGCTGCAACTATTGAAGCGCATGCGCTCTAGAGCCCATGCTGTGAAAGAAAAGCCACTGCAATGAGAGGCCCATGCACAGCTAGAGAGCAGCCCTTGCACACAGCCCCAAGAGAAAAGCCTGCACAGCAGCAAAGGCCCAGCACAGCCCACCCCCCAAAAAAGAGTTCCCCGTAAAGGGACTACGATGAATCCATTCAGCAGTCTCTTACTGAGTACCTACTTTGTTCTCAAATATGCCCTAGATACTAAAGATGCACAGGGAACTAGGCTCTGCCCCAGTTCTAGTAGGTGATATACATGTATTGAGTAAAACATAAATCTCACCTAGTCAAAGATACGACCTCATTTGGCTTCACAGAAACAAAAAATGGTGATAATTAGGATGATTACAACTTTTGAATATACCAAGAGAATTGAAAATATTCAGCTAAAGGAAATAGTGAGCTTTTTCTTTTGTCTTCCTTTTTTATCTTCCTGCTTTTTAATACCATAAAATGTTAAGTAAACATGAAATCTAAATTTTGCTTTCAAAAAGTATATTATGGCTTATCTTTGCATTAATAATCATTTTTGAGTGCCTACAATACGAAGAGCACTACACTAGATATTGTAAGAATACACATCTAAATATTTCAAAGTCATCTTTTATTTCCATCCATTTCTATGCTTTCATAATCATGTGTTCTCTCTCACTGAGCACTTGCCTTTGAAAAATGGTATTTTAACACTTGGTTGTCTCTTCAGCAAAAGTCATCTTATTGAAATAATAAAGCAGACTATACCCTGCTGAGCATGATATTGTGTGAGGGAAAAGAGAAAAGGAATAAAGATTTGCTTAACACTGATAAATGTAAGGAAAAATAAACAAAATGTTAAGAGATAAAAAGGATAAGTACCCAATATTATATACCCCTGTGTATGTCCTATGCATCAACGTCCTAAACAAAGAATGTGACAATGATATTCAGATAAGGAAGCATAACAGTAAGCGCTCCCTCTGTATTTTACTGTTTCTCATTTGGGAACCAATTCATTCAGTAACTGGAAGGTAGGTGAGAGGACTGAGAAGGCAATAAAAACAGGGAAATAATAGAGAAAAAGGCCCTTAGAGATCCTCTGGGAGTTGTTCATGAAGTGAGTGTGCTTCTAGTACAGAGAAAGAGAGACCCAACAAAACCCTTCAATTTCTGCAACTCTTTTTCACCTGAGAAGTAAAGCAAGAAGCACTGATAATGATAATAATAATAAAAGGAGAGGACAGCAGAATAACAAATAACCACACACAGTCACTTCAGACCTATTCTGAAACAACAGAATACACTTTAAAAAGCAGTAAAAACAATAAAAATCCAGTCATTGTGAAAAAGGAAAGCCTTAGCCGCAATAAAGCCAGTCAATAAAGAAGCTCTCTCATTTAAACATCAAATGCACATTGTTTTGCAACACCTGTTATTCAGACATAATAGCTTTCTTAACCTGTCAAAGTGTTTAAGCTGAGGAAAAGAAATGGGCCTCCAGCTGTGCAGCTCTGTGGAGAAAGCCTGTGCGAAGCGATATTAGTTTAATGAAATGTGTACAGATTGTAATTGTGGTAATAAGAGGGCAATTCCCTGAGGTGTCATAGGAAGGCGGTGAGCTCAGCCAGGCAGAAAACAGAAGCTTGCAGGCTGAGGGAGAAAACCCAGCCTACTCTGCAGAGAGGGCAGGAAGTGAGCAGGAAAGACCAGGGAAAGAGGAATCCTGTGAACGTGCTGTCCTCAGACTCACTGTGAGAAAGAAACCAGGTCTAGAAGGAGTTAAACCGCCTTCTTACAGCACTGCTGACCCAGAGCTAATCTGAATCAATGTAAACCGTGCTGCAGGTGCTGGGGAACTCAGGGGAGACACTTCTCATTCTGTGACAAGATGACAGTGACCCTTCTGAAACTCATATTCAGGGTGAGAGACAACGAATAATCAAACACAAGTGAGGCGAAAAGGGAGTGATGCCAGAGAAGAATATTGCAGCTCAAGCAAGCCTGGCCTTCTTTTTGTGTTTATCTGGACATCATCCCGGGATTTACTCTGGGAAAGACATATTTTAGAGAGTCCTCTTGAGAGAAGGAGCCACTGGTATCAGTTACTTGACAATCAATTTGTCATTGGTTTAAATTTCCTAAATAATTTAAATGCCTGAAGGTGAGGCATGTGTAGCCAGTTCTTTTTCTAACTAGCTGTATGCCTTTGGGCAAGTCATAGAACCTCTCTGGTTCTCCATTTTATTACCTGTAAATCTAAGGAAGTCTTTCAAAGCAATTACTTTGTGTGATGCCTGTCAGTGGTTTGCTACTACCTAATAATATCAAGGTCCATTTCAATCTTGACCCTCCTCCCCTCCTCAGGATTCATGTTCTCTTATTTGACTGCAGAATTTGATAGAATTATACCAAAATGCTATTGCTTCCTCATATACATAGTGGATTTAATTTCTCTATAATTTTACATACGGTTTTCCCTTTCTCAAAACTTTTACTCAATTCGTTCAATTCTATTTGTTTTAGAGTATGAGGTTGAGGCTGTTTTTTTATATACTCTTCTCTAGGCTGGAATATTTCCTTCACTTTCCCCTCTTTTCTGGGGCTATTCTTTCTCTGACTTCAATTATCAGTTCAGTTGTCACTTTGAGAAAACCTTCCTCAAGTTCCCAAGTTTGGGCGGTTTTCATTTCATATATTCCGATAGCTTCTTCTACTGTCTATATCATGTCAATCTATATTGTAATAGCATAGTTACTAACATCGATCAGATTCCTATTCCTTAAGGACGACGTTTATAGATCTATGTTAAGTTTTTATGGTAAGGCCGTGAGAGATTGGTAAAATTCCTAACATCCGACTGGCTCACAATGGGTGTGCCTTGGATAAATAAATGAACAGAGCACTAGGAGAAGCTTAGCATGTACATCCAAGCAGAGCAACGGACCCAGTACATGTGCTGGCCCAATACATCCTTTACAAGTTAAATACTCCCTGTCTTTGTCCACCTCACTCACCAAATTCTTAACTTCCTTCAAAGCAGTAAGGTCATTTAGTACCCTGCACAACACCTCGACTATAAAGATGTTTGATGAATATTCACTGAAATATCTCTTTACTGCTGAAAGTTCTGTATAGATTATATGATGATAAGTCATTTCCAAAAAGATTTTTCACTCAAAAGGGATTTGGGGAAAATTATATATCTAATTATTCAATATTTGTCTTGTGTTTTAGAGAGCATATGTATGAAATTTAGAGGAGGAAAAACAAATATGAACAAAAAAAACAAATATAGCATCAAAATTGAACAAAGATTACCCAGCTTACTTTCTCTCTCCATGGAGGGAATATGGGATATTATAATTCTTATCCTCAAAAATGTCTAGACTGAACATTGCTCAAGCATTTCTGATAACCACTTATGGATATGAAAATAATTAACTGATATAAAACTTCCTGGAATAAATTTATCTCTTTACTACATGACATACGCCCAGCAGTCATTTTTTAAAAGTAAATCAATCCTTTAATAAAACTGATCTGATAGAGCATGAGCTCTAGAAATCATCTGTTAAATTATCTTTTCTTTGTCATGTCTTGGACACAGTAGAAGGTGGCTTTTATACTTTGAAATTTAAAAATTAGGTTTATGTCCTCTCTAACTTTCTGTTCATTGGCCTGGCTGAACCTCGGTTTCCTCTTATGAAAAATAAGAATAATAATATGCACTCTCATTCCTACTAGGTCCACCCACAAAAGTTTTATGTAGCCCTTAGTAGCAACATATCCTCAGTTGTTTAGGAACGGGCATTTTGAAAGTCTGAGCTAAGAGAACACAGATCCTAGATAGCATACAGCAAATTGAATCTGGTTTCTTGCATTATTTGAAATTTCATAATAGAACAGATTTTAAAACTTCTTTAAGAGTTCAAAATTGTTAATACTTGGGGACTGAGTGTATCTTCTTTTCTTCTGTGTAATTACTAGGCATTATAGTAATTATACCTAAAATCATACAGATATTTAGTTAACTACTTAGAAACTATGGGGTGTCAAGTAGCATTCACTGTTACTATTAAGTAATATTTACAAATAACATTATAGTTTGTGCAGTATTTATAAAGTTGCTCACTCACTATAGACAAAACATTTATTGCACTATTACCTAGGAATTGTGGCCTGGGATATGATTAATCTTCAACAAATGATAAATTTTCTATAGTTTAATTATCTTCAGCAACTATTACAAAGAGGAATATTTTAATTCATGGTTCACAAATAGGAAAACTGGCTCAAAAGTCAAGTGACTTGCCTAACTTACAGCACTAATTTTCAGTTTAGAATCTGAATCTACATGATACAGTACCAAATTGTGTACCCTTATCATTACTTCCCTGATAGGTCAGTTGGTAAAGAATCCACCTGGAATGCAGGAGAACCCTGTTAAATTCCTGGGTCAGAAGGATCCGCTGGAGAAGGGATAAGGTATTCTGGCCTGGAAAATTCCATGGACTGTAAAATCCATGGGGTCAAAAAGAGTTGGACATGACTGAGGACTTTCACTTGACATCATACCTCTATATCATCACCTAATCCATAATCCATGAAAAATGACTAAACCATCATGGAAAGAGGACAATATTAGAAGTTCAAAGAATCAAAAATGTCTAGACTGAACATTGCTCAAGCATTTCTGATAACCACTTATGGATATGAAAATAATTAACTGATATAAAACTTCCTGGAATAAATTTATCTCTTTACTACATGACATACGCCCAGCAGTCATTTTTTAAAAGTAAATCAATCCTTTAATAAAACTGATCTGATAGAGCATGAGCTCTAGAAATCATCTGTTAAATTATCTTTTCTTTGTCATGTCTTGGACACAGTAGAAGGTGGCTTTTATACTTTGAAATTTAAAAATTAGGTTTATGTCCTCTCTAACTTTCTGTTCATTGGCCTGGCTGAACCTCGGTTTCCTCTTATGAAAAATAAGAATAATAATATGCACTCTCATTCCTACTAGGTCCACCCACAAAAGTTTTATGTAGCCCTTAGTAGCAACATATCCTCAGTTGTTTAGGAACGGGCATTTTGAAAGTCTGAGCTAAGAGAACACAGATCCTAGATAGCATACAGCAAATTGAATCTGGTTTCTTGCATTATTTGAAATTTCATAATAGAACAGATTTTAAAACTTCTTTAAGAGTTCAAAATTGTTAATACTTGGGGACTGAGTGTATCTTCTTTTCTTCTGTGTAATTACTAGGCATTATAGTAATTATACCTAAAATCATACAGATATTTAGTTAACTACTTAGAAACTATGGGGTGTCAAGTAGCATTCACTGTTACTATTAAGTAATATTTACAAATAACATTATAGTTTGTGCAGTATTTATAAAGTTGCTCACTCACTATAGACAAAACATTTATTGCACTATTACCTAGGAATTGTGGCCTGGGATATGATTAATCTTCAACAAATGATAAATTTTCTATAGTTTAATTATCTTCAGCAACTATTACAAAGAGGAATATTTTAATTCATGGTTCACAAATAGGAAAACTGGCTCAAAAGTCAAGTGACTTGCCTAACTTACAGCACTAATTTTCAGTTTAGAATCTGAATCTACATGATACAGTACCAAATTGTGTACCCTTATCATTACTTCCCTGATAGGTCAGTTGGTAAAGAATCCACCTGGAATGCAGGAGAACCCTGTTAAATTCCTGGGTCAGAAGGATCCGCTGGAGAAGGGATAAGGTATTCTGGCCTGGAAAATTCCATGGACTGTAAAATCCATGGGGTCAAAAAGAGTTGGACATGACTGAGGACTTTCACTTGACATCATACCTCTATATCATCACCTAATCCATAACCCATGAAAAATGACTAAACCATCATGGAAAGAGGACAATATTAGAAGTTCAAAGATTCACATCCTGCTGGTAACTCTATGCATCATGTACCATTTACTTTTACTAATAATCTATTTCCTTTCCAAGACTACATATTGCTTTAATTTCTATAACAATTCTGTTTTCCTGTGTTATTTAAATCAAAGGTATCTCGCTATTAATTAAACTACAATTTGAAGAAGACATACACTATATGTGAGGTGCTGCAAAGCTAGGATCTTCATTATCATTTTCTTGTTTCATCCTCACTCCAACCTTAGGAAGTAAATAATATTATCCCCATTTACTAGGGGCTTTCCAGGTAGTGCTAGTGGTAAAGAAACCTGCCTGATAATGCAGCAGACATAGAGACGTGGGTTCAGTCCCTAGGTCCACAAGATCCTCTAGAGAAGGACATGGCAACTCACTCCAGTATTCTTTCCTGGAGAAGCTCATGGATGGAGGAGCCTAGTGAGCTACACAATACATAGGGTCACAAAGCATCAGACAGGACTGAAGCACGCACATTTACTAGAGAAGGAAATTCAAGTTTAGGGTTGCTAACTGACTTATCAGGTACACACACTTAGTAGTAAAGTTATGATTCTGAGCCAAATCTGAGTTGTCACCACCACACATTGCCTTGAGGAAATGATGAAAAAACATGTTAAAGAGCTTTTTTGGAAAAAAATAAAAATAAAACATTCTCAGATCTTTAATACACTGATATACAATGAGCATCTCCAGATGATGGTATATTATACACTACTACTTATATTTCTTTAATAAGACTTTTTCAAAACATCTTGTGGAAATATTATTCTTAAGTTTGTATATTTTAGGAAATAGATGATTGCTAAGAAAACTTCCAACTCTAATAACTGTAGTTTTATTCCTAACATTTTACTACCTGGATCTCTCTTTTATTTCTATCTAAATCTTATTTTTAACCAAGACCAGTCTCAAGTTTCCTCTATGTGAAATGATATCATGTAAACACAGAGATATCTATTAGTGTCACTGGGCATCAGTTGCAAAAGAATATAAAGCAAAAAGCATTTATTTCTGAATGGTAATAAGTACTGTGTGAGTTTAAGTAATATCATAGATTGTATCATCAGTTAGAAAATCCATGTAAGCTTTTCTAACTTAAATGTATTTTTTAAATAATGGAGAGATAAATGAAAGAATTTAGCAAGTGAGATGAAGCCTAAGCTAAGTGGAAGAATTTTAAGACATATCCTTGAACTAAACAAAATCTCTGAACCCAACTTTGCACTCTTTGTTTACTCTCATGTGCTCTGAAGTTTTTCTGAGATAAAATTTTGAGCCAAATAAAATTCATTTTGCCCAACAAGCTGAGCTTTTCATTTCCAATTTGTTTACTTTTAAAAATGGGTTGGAGGTTTCCTGAGACTTTCCCCAGCTGGGGCCTCATATTGTGAGTGACACCATCTCCTTTCATCACCCGCACTCGTCTCTGAACCATGAGGTCGTGTGGAGCATTATGACAGATAGAACCTGACACGCCCTGTCGTGGAGCCAGATGCACCAGCTGGGAAGCCTATGGAGCAACAAGCTTCATCTATGGGCAACTTGGAAGTTAAAAACTGGTCTTTTTTTTTGGTGTTTTTTGAGGACCAATTTACGTGAATTACAGAGAACTTTTTCCAAATCTAAGCCAAGCAAATGATTGAGAACCAGCTCCATGTTCACTTTTGAATGAAAGATTCTGGGATGATCCTGCATATATATCCTCTTCTGATTCCATTTAAAATAAAAAGGAAAAGCTACTTTTCTCTCTTCATATTGAAAGATAAAAGAAACTATTAGACTGGCATATTCTTAACAAAGCTCAAACAGTATTTTGGTCATCAGGTTTTAGTAAGTTTCTTTAAACAGTACAAATATTGCTTTTGCACTGATTTCTATTCAAGTATTATAAGGAAAATGGTGGGTTTTCTCAGTGGCCTATGGAGTAACTTGTATTTTGTGTAGAGAGGTGGGGGCAGAATGTTTTGACATGGCTATTAGCATTTCCTTCTTTTAGGGGGACCTGATAATGTTGCCATGAAAAAAATCTCTGCCCAGGGATTAAGTTGAATGACCTTATTCTGACTGTCTTATCAGTTTAAAAAAAATTGTGTTGCAGTATACTTGATTTACAATGTTGTGTTAGTTTCAGGTGTACAGAAAAGTGATTCAACCATATATATATATGTATGTATATACATTCATTCTTTTTTTGATTCTTTACCCATATAGGCCACTTTAGATTACTGAGTAGAGTTTCCTGTGCTATAGAGTAGGTCCCTGTTGGTCATCTATTCTGTGTATAATAATATGTGTATGTCGATCCCAAGCTCCAAATCCACCACTCCTCCCATTTTCCCCTTTAGTAAACATGTTTGCTTTTGAATTATTTCTGTTTTGTAGATAAATTAATTTGTATCATTTTTAAAAATTAGATTCCACATACAGGTGATATCATGTGATATTTGTCTTTCTCTCTCTGATTTACTTCATTTAGTATGATAATCTCTAGGTCTATCCATGTTGTGACAAATGGCATTATTTTGTTCTTCTTTATGGCTGAGTAGTATTCTATCTTATATAGGCACTCTTACTGCTGCTGCTAAGTCGCTTCAGTCGTGTCCGACTCTGTGTGACCCCATAGATAGCAGTCCACCAAGCTCCCCTGTCCCTGGGATTCTGCAGGCAAGAACACTGGAGCGGGTTGCCATTTCCACCTCCAATTCATGAAAGGGAAAAGTGAAAGTGAAATCGCTCAGTCATGTCTGACTCTTAACGACCCCATAGACTGCAGCCACCAGGCTCCTCCGCCCATGTGATTTTCCAGGCAAGAGTACTGGAGTGGGATGCCATTGCCTTCACCAGTTATATATGCACTACATTTTCTTTATCCATTCCTCTGTTAATGGACATTTAGGTTGCTTTCATGTCTTGGCTATTGTAAATAGTGCTACAATTAATATTGGAGTAGATGTATATTTTCAAAATATGGTTTTCTCTGGATATACAGCTGGGAGTAGGATTACTGGATCATATGGTAGTTCTATTTTTAGTTTTTAGGGAACTTTCATACTGGTCTTCATAGTGGTTGTACCAGTTTACATTTTGACCAACAGTTCAGGAGGGTTCTCTTTTCTTCACACCTTCTCCAACATTTATTGTTTGCAGACTTTTTGATGATGGTCACTGTGACCTGTTTTTTTTTTTTTTTTTTTTTTTTTTTGCCACCTGATGTGAAGAGCTGATTCATTAGAAAAGACCCTGATGCTGGGAAAGACTGAAGGAAGGAGGAAAAAGGGATGACAGAGAATGAGATGGTTGGATGGCATCACCGACTCAATGGGCATGAGTTTGAACAAGCTCCAGGAGTTGATGCACAGGAAAGCCTGGCGTGCTGCAGTCTATGGGGTTGCAAAGAGTCAGATACAACTGAGTGACTGAATTGAACAGAAGTGATTGTAACCTATGTGAGGTGATACTTCATTGTGGCTTTGATTTGCATTTCTCTGTTGAACATCTTTTCATGTGTTCATTTTTTGGTGTTCTATATGTCTTTCTGGAGAAATATCTGTTTAAATCTTCTACCCATTTTTTGATTGGGTCTTTTATTTTTTTGACATAGAACTTCATGAGCTATTTGTGTAATTTGGAGATTAATTCCTTATTGGTCACTTTGTTTGAAGATATTTTCTCCCATTCTGTGGGTTGTCTTTTCATTTTGCTTATGGTTTCCTTTACTGTGCAAAAGGTTTAAGTATAATTAGGTCCCTTTTTTTAAAATTTTTGTTTTTGTTTTCATTAATCTGGGAGATGATGGATCCAAAAAGATATTTCTGTGATTAACTTCAAAGCACGTTCTACCTATGTTTTCCTCTAAGAGCGTTTTTGTGTCTGACCTTACATTTAGGTGTTTGATCCATTTTGATTTTACTTTTGTGTATGGTGTTAGAGAACGTTCTAATTTCATTCTTTTACATTGCAACTGTCCAGTTTTCCCAGCACAACTTATTGAAGAGACTATCTTTTCTTCATTGTATATTTTTGTCTCTTTTATCATAGATTGATTGACTATATGTGAATGGATTTATTTCTGGGATTTCTATCCTTTTCCATTGATTTATATTTGTTTTTGCACTAGTATGATGTTGCTTTGATTACTGTAGCTTTGTAGCATAGTCTGAGGTCAGGGAGCCTGATTTTTCTCCAGCTCCATTTTTATTTCTCAGTACTGCTTTGCCTATTTGGGATCTTTTGTGTTTCCATACAAATTTTTGTTGTTGTTGTTTTTCTAGTTCTGTGAAAAATGCCATTGGTAATTTAGTCCTACTATCACATTATTTTGACATTATTAAAATACATCCCCATTCTAAATAGGAAGACTTACCACCTTAAACACCAGGAGAAATGAATTTGAACTTTGGCTGTTCTATTATCTCCTCTGTTCCAGCAGCCCTAAATTCAACACAAAAGCAAAATTCCCTGTGGGAAATGCCTCTGAAAGCTATATAATAGTGCATATTGTCCCAATATAAGCAGCTGAACTTTTTCTCTGCTTCTTTATTCCAATTTTTAATCATCTTTTTCCATTCAACATCTGAACCCAAAGAAGGTATCCTTTCTCTTATCTCACCACCCCACTACCAATCAATAAAGCAAAATGGATCAACTTTAGGTTAATATGAGTGAGTGTTAGCCAATAACCAGTTATACTTCTATAGATATTTAAGCCATTTCTCTAATCATGGAAACAAAAAGTCCTGGAACTCCCATTAAAAGAAATATAAAGCTTCATTGAATGAGACAAAAATGGATAATTTTATGACCTAAGGAAGCAAATTTCCTTAGAACACCTCTAAAAAAGGACACTCTAATTGGGATAGTATAAAAAAGAATTCAGTTCTTACTCTATATATTAATTCAACATAAACTCTGCCTATAAAATGTTTCCCATTTAAGAGTAAAAGGCTTGGTTTCTGGAGGTTTGCAGAATGAGCTCTATTCATAACAACATTTTTGCTGTCAGTAAATGTCAGCAAGTTGAGAGTTGTCTATCTCTATTCTTTCAGCCTTCAACTGCAGATAAAAGAAAAGC
The DNA here is from genome assembly GCA_006410635.1 of Cephalophus harveyi. Lineage (NCBI taxonomy): Eukaryota > Metazoa > Chordata > Mammalia > Artiodactyla > Bovidae > Cephalophus > Cephalophus harveyi. The sequence goes on along the minus strand of SJYT01071197.1, from coordinate 33,867 downwards.
AAACCTAAGGGAAAATGTATGAGCTACCTGTATTGAAAAGCCTTGCTCATTTTGTCTTCTCTGTGTGCTCTCTGGGCATCCACAAGTTCTGCAGTGTTTTGCTAAAGCTGCCCAAGGTTGAACATCCATTCATACTACTTGAAATTGATACAGTCATAGCTTTTCCAAAATGACCTGCCTGTTAGGTCCAGGCCTTTCTACTCCCTATCTCAGAGGAAATAATCAGACCAGCTTCCTTTTCTTCTTTCTGTACTTTATTATGTGTTTCAAGGTTGAGAAAAATACAGAATCAATGATTTTCCTTTAAAATATGATACAGCTATTTCTTGCCCACAGAGTAGATACCATAGACTTTCCCTGGGCCCTGATTGTGATACTAGATGAAATTAATTTTAATGCATCAATTTGAGACTGTTTGACTCCTCTACTCTTTGCAGGCATAATTCACTTCCTTCTTTACATATATCCTGGCTGAAATTTTAAAACAGTGTGTTTGTTTCCTTTTAAGCACAATACACAAAACCAAATTCAGTGGCAGTTTTATCTACCCAGAAGGCAAGACAATTTGAAACCCAAGACAAAATACTTATTTTAATAAAATATTTTTTTTTAAATAAAGCATTATCAGGTTTTGCTTGGGATATTCATCAAACATACGAAATGATATTGGTTACTTATTTTCATCACTGAAGCTTTTTGTACTTTAATTTTAATTTATTTTGGTGATATGGCTAATAGCAAAATTCCTACATTTTTATATGATCATATCAAAATGTATAAATCTCTTCTACTATAACATACATTTTCAGGGCACTCAGGCTTTTGTTGGATAACACTGAGCCGCTTGTCCTAGTATCAGGAAGATATATCTTTGATCCAGGTTAATGTGTAACCAAAGGAAAAGATATTTTCTAGTGGTGACTTTTAATTTCCATTTTTATGAATATATTGACTAGCACGACAGAATTTTTAATAAAATGCTGAAATAAATAGCGTTTTAGCTGTTTTAATTCGTACTGAAGCCAAAAGTACTTCTAGGCACTGCTGACCTCATGAGAAAGCTAGTTATTTCAAATGAAATGAGGAAGCATGAAATACAGAGTTTAAGGTCACAAATTTTGAAATTAGCTATATTTTGCCAGTCATTAGCTGTTATTTAACCCCCATGATTTCCCTAGATTGGGAAGATCCCCTGGAGGAGGGCATGGCAACCCACTCCAGTATTCTTGCCAGGAGAATCCCATGGACTGAAGAGCCTGTGGGCTACAGTCCATGGGGGCACAAAGAGTCAGACATGACTGAGCAACTAAGCATGCACACAACCCCCACGATCCTCAGTTTTCCTATTTCTATGGTAAGAATAGTAATGTGTAGATGAAGCAGATTCGTGTGAGATAGCATAGATCCTAACATATAAAAAATACTCAAGAAACTATTAATACCACATTATGTATTTTTAACACTTGCTGAGAACATAGAAGAGTTCCCCCAAGTGCACTGGTATCAGATGATGGTTCTAGACTCTAAGCTTAAATCTTATCATTCAGAAACATAATAACCAATGTATCCAAACATTCCTTCAACCTCATACTCTCTACAGGCATGAGAGAGGGCCGTCAGCATTTTATGCTTCCCTTTTACTCATATTCTGCACTCCGGACTGAGCTTTACCTCAGATGTGGTTATCAAATCATGATCAACCTGAGGCAGTTCTGCCCATTGATTCATTCCATGTTCTAGTTCTGACAAACTATGGGTTTATGCTGGGCAGGAAGAATGAGTTGCCAATGCCAAGTTAGGATTTCCATTGTATGAAAGACAGCAGAGACCATAACAATGCTAACCCCTGGAAGCAGGAGCCCCCAGCCCTCTGCCCACTGCATCTTCTATGTGTTCAGAGTTGCCAAAGAAGACTCAATAATGTGCTGGTTGGAAGAAGCCTTGCTCACAGAAAGGAGAAGAGATGGAGCAAGATCAATGTGTGAATTCTGATTGCCAACACAAGGTAGGGGAACTCGCCACCCTTCTTGTGCTGCAGGCGAAGATCTCTTTACCTTGGGCAGGGAGTGCACATTTATTGGTGGACTTGTCTATACAACAGATGTGTAAGTAATTCAAGAGAATTCACCATGTACCCAGAATGTGGGAAAGTTTCCTGCTAATAAAGAAAAATCTGGAGCCAACTGACACCTCAACATCTGTCTTCCATATTAGGGAATGTTCCAGTCCTAGGACATTAATTGGGCTGTCCCAGAGACAGGGGTGGCAGGTTAAGCAATGGCTGCTTACCCAAGAGTGTGTGTGTGTGTGTGTGTGTGTGTGTGTGTGTGTGTGTGTGTGTGTGTTTAATGGTGATGTAAAGACAAGTTCTGTGACCTAGAAGTGAAACACTTCTTACTAAATTACCTGGCCTTTGAACTCATATGTCTCCTAAGTAGGCAATTCCTATCATCAAATTTTATTTTCTGTCTTTATGATTGTATTTCACTCATTGCTAATTCCCTATTTCTCTTGGTTCTCATTAACTTCTTTCATTTTTTTTGTTTATTAGTCCCTTGAGAAAATTGTGCTTTCAACATATTTTAAACAGTAACAAGTTCGTATATATTTACTCAACAAGCAATCATTAAGAAAGCATCTAGGATATGCAAAGAAGCATGCTAAGGATAGGCAAGTGTACAAGACTAAATAAGATAAAGCTACTGTCCTTAAGGATATCAAACTGAGAAAATAGAAAAGTGTTCACATCTAAGAATAACAAGAGGCAGATTCTGATTAATTTCATAATTGTCTCATCTTACAGTAATTGATTTCATAGACTCCAATCTTGCCTTGCTTTACTGTATACCTCATCCTGGAATCATATTGGTCTTAAAAAAAAATCTGACTAATGATTGCCTTAAAATTCTTCATGGGCTGCCTTTTGTTGTCAAGAAAAACTTCAAACTCCATAGCATGGAGTTTCATGATTTGATTTGATTTTCATGATTAGATCTCGGTTTAGATCTGTTGCCCTTCTTGCCCTCATCTCTTTCAAACCCCACCCCATTTTCTGTTTACTTATCTCCATCACAGAAACTATATTCTGTTTATTACTTCATCCTTAGCACCTACCAGTGCCTGGCCCATTGAAGCCAACTGATAATTTTTTTTTTTTTTAATTAAGGGGAAAAGTGATGTGCCTTTTAATATTGAATTCAAAGTTCTGGCATAAGATTCCATCCAAGCTATTCAACAGGTAACTGGAAATGTGGATTAATGCTTGACATAGAAACCAAGACCCATTATACACAGTTATTTGCAGATACATGATCCTTTAAAGTATAGTAATAAACAGGAAACCAGGAAGAGTACTAGATGTTAAGTTAAACAAAAACAAGGTTCTTTACTCTAGGACTTGTAAAAGAGTCTAATATGCTTTGGTAAGTTACCAAGAAAAAGGTATAATTTGTAGTATTTTCCAAATTTATTCAACAATATAGCACTTTTCTCACTGGTTATTGTTGGTTTATAAACATTTCGAAAGAGAGAGAGAAAGAAAGAAAGTAAACAAGAAGTGGTCAGAAGGTAGAAGGAGAACCAGGTGAGTGAAGCATCTTGAAAATAAAAGGATCAATTTTAAGAATAAATTGGTGTTTAGTAAATGGAATAATGTTGAAAGATCAAGGAGAAGTAGAGAAGCAGGAACAAATGTGACCCCAGAGAGATTGCTGACTGCCAACATACCTGTACTTATTTTATATTCTGGCATAACTATTTTCAACAAAATAATGTATAACCAACTTGGAAAATGGAGTAGACTAGAAGAGAGTGAGAAAAGGGTAAAAGAGAAGCAGGAACAAAATGAGACAGTGTCATAGAGGGGACAGCAGCTGTGGAACTGACTACAACCATCCTGCATTGGCCCAGTAGTATGAAGGAGGCCCACTTTCAGCTTCCAGCTACATGAGCCACACAAAACTGGGCCAATTAAGATTGCAGTCTTAATTCATTCAGTACATAGAAATGCTGCCCAACATAGAATTTGGATAATGGTTGTGCCTGTTAGAGTTATATAATTGATAGATGATAGTCCCCATATTGAGTTTATTTATTTATTTTTGACAGCCTAATTCATTAGAAACAGGCACACTGAGTGTTAACATTCCAAAATCATTTGCTCAGGGACAAATAACAAATGTGACCCCAGAGAGACTGCTGACTGCCAGCATACCTGTACTTATTTTATGTTCTGCATCTATTCACCCCACTTCCATTCCATTTTATGTGTCATTTCTGTTTTATTTCACTTTTCCCCTTTAGAATCAGGCCTTTGGTGAGTCTCATTTTCTGCTTATTTTCCACCCCTCTTTATTCTCCCTTCTCTCTGACCAACAAATGCAGTATAGCAGACAGACTCATTCATCTCTAGAACCTTATCTAGGGGAGCATATGTTTCTTTTCTTTGAGGTCAGATTAACTATTCTGTATATGTAACACAAAGAAGAAATATGCATTGGCAGCAAATTCTGCTATGGTAAACCATCATTTCTGTCCACTATATTAAGCCAATTTAGCATGCTTAAACATGCCTTTTGTCATAGACAACAAAAGCAAAAAGCAGGTGAACTCTGGTTAATAAATCATTTTCTGATGCAGAGAGACTGCTTGGGAAATATGATGCCAGACATTTAAGACTATTCTCTAAAGAATTTTAGTCATGAGTTCACTCAATTTCCTCATGATTAAAACTATTAATATTTTAACAAAAGACAATTAAAGGTACAAGAGGAGTAACTAAATTTAAAAACAAACTCACTAAGTAGCAGAAACAGAAGACTTTTTATTTGCAGAAGGGCTTATGGGATAAATTATTTCACAGAGAAGAATAATGGGAAGATATAACTGAAGTATTTCATGAGGATATGAATTCCAAGAAATGTTAGCTTCTATATCTCCCCCCCCAAAATCCCAAGCCTTCAATCTTTCTCTATTTGAAATTCCATTTTTATTAATTTAAGTAAAATGCATTTATTCACTACTAATAGGGTTGTAAAAGAGCTTCCCCAGTGGTTCAGCAATAAACAATCCACCTGCAATATAGAAGCCACAGGAGATGTGGGTTTGATCCCTGGGTTGGGAATATCCCCTAGGGGGAAGGGTTGGCAACCCACTCTGGTATTCTTGCCTGGAGAATCCCATGGACAGATGAACGTGGCAGGTTACAGTCCATAACATAGCAAAGACTCAGAAATAACTAAAGCCACTTAGCATGAATGCATAGTAATAAGGCTATTGTGTTTTCTCCAAGAGTACATTATAAAGTACTTACCATAAAAGGCAAAATACCTCAACACCAAAAATGAGAAAAAAAAAAAAAAAAACAGAGAAGGATAGCAAACTTCTGCAAACTACTAAACGTTCAGCTAAAATAGCCATCTATTATTTGACCACACACACACAAAGGCACTACAGCTATTATAGAAAAAACTTGTCAAATGCCAGGTTCTTAGTGATCACTGCCAGATATTTGAGATGATAGCATAAACAGAATTAGCTATTCACACTCCTGCATTTAATTTTATTACACTATGAAAAAAATTATTGATATTATATATTCATTGATGTTTGGTAATATATGCATTCATTTCAGATAGAACATTTTCAGGTCTGGTGATATGTTTAGAAACACATCTTCAGGTGGTCTGGGAAGAATTTTTCTGGCCTGTTTTTTATTTCTCCTCCCATCCAGCTGGTATATGACTTTTAGAGTTTGGTCATGCTTCCAAACTGGGCAAACTCAGACTCAAGGGGAGTAAAGCTTTTGAACACACAGGTGGCACTGTATGCAAAATCTTCTGTTGCCGTGTTTACTGATGAATGTAGGGGTGTGACAAACAGCCCTGGCCAGATAACATAGTCATCTCTAATCTCTGAAAATGACATTGTTTCCTAATAGATGAGTAACATTGCAAAATACCATCGCCCATATGGACACCTCGAGGAAAATCGGGTTGAGTGGCATTTAGGACGACATAACAAGCTGTTCTTTGAAAAGAGCTGTCTATAGTTAGCAGAGACAAATAACAAATCTCTGACTAGTGTGTAGCTTACTACTGTCTCTATAACAACATGCTATATTTATATAAATGTTTTAGCCTTACAATAATTAGGTCAACTTGGCTAAGTGCACTTATAGTAACCAATGACACTTATGTGCCAGTTAATGTGCAAATGCTAAATATTCATTATCTCTTTTATATGAGACTGTTGAGCTGAAACAGCAAATTATTTAGCATGCCCTTCATGACTGTATTTTTATTAGCTTTATTAATGGAAAGAGTGCTACTTTGAAACATCTCTTTGAGGCCAGTACTATTCCATACAATTATTACCTTTACTATCTTTTAAAGTAAATATTTATTAAACACATACTATTCTGCCTTGTTCTAAATGTTTTACTCATTTAATGTTATTCATATTAACCATAAAGCCATAAAATTTTATTATTTCCATCTTACAGGTGTGGTAACTGGGAGCAAAGAAGTTGTTTACTAGATAATTACACGTGTGATAGGAGGCACAGACAGGACTTGCACCCTGGCATTCTGGGTGTTCTTAACCTTTAATGCATCACTTCTCTTAAAACTCTGGAATAGCTCACTTCTTAGATTCTTTTTTTTTTTCTCCTTACCCAAGTAAGTAAGTAAGGAGATTTGTATTCTGGAAAGTACTATGTAAATAGTGGTGATTTATTCATCCATTCAGTTATTCATTTACTCCTTTGTTCCACTAAATAATAAAAGCATCAAAATCAGTAAAATGCTGTTTAATCAAACCTTTGTATTGCTTCAGATGCTAGATTGACTTCTTCCTTTCTATCTAATAGCAAAGAGTGGTTAATACTGATTCCAACCCATTCATTTTCAAATTATACTTTGCTAATCCAAGTATAATTTTACATTTGCAAGCTCTTTTCTGATCACTCTCTTAGGTTGCTGTTGCTAAGTTGCTTCAGTCGTGTCCAACTCTGTATGACCCCATAGACAGCAGCCCACCCAGGCTCCCCCAACCCTGGGATTCTCCAGGCAAGAACACTGGAGTGGGTTGCCATTTCCTTCCCCAATGCATGAAAGTGAAAAGTGAAAGTGAAGTTGCTCAGTCATGTCTGACTCTTAGAGTCCCCATGGACTGCTCTGTCTACCAGGCTACCTACCAGGCTCCTCCATCCATGGGATTTTCCAGGCAAGAGTACTGGAGTGGGATGCCATTGCCTTCTCCAACTCTCTTAGGTACTTTTCACATATATCAATAAGATGCCCAGTTTAAAACGTTTTAATTTAACAGAAACTGCTTCAGTTTCTCTCAACTTCCTTACAAAGCTTGGAAAATAAACCTCACCCATGAATTTAAATAAAATAATAACAACCTAAAATCACCTGGATGTATATAAATTTCAGTTTACCTCAGAAATGTATATAGTTTAGTATCAGGAAATACATCAGTACAATTAATTACACCATTATGTTAAGGAAAAAAGCAATATTCATAAATAGTTCCTATGAAAAATTAGTTCCTACTCCACACACAATCAGATAAATCCTTTAAGTACATAATGCTTATCACATCACTCCTTTGCTCAAAATTCTCCCACGACTTGCTATACATTTAGAATGAATTTCTAAGTCCTTACCATGTCCTTAAAAGGTTTTACTTGATCAGGTCCCAAATTATCTTGAGATATCATCTCTTAATCATTCTCCATCTCATTCTTTGCTAGGTAAGACTCAACTCACCTGTACCCAATCAGAGCCCTTTATACTTAAAGATCATATGGAGGCTGAACAACATGCTGCTGAATGACCAACAAATCACAGAAGAAATCAAAAAAGAAATCAAAATATGCATAGAAATGAATGAAAATGAAAACACAACAACCCAAAACCTGTGGGACACTGTAAAAGCAGTGCTAAGGGGAAAGTTCATAGCAATACAGGCATACCTCAAGAAACAAGAAAAAAGTCAAATAAATAACCTAACTCTGCACCTAAAGCAACTAGAAAAGGAAGAAATTAAAAACTCCAGGGTTAGTAGAAAGAAATAAATCTTTAAAATTAGGGCAGAAATAAATGCAAAAGAAACAAAAGAGACCATAGCAAAAATCAACAAAGCCAAAAGCTGGTTCTTTGAAAGGATAAATAAATTGACAAACCATTAGCCAGACTCATCAAGAAACAAAGACAGAAAAATCAAATCAATAAGATTAGAAATGAAAATGGAGAGATCACAACAGGCAACACAGAAATACAAAGGATCATAAGAGACTACTATCAGCAATTACATGCCAATAAAATGGACAACGTGGAAGAAATGGACAAATTCTTAGAAAAGTACAACTTTCCAAAACTGAACCAGGAAGAAACAGAAAATCTTAACAGACCCATCACAAGCACAGAAATTGAAACTGTAATCAGAAATCTTCCAGCAAACAAAAGCCCAGGTCCAGACGGCTTCACAGCTGAATTCTACCAACAATTTCGAGAAGAGCTAACACCTATCCTACTGAGACTCTTCCAGAAAATTTCAGAGGAAGG
>SJYT01071197.1:0-24465 GCA_006410635.1 Cephalophus harveyi | reverse complement strand
AATAGCCAAAGCAATCTTGAGAAAGAAGAATGGAACTGGAGGAATCAACTTGCCTGACTTCAGGCTCTACTACAAAGCCACAGTCATCAAGACAGTATGGTACTGGCACAAAGACAGAAATATAGATCAATGGAACAAAATAGAAAGCCCAGAGATAAATCCACGCATCTATGGATACCTAGGAGAAGGCAATGGCATCCCACTCCAGTACTCTTGCCTGGAAAATCCCATGGGTGGAGGAGCCTGGTAGGCTGCAGTCCATGGGGTCGCTAAGTCAGACACGACTGAGCGACTTCACTTTCACTTTTCACTTTCATGCATTGGAGAAGGAAATGGCAGCCCACTCTAGTGTTCGTGCCTGGAGAATCCCAGGGATGGCGGCACCCAATGGGCTGCCATCTGTGGGGTCGCACAGAGTCTGGACACGACTGAAGCAACTTAGCAGCAGCAGCAGCATGAATACCCTATCTTTGACAAAGGAGGTAAGAATATACAATGGAGAAAAGACAATCTCTTTAACAAGTGGTGCTGGGGAAAATGTTCAACCATTTGTAAAAGAATGAAACTAGAACACTTTCTAACACCATACACAAACATAAACTCAAAATGAATTAAAGATCTAAACTTAAGACCAGAAACTATAAAACTCCTAGAGGAGAACATAGGCAAAACACTTTCCGACATAAATCACAGCAGGATCCTCTATGATCCACCTCCCAGAATACTGGAAATAAAAGCAAAAATAAACAAATGGGATCTGTTTATAATAGCCAGGTCATGGAAACAACCTAGATGTCCATCAGCAGACGAATGGATAAGAAAGCTGTGGTACATATACACAACGGAGTATTACTCAGCCATTAAAAAGAATACATGTGAATCAGTTCTAATGAGGTGGAAGAAACTGGAGCCTATTATACAGAGTGAAGTAAGCCAGAAAGAAAAACACCAATACAGTATACTAACACATATATATGGAATTTAGAAAGATGGTAATGATAACCCTGTATGCGAGACAGCAAAAGAGACACAGATGTATAGAACAGTCCTTTGGACTCTGTGGGAGAGGGCAAGGGTGGGATGATTTGGGAGAATGGCATTGAAACATGTATAATATCATATAAGAAACAAATCGCCAGTCCAGGTTCGATGCAGGATATAGGATGCTTGGGGCTGGTGCACTGGAATGACCCAGAGGGATGGGATGGGGAGGGATGTTGAAAGGGGTTTCAGGATGGGGAACACGTGTACACCCGTGGCAGATTCATGTTGATGTATGGCAAAACCAATACAATATTGTAAAGTAAATAGCTTCCAATTAAAATAAATTTAAATCAAAAAAATCTTCTGCCTAAAAACCCTTTCCATTTTATTTTCATGTAATTTTGCCCTCTCATTTTATTCAAATTTTGTCTAGTAACACTCCACAGTGGAGAAGGCAATGGCATCCCACTCCAGTACTCTTGCCTGGAAATTCCCATGGATGGAGGAGCCTGGTAGGCTGCAGTCCATGGGGTCGCTGAGTCAGACACGACTGAGTGACTTCACTTTCACTTTTCACTTTCATGCATTGGAGAAGGAAATGGCAACCCACTCCAAGATGTGTATAAGAGACAGCTCTTAGGTTGCTGTTGCTAAGTTGCTTCAGTCGTGTCCAACTCTGTATGACCCCATAGACTCAGTCCATGGGGTCGCTGAGTCAGACACGACTGAGTGACTTCACTTTCACTTTTCACTTTCATGCATTGGAGAAGGAAATGGCAACCCACTCCAGTGTTCTTGCCTGGAGAATCCCAGGGATGGCGGAGCCCAGTGGGCTGCCGTCTGTATGGTTGCACAGAGTTGGACATGACTGAAGTGACTTAGCAGTAGCAGCAACACTCCACAGAGTATTTGTTGGCACATATTATAATATTAAAAATATAAACCCAAAAGCAAGCAAAACATGGTAAAATGCCTCTAATTGAGCACAGTAATGAGTCCCTTATACAATTTGACTTTTAATAATTTATATATTAAAGGAATGCATATACATTTTAGCCAAGTCCAAATGATAAATATAAATTTTATGTCTTCCTAGATTAACAGACATTCTGGGTAAGCAATAAAAATGTACATTTTGAAGTATACAGGTCTGCTCTATATGCCTCACATTTATTTCAGCCCAGACATCCATGCAGATCTGCAAAAATAATAAAGTGGAATGTTGAAATGAGCATCCACTTGGTTGAACAACATACAGCAAATAACCTAATGAAATGCACCCAACCTTCTTTCACAGCTGCACATAATACAACTGATGCTTCTGCAAATTTTATAAGCTTGTGTCCACTTGCCTCTATCCACAAAAGACAGATTTTCTGATTTAACAAAATTAATACAATGGACAAGCATCAGTATTTACAGTGCATTCACAGTGCAGCTGTACATTAAAATCTCTGGAATTACGCTTTCATATTAATACAACTGATGCTTCTGCAAATTTTATAAGCTTGTGTCCACTTGCCTCTATCCACAAAAGACAGATTTTCTGATTTAACAAAATTAATACAATGGACAAGCATCAGTATTTACAGTGCATTCACAGTGCAGCTGTACATTAAAATCTCTGGAATTACGCTTTCATAGGATATCAGAAGTCTAAGCCTTGGGCCTCAGGATTCTAGTGTACTGTACATGTAAGGATACTCTTTAGTGATACTGATTCCTTAACATGTAATTGGGTTGAAAGATGTGAATAAAAATAGTTCTTTTTATAAAATTTGCTTGGTTGCTTGTGTGGCTAGTTAGATTAATTATTTGTGCAATGTAATAGCAGTTCTAAAGTCTTTCTGTCACTAAGTAGTTGTTGACATGAATTGTTGCCCTCTTTTCCAGTTGTGTATTTGGGTCAAATGAAGGGATGCTGTTGTCATAGATAATGGAGTTTCTAGCTAGATCAACACATCTCGGGTTTTCTTATAACTGATGTAGAAGGAAAGAAAGATTAGTTTTGACAGCCGCCTACCCCGCCATGGACTTTCTTCACGTAAATTTGATTCTTAACAGATTTCTTAGGGAAACTATGTTACAGCAAACCCCTAAATTTGAATATGCTCTCAGAGCATCTCCCTAGGTCTTTGAAGTAACATAAATATGTGCTGCCTCTGTCTGTACATCAAATTTCAGAAGTGAGCAGGGGAAAAAAATAAACAAGAAGTGCTTACATTTGTGAGAGCACCTAATTAAAAAAAAAATATTTTTTCAGGTATCATTAAAAAGTGGTGCTCACTTTCTCAGTCCAATCAGATCACTGGGGCAGTGAGCCAGTGCCCACAGCGCCTTTTCCTACACTTGCATGACAGGATTCTCTCAAATCACTATTGCATGAGGAATGGAAAAAAGAAAAACACAAAACAGGAAACTGATCTGTCATTTTGGAATGAACTGATTTTCATCTATGTCACAAAAGCATAAATATATATAGAAAACTACAACTATATATATCCATGCTCTCCACATAATTTTAATAAATCTAGACAAGGAAAAGAATAAATCAATGTTGTCAAGTTCTAGAAAATTACTTTCTATAAATTAATATACGTTTTCATAAATATTTTAGTTTCGCGAAAGAGGTTAATGTAGTATACCACATATCTTTAGACATAAAATTATTTCCAGTGAACTATTTCTCTGAATTCTTTTGAGAATCCCTTTTTGCCTTTTCTTTTCTCCCTCTTTGGGCCTGAAATTCAAATGTAGTGACACTAACATGATACCATCATCCTAGGAGCAGAAAATTAGAATCAAACGAGACTTCTTTGTATAAGAAAGTAATAAATTCATATCTTGCTCTTATTACTGCCATTTAATTATCTAATCATGCCTAAACCAACAAATAAAAACAGGTGGAGACAGGGGAAGTATGAGTCCCTTCTTAGGGCACAAACAGGAAGTCTTCTTTGTATTGACTGCTATGGCAAGTGTGTGAAAGATCCCATATACCTACTCCCAGGGATTTCACCCTGAGAAGAGAAATACGCTGGCTAAGAACATTTTTCTTGTCTTGATATCTTTTTCCTAAAATGATCTTGAAGTTGCAATAACTTGAATTGACTTAGGATTTTTTTTTTTTTAATGATAAGCTAGAAACCAATTTCACATATGTCATTTTGGCTGTGGAGCAGAAATCAGGTGGTCTTAAAGATTTTCATTTTTATACAGTTTGTCCCTAGGTTGTTTTAAAAAAAGTCAACAAATATCTTTGAATTGCATCTTATTTAATAACTTAGGATCACATAGGGGAAAAAATTCACGTTTTCAAGTGCCTTGACCAATAGAAATGACATAGCAGTTTTTTAAACAATGAAGAAAAAGTATATTTGAAAAACAATTGGAATCATCTTTCAACCATTTATATAATATGATTTATCTTAGGAATCTTAAGCAAATAGCAAAATGAAGTAATTCTTAGAATGTTTATTTTCTTTTCTTTTAGATTTGCTTTTTGAAATAGATGTTTCTTAAATGTTTAAGAGCTAGGATTACTAAAATATATTCAGTATGTGAAATATTTTACATTGTCTTCATAGCAATGTTTAAACCTAAATGCTGTGCATAACATCAGCACTTACCAAAGCTGATTGGCTGGTTTGTTTTTGCCTTCATTCCACAATATATCTGTATTACACATATGTGAATACTCCAAATATAAATTTTCAAAATCTTCTGTAATGTAAAGGAATAGGAAACATTTGTATCTTTACAAATACAAGAAAACCATGGAAGATTTCACACTCCACAAGCAGTTCAAAAGCACTGATAAAACCAAAGAGCAATTTGATAAGTTGCCAACATGGTTTGCCCTCCCTTAAGTTTTATAAATGTCTTTCTGCATGTCTGGAAAGAAAAAGTGCAAAGGATGTTCAGGGATCATCTTACAATTCTTTTCCAAATGCCATTCACCTTCTTGCCTAGAATAAAGCTTCAGTGCAGAATTTAACAGAGCCCCCTTGCTTAGGTTTAATTTGGATATCTTCACTCTTTAAGGAGCAAGACATTTTACACAGTTAAAGATCCTGTTTGGAAAGCAGTTGGCTGGGGGATTCTTTCCCTCAGAGTTTTGAGTATTGAAGGTGTATCAATGTCAAATCTAATTGATCTGTTTTCCACGATTGATGGAGTTGAAGCTAACAAGTCCATAACATATCTCATCATTATAGCTTTCTCACTGTGGGGTTGATTGGTGCACCTGCCCATGTCAGACCAAAGGCCATCCAGATTTGTCTTTTTAGTCTCTCTGTTGCTCCTGCAGAGCAGAGCTGCCTCCTACCCTAAACACGAGTCTACCAATCATTGAGATGAAATATGGATTCATGATTAAATCAAACAAGTTATGAAAACAAATTCATAAAGAAACCAGTATGACTAATTTTAAACACAGTATAGGCAAAATAAAAACTGATCTTACCTATACATGGGCGTGTATACCTATAAAGTGAGCATAGACTTAAACTGCAATCTGGAGAAAGGCATAAGCTGTAAGATAGGAATAACTGCAAACTACTGATAAACTCTGAGACATAGACTTGAATGTAACAGCACATCACAGGTAAAGAACATACATTAAGAAAAACAACAGCTCTAGTGGCTGCCGAACCAAATGTCATTAAAATACAGGCTTAGAAGTTCATAAGTTTAAGTAATATCAAATAAAAGTGATAATCAATAAGCATGTTCTGTATTCTTGGGACTATGCCAGTTCAGACAATGTAATCCCTTTCAGGGGGAACTATTTTGAGAGGAGTACACTGATGTGAGCTGATCAACATATGATGAAACATTGAGATCATTTTCTCGTAGCAGAGGAAAAATTCCCTATCAAGACAATACCTTATGTTCAGATAATATAGTATGGTAAGTGCAAATACAGATATGCATGCATGTGTCTGTGTCTTGAGTCTGCATGTAGTGTATAAAAAACTACCAAATTAGCATTCTGTATCAAGATCTGTTGTTCATTTGCTCAGTTGTGTCCCGCTCTTTGCAACCGCATGGACTGCAGCACGCCAGGCTTCCCTGTCCTTAACCATCTCCCAGAGCTTGCTCAAACTCATGTCCATTGAGTCGGTGATGCCATCCAACCATCTCGTCCTCTGTTGTCCCCTTCTTCTCCTGCCTTCAATCTTTCCCAGCATCAGGATCTTTGCTAATGAGTCAACTCTTCACACCAGGTGGCCCAAGTATTGGAGCCTCAACTACAGCATCAGATTTTCCACCGAATATTCAGGATTAGTTTCCTTTAGGATTGACTGGTTTGATCTTCTTGCAGTCCAAGGGACTCTCAACAGTCTTCTCCAGCAACACAGTTAAAAAGCATCAATTCTTCAGTGCTCAGCCTTCTTTATGGTCCAACTCTTACATCTATACATGACTACTGGGAAAAAAACCATAGCTTAGACTATATGGAACTTTGTCAGCAAAGTAATATGACTGCTTTTTAATATGCTGTTTAGCTTTGTCATAACTTTTCTTCCAAGGAGCAAGCATCTTTTAATTTTAATTTCATAGCTGCAATCACCATCTGCAGTGATTTTGGAGTCCAAGAAAATAAAGTCTGTCACTGTTTCCATTGTTTCCCCATTTATTTGCTATGAAGTGATGGGACTGGATGACATGATCTACATTTTCTGAATGTTGTGTTTTAAGCCAGCTTTTTCATTTTCCTCTTTCACTTTCATCAAGAGGCTCTTTAGTTGCTCTTTACTTTCCACCATAAGGGTGGTGTTATCTGCATATTCCTGGTGATCTTGATTCCAGCTTGTGCTTCATCCAGCCCAGAGTTTCACATGATGTCCTCTGCATAGACGTTAAATAAGCAGTGTGACAATATTTAGCCTTGATGAACTCCTTTCCTGATTTGGAACCAGTCCATGGTTCCAAGTCTGGTTCTAACTGTTTTTTCTTGACCTGCATACAGGTTTCTTAGGAGGCAAGTGAGGTGGTCTGGTATTCTCATGTCTTTAAGAATTTTCCACAGTTTGTTGTGATCCACACAGTCAAAGGCTTTAGCATTTTCAATGAAGCAGAAGTAGATGTTTTTCTGGGATTCTCTTGCTTTCTCTATGATCCAATGGATGTTGGCAGTTTGATCTCTGGTATCAAGATCTGAAAGTGCATAATTAATAATCTCACAAATCATATATATATATATTACTGTAAATGTGAAATAAATAAAGCACCTGAGCAAAATATATTTAGCACCTGAGCAAAAATATAGCACCTAAGCAAACAACCTGAATGTTTTTCATCATAAAAATTCAGACTGAAAAAAATAATCAGGATAAACTAGAGTCTTACAGTTTTGTTTTTTTCATTTTTTTGGCATGCAATCTTAATTTTAACATCAACAATTAATCAACTTAACTTATCATGGTCAATTGGCTTTCCATCCCAAGGGCCACTATATAGGATGGCAGGAGGTTTCCTCTTGGAAACTGTGCCAGTTTCACTGTGGAGCAGATGGCAAGTCAACTGGGTTTAGGTGGGTAGTCTAGATAATGCCATATTAAGTGACATCATCCTTCAGGAAGTCAATTTCATTGGACACTAATGCCACCTTGATATATTACAAGGCTATCTCCTTGCTTTCCATTAGACCTGTTGCCACTGACAATGAAAATAGAAAAAAAACTTAGGCAGTGATTGAGATATTCAAATAGTAAACTCCTGAAGATTTATTTCAAAACACCCCAGCTTCCAAGGAAAGTCCTGTCCTTTAACTGTTCAAACAGAGACGTGCATTGTGAATTAATTGTCCATGTTGTAAATGAACTATTGGTTTAACAGTTTGGAATGCATCTTTTCTATACCGTCAGACACAGTTCACAACTTTTTATCATGTTGAAGAAAAAGTGATACTATATTCCCTTTACCTCCTGCAATATAGTTGGCTGTTGTTGTTCAGTTGCTAAATTTTATCCAACTCTTTGCGACCCCATGGACTGCAGCACACCAGACCTCCCTGTCTGTCACTGTCTCCTGGAGTTTGCCCGAGTTTATGCCCATTGACTTGGTGATGCTATCTTCCAATCATCTCTCCAACCACCAATAGTTGGCTAAAATAATGGAAGTATTTCTTTTACTGTGAAAGTAAAATGTAATAAAATTCCTCATGTATAAAATTCCTAAGGTATAAAGTGCATAATGTATATTCCTAATGTATAAAATTCTCCATCAGTATTGTATTCTTACCAAATGAAAACATATCTGACACCCTATTCTGTCTAAATTCAGGCTAAATTTGGCATGAATTTGTTGTATATCCTTAGCAATAGCTTGGAGCAGAAATTATTTCCCCTTCTATTTTCCTGGAGATTTGACTTTTACTTAATTTTAGCTCAGCATCTCCACTTGTATACCAGAACATGAAATCTCATTGGTATTAAATTCTTCTAAAAGGAAATAATGCCTCTGCCAACGAAGCAACTCACAGTAGGAATTATGTAACTGGCCCAGCCATGGCAGAAACAACAGCCTGCTCTGCCAGAGGCCTCTTTTCATCTGTCCTGGGTAGCTTCATTGTTATGCATGTTGATAGGCATAACAATGATCTTCTTGTCTAAATATTACAACACAAAAGAAGCAGGTCTCTGCCTCTGAAATGAGGACTAAAGCTTTAGAATGTGGTGCCTTTGATAGCAAAAATTGTAGCTGGGCAATTTACATCCTCGAGCAATAGTACCCACTTGTTTTGGGCAGATTGTAATCAGTTTATAATGGTCTGTATTTTGCCAGCTAAAAGCAATAGATTCATTGCCTTTTATCAATAGCTTTTACAATTATTTTAATGCCCAACGATTTAATAATTTTTTGAATAATATAACCAAGAATTTCCCTGTTTTTTTGTGCTTAAATTTTGTGGTATCATTAGGAAATGATTGTGAATTGAAACCTTTTTTTTTCTTCCATCAAGTGCACCTGAGTTCATATCGTAAATTGGTAACATTTTTAGAGAGTGGAGAACCAAGCATTCTTCATTGGCACCTTTGTCTTTGGGTTTAGCTTTAAAGTTCATTTCAAATACACCTGCCCGACCATGAGGAGCAGCCAAGATAGTCTGTTTAGCGTTCAGTTCTATAAAGCATTGCCTAGTGACTAGGGCAGATGACAAGAAGTGATAAGCAATATTTCAGAGGATCTGTATTTTGCCCAGGATAGCTATGTGATCCCAGGGTATATGTGCCATGTATCTGTGCTTTGGTAACATTTCATTCAAGTTTGTTTTCATGCAGAGGGCACAGAAAGCATGAAACCCTAAAAGTAAGATGACTATTTTGGTTTGTAAGTTTCATGATAAATTTTAGTTCCATCTTCTCCTCAACCCACAATAGAGATGTATTTCTCTCCTTCTTTGTTTGTCCAAGGAGAAGTTAAGAAAACTACTGGAGACAGACAGATGCAGACACTCCAATAGGTACTTTGTTTAGCTCTTATTTCATTCTCACCACAACAACTTGAAAGAGTTAGCTCAGCTTTATACTTCAGAGAACACAGCCTAAGTGGTTTTAGGTAATTCTTCAAGACTCACAACCTGTAAGAGAGAGCCATGAGCGAACATTTGAATCCAAGTCTAAAAGACTTCATCAGTTCAGTTCAGTCGCTCAGTCGTGTCCGACTCCTTGCAACCCTATGAATCACAGCACGCCATGCCCCCGTTCATCACCATCTCCCGGAGATCACTCAGACTCACCTCCATTGAGTCGGTGATGCCATCCAGCCATCTCATCCCTTGTCTTCCCCTTCTCCTCCTGTGCCCAATCCCTCCCAGCATCAGAGTCTTTTCCAATGAGTCAACTCTTCACATGAGGTGACCAAAGTACTGGAGTTTCAGTTTCAGCATCATTCCTTCCAAAGAATACTCAGGACTGATCTCCTTTAGAATGGACTGGTTGGATCTCCTTGCAGTCCAGGGGACTCTCAAGAGTCTTCTCCAACACCACAGTTCAAAAGCATCGATTCTTCAGTGCTCAGCTTTCTTCACAGCCCAACTCTCACATCCATACTTGACCACTGGAAAAACCATAGCCTTGACTAGACAGACCCTTGTTGGCAAAGTAATGTCTCTGCTTTTCAATATGCTGTCTAGGTTGGTCATAACTTTCCTTCCAAGGAGTAAGCGTCTTTTAATTTCATGGCTGCAGTCACCATCTGTGGTACTTTTGGAGCCCAAAAGAATAAAGTCTGATACTGTTTACACTGTTTCCCCCTCTATTTCCCATGAAGTGATGGGACCAGATGGCATGATCTTCGTTTTCTGAATGCTGAGCTTTAAGCCAACCTTTTCACTCTCCTCTTTCACTTTCATCAAGAGGCTTTTTAGTTCCTCTTCACTTTTGGCAGTAAGGGTAGTGTCATCTGCCTATCTGAGATTATTGATATTTCTCCCAGCAATCTTGATTCCAGCTTGTCAAAGACTAGAGATCTCTTCAAGAAAATTAGAGATACCAAGGGAACATTTCATGCAAAGATGGGCTCGATAAAGGACAGAAATGTTATGGACCTAACAGAAGCAGAAGATATTAAGAAGAGGTGGCAAGAATACACAGAAGAATTGTACAAAAAAGGTCTTCACGACCAAGATAACCATGATGGTATGATCACTCACCTAGAGCCAGACATCCTGGAATGTGAAGTGGGCCTTAGAAAGCATCACTATGAACAAAGTTAGTGGAGGTGATGCAATTCCAATTGAGTTCTTTCAAAGTGTGAAAGATGATGCTGTGAAAGTGCTGCACTCAATGTGCCAGCAAATTTGGAAAACTCAACAGTGGCCACAGGACTGGTAAAGGTGTTTTCATTCCAATCCCAAAGAAAGGCAATGCCAAAGAATGCTCAAACTACCACACAATTGTACTCATCTCACACCCTAGTAAAGTAATGCTCAAAATTCTCCAAGACAGGCTTTAGCAATACGTGAACCGTAAAATTCCAGATGTTCAAGCTGGTTTTAGAAAAGGCAGAGGAATCAGAGATCAAATTGCCAACATCTGCTATATCATGGAAAAAGCAAGAGAGTTCCAGAAAAATATCTATTTCTGCTTTATTGACTATGCCAAATCTGTGGAAAATTCTGAAAGAGATGGGAATACCAGACCGCCTGAACTGCCACTTGAGAAACCTATATGCAGGTCAGGAAGCAACAATTAGAACTGGACATGGAACAACAGACTGGTTCCAAATAGGAAAAGGAGTATGTCAAGGCTGTATATTGTCACCCTGCTTAAAAAGAATTCATAGCCCTTCCTTTTGTTCACTGTTGATGAGTAGTGCATCACTGTTGATGCACACACCTCAAATATTTAATAATTAGTTCATCCAGTGTGTTATAAGCCATACCTACCCACAGCTGTCATTACAAATTTCAAACTGATTTCAGATAACACTCCCTTTGCTATTTCACAATAACTCTAAGGCTACAGCCTTAGATGATTTTGGAGCCCCCAAAAATAAAGTCTCTCACTATTTCCACTGTTTCCCCATCTAATTGCCATGAAGTGATGGGACCAGATGCCATGATCTTAGTTTTCTGAATATTGAGTTTAAAGCCAAGTTTTTCACTCTCCTCTTTCACTTTCATCAAGAGGCTCTTTAGTTTGCCTTTGCTTTCTGCTGTAAGGGTGCTGTTAACTGCATATCTGAGGTTGATATTTCTCCTGACAGTCTTGATTCCAGTGTGTGCTTCATCCAGTCCAGCATTTCTCATGATGTACTCTGAATATAAGTTATATAAGCAGGGTGACAATATACAGCCTTGACATACTCCTTCCCTGATTTGGAACCAGTCTGTCATTCCATGTCCAGTTCTAACGGTTGCATCTTGACCTACATACAGATTTCTCAGGAGGCAGGTCAGGTGATCTGGTATTTCCATCTCTTTAAGAATTTTCCATAGTTTGTTGTGATCCACACAGTCAAAGGCTTTATGTCAATAAAGCAGAAGTAGATGTTTTTCTGGAAGTCTCTTGCTTTTTCGATGATCCAATGCATGTTGGCAATTTGATCTCTGGTTCCTCTGCCTTTTCTTAATCCAGCTTGAACATGCAGCTTGGAAGTCCACCGTTCACAGACTGTTGAAGCCTGGCTTGGAGAATTTTGAGCATTACTTTACTAGTGTGTGAGATGAATGCAATTGTGGCCACTGCTGAGTTTTCTATATTTGCTGTCATATTGAGTGCAGCACTTTCACAGCATAATCGTTTAGGATTTGCAATAGCTCAACTGGAATTCCATCACCTCCGCTAGCTTTGTTCATAGTGATGCTTCCTAAGGCCCACTTGACTTCACATTCCAGGATGTCTGGTTCTAGGTGAGTGTTCATAGGATTTTCCAGGCAAGAATACTGGAGTGGGTTGCCATTTCCTTCTCCAGGAGATCTTCCCAACCCAGGGATTGAACCTGGGTCTCTCGCATTGTAGGTAGACACTTTATGGTCTGAGCCACCAGGGAAGTACTAATGGGTATATCTCTCCTTTTCTCCTTTGCCTTTCACTTCTCTTCTTTTCATAGCTGTTTGCAAGGCCTCCCCAGGCAACCATTTTGCCTTTTTTCATTTCTTTTTCTTGGAGATGGTCTTCATCACTCTCTCCTGTATAATGTCACAAACCTCTGTCCATTGCTCTTCAGGCACTCTATCAGATCTAATATCTTGAATCTATTTTTCACTTCCACCTAGTCATAAGGGATTTGATTTAAGTCATACCTGAATGGTAGCCTGCAGACTCGCAGGTAAATATATGTGCTGATATGACTTCCAGCATCTGCCCTCATGATAAGCAGTCTCCCCACAACCCAGGACCCTCCCCTTATGCCTTGGATAAGTTTCCCCTTGGATAAGACCCCTTCAAAGCTGATTTGGCCTTAGCCCTGGAATCCCAAAGCACTCTGGCCACGGACCCTATTGAAGACATGTGTCCCATGCCCAGCTGTTCTCTTTGCCCACACTCTGCCTTGATTTCACCATGAAGTCTCTGAGGAATGCCTTTTCCTCCCACAAGATCCGTGAGCAATACATTTCTCTGTTTCAGTTTTTTGGAGTCTTTTATTGAACCATAGTTTACCATCAGATGAAAAGTGAAAGTGAAAGTCACTCAATCATGTCTGACTGTTTGCAACCCCATGGACTATACAGGAGTCCAGACAGGAATCCTGGAGTAGGTAGCCTTTCCCTTCTCTAGGGGATCTTTCCAACCCAAGGATCAAACCCAGGTCTTCACATTGTAGACAGATCTTTTACCAGATCAGCCGCAAGGGAAGCCCAAGAATACTGAAGTAGATAGCCTATCCCTTCTCTAGAAGATCTTCCCAACCCAGGAATCGAATCAGTCTCCTGCATTGCAGGTGGATTCTTTACCAACTAAGTTATCAGGGAAGCCCCTTCAGATATCATCAGATACCCAGGACTTTACTTCAGTTCAGTTCAGTTCAGTCGCTCAGTCGTGTCCGACTCTTTGCGACCCCATGGACTTTAGCCTACCAAGCTCCTCTGTCCATGGGATTTTCCAGGCAATAGTACTGAAGTGGATTGCCATTTCCTTCTCCAGGGGATCTTCCTGACCCAGGGATCGAACCCGGGTCTTCTGCATTATAGACAGATGCTTTACNGAGTTCACTCAAACTCATGTGCATCGAGTCGGTGATGCCATCCAGCCATCTCATCCTCTGTTGTCCCCTTCTCCTCCTGCCCTCAATCTTTCCCAGCATCAGGGTCTTTTCCAGTGAGTCAGCTATTCGCATCAGGTAGCCAAAGTATTGAAGTTTCAGCTTCAACATCAGTCCTTCCAATGAACACCCAGGACTGATCTCCTTTAAGATGGACTGGTTGGATCTCCTCGCAGTCCAAGGTACTCTCAAAAGTCTTCTCCAAAACCACAGTTCAAAAGCATCAATTCTTTGGTGCTCAGCTTTCTTTATAGTCCAACCCTCACATCCATACATGACCACTGGAAAAACCATAGCCTTGACTAGATGGACCTTTGTTGGCAAAGTAATGTCTCTGCTTTTTAATATGCTGTCTAGGTTGGTCATAACTTTCCTTCTACTACATCCTGCTGCTGCTGCTGCTGCTAAGTCACTTCAGTCATGTCCAACTCTGTGTGACCCCAGAGATGGCAACCCACCAGGCTCCCCCGTCCCTGGGATTCTCCAGGCAAGAACACTGGAGTGGGTTGCCATTTCCTCCTCCAATGCATGAAAGTGGAACGTGAAAGTGAAGTTGCTCAGTCGTGTCTGACTCTTAGTGACGCCATGGACTGGAGCCCACCAGGCTCCTCCATCCATGGGATTTTTCCATGCAAGAGTACTACATCCTCAGTTCAGTTCAGTTCAGTCGCTCAGTCGTGTCTGACTCTTTGTGACTCCATGAATCACAGCATGCCAGGCCTCCCTGTCTATCACCAACTCCCGGAATTCACTCAGACTTGCTTCCATCCAGTCAGTGATGCCATCTAGCCATCTCATCCTCTGTTGTCCCCTTCTCCTCATGCCCCCAACCCCTCCCAGCATCAGAGTCTTTACCAATGAGTCAACTCTTCACATGAGGTGGCCAAAGTACTGGAGTTTCAGCTTTAGCATCATTCCTTCCAAAGAAATCCCAGGGCTGATCTCTTTCACAATGGACTGGTTGGATCTCCTTGCAGTCCAAGGGATTCTCAAGAGTCTTCTCCAACACCACAGTTCAAAAGCATCAATTCTTCGGCACTCAGCCTTCTTCATGGTCCAACTCTCACATCCATACATGACCACTGGAAAAACCATAGCCTTGACTAGATGGATAGTGGTCGCAATTAATTTCTTCCACCTGGTAGGGCTTTTAGTATCTGCAAAAAAACTCAAAGATATATTCCTTAGGGAGGAACTAAAAGTTCTCGACTTTGTTTTATTTTTTAATTATTATTTTGTCTTGCCTGACTGTTTTCTCTTGATTCTTCATTTCTCTGATTAAATTTGCTCTTTGGAACTCTGGGAAGACCTAGGAGGCTAACACTTTATTACAAATAAGAGGAAGGGGACATGGCTGAGGTGGGGGGTTGCTTTGAGAAAGTCGAGCAGGGTTTTACATTGCTTCAGTGTCAACATTTGGAGGTGTATTTGTGTTTAAGATAAAAAGCCATGAAAGAAAGAGCAAACCCTAGGTCATAATAATTTTTTATTTGAATAGTAGGCAACATAATGACCCCTTCTCTAAGATGTCCATATCAGAATCCTTGAACCTGTGAATACATTACCTTAACTCAGCTAAAGAACCTAGCAGATGTGATTGAATTAAGGACCTTGAGATGGAGTGGGCTCAATGGAATCACAAGGGCCCAAGAGGTGGGAGTGATGTAATAGCTGGATTTGAAGAAAGAAGAGGGGGAACCTCTAGAAATAGGAAAAAGTAAAGAAAGTCTCTCCCACAGCCTCCAGAAGGGACACAGCTCTGCCAACAGCTTGATTTTAGTCCCATGAAACCCATTTAGGATAAAACTTCTGACCTCCAGAATTATAGGACAGTAAATTTGTATTGTCGTTAAGTGTTTCATAATTAGTTACAGTAGCTATAGGAAGCTGCAATTGGTTAAGTACAATTTTAGCTCAGACATGAAATATGTTAATTTTAATAGCTTTAAAACTGAAAGTAATTCTCTTCTTAAATTATTATTTTAATTAATAAAGGACAAATAAAAATAATTATTAAATGCTACATAATCATTACTGAAAACAATTTTGTTACAGAGAAAGAAGCAATGTTAGAAAGAGAAAATGTTAGTTTGCTAGGTCCATCATAGCACTGGTGTTGAAGATCAAGAATTAAGTTGGCTTTTCCCATTTTATCATATTTATTTGTTACCTGCTCTGATTTATTAATTTTAATGTATTTTCTCTCTATCTTATCTTCCCCCCTTATAACTTATAAGTTAAACACAATTTTTTAAAAGTTTGCATTGATATATTTATACTACAAGAAGAAAAAGGAAAAAAGATAAATTGCTTTCATAAAATGAACCACACAATTATTTCTTTGAGGGTAGAGACCACACCTTATTCTTTCTTCCTTCCAGCATTTCACATAGGACCTGACATAGAACACTCCATGAAATTTGATTAATAAATTAATGGTATAAAGCAAAGGTCTGTGTTTTGAATGTCCTCACTCCCCAGATACTGTAGCCCACCAAGCTCCTCTGTCCATGGGATTCTGCAGGCAAGGATACTGGCTGCTAAGTCACTTCAGTTGTGTTCAACTCTGTGCAACCCCATAGATGGCAGCCCATCAGGCTACCCCATCCCTGGTATTCTCCAGGCAAGAACATTGGAGTGGTTGCCATTTCCTTCTCCAATGCATGAAAGTGAAAAGTGAAAGTGAAGTCACTCAGTCGTGCCTGACTCTCAGCGACCCCATGGACTGCAGACTTCCAGGCTCCTCCATCCATGGGATTTTCCAGGCAAGAGTACTGGAGTGGGGTGCCATTGCTTTCTCCAAAGGATACTGGAGTGGGTTGCAGTTACCTTCTCCAATATAACTTCTACGTGTCTCTTAATATTCTGCTTCAAAGCTATATATGTTTACCAAAAATTTCCCAGGTACCCTCCACTCAGAATTAAGTTCTTTCTTCCCTAATTCTTATGGCCTATTTGCATCACTGTACAAGGATCTTATTATGGTGTGCCACATTTTAAATCTCCAGTACTTTGGCCACCTCATGCGAAGAGTTGATTCATTGGAAAAGACTCTGATGCCGGGAGGGATTGGGGGCAGGAGGAGAAGGGGACGACAGAGGATGAGATGGCTGGATGGCAACACCGACTCTTTGAGTGAATTCTGGGAGATGATGATGGACATAGAGGCCTGGTGTGTTGCAATTCATGGGGTTGAGTGACAGACACGACTGAGTGACTGAACTGATCTGAACTGATATATGATTTTTATTTCCTCTGCTAAATTATTTGCCTGGGAAATCCCATGGATGGAGGAGCCTGGTAGGCTGCAGTCCATGGGGTCGCATAGAGTCAGACACAACTGAGCGACTTCACTTTCACTTTTCACTTTCCTGCATTGGAGAAGGAAATGGCAACCCACTCCAGTGTTCTTGCCTGGAGAATCCCAGGGATGGGGGAGCCTGATGGGCTTCCATCTATGGGGTCGCACAGAGTCGGACACGACTGAAGTGACTTAGCAGCAGCAGCAGCTGCTAAATTATTTGCTCTTAATGGTTAAGGACATGCAGTTTATTAATAACTGTAATCACCATAGGACCTATAGAATAATTTTCATATTTACATTACCAATAAATCATCACTCAATTTCAGTTGAAAGCACCATCTCATCAGTACCTATTTCATTCTGTCAGATCATTCTTTTAAAGGTCTAAGAGTGTCAAACATCTTCTCATATACTCTAACAACCATGCGTAGTAAGATCATAACTTTCCATCATTACCTTTACTTATTTTACACTATAATGTATCAAATGAAGAAATTTCCTCCAGGGAACTGATTTAATTTACTTGAATCAGTTATTATATCAGTCATTATTTGAGATTTCAATATACGTTACATGCACTTATTCATGCCCTGGATATAAATGAGTTATTTTTCCTTTCCTCACTGAAACCATATAGTTAAAATGAGTATTTTTAATATAAATGCATTTCAATACATTTGCAAAATATTTTGCTTCCTCCTTTTTCTCTCTCTAAACCCTCCCCTTACTCCTGCCCACATTATATTACTGTACATCATATTCTTATTTTCTCCCTAAGTGACCTACTGAGATTTATGGAGAGTAAATGTCAATGACTTTAATGTTAATAAAAGATTTGATGTGAAACTGCATTTGCAATTTAATCCCTACAGTCTTTCCTGGAAACTAAAATAATCTGGGCTTCTATCTTACCTCTTCATGTATAAAAGGGAGCAGATAGCTGAAACTTCAGGCAAATTGTCCTTTTTTCCCCCCCAGCTTCCAAGACTCCCCAAGCTCAAAACCACTATCACTGCCTGTTTGTGGCACTAACATTATTATGGCAAAGGGCTTCAGAGAACAGCAAATTTTCCAAAGTCTGATGAAACAAAATCAACAGAAAACCTGTCGAAAAGAAGAGTATCCAACTTAATTCTCTAATATTCCTATCACAAGAAATCTACATGGTAGTATCTCAGATAAACCAAGTCCAAGATGTTTTACAAATAAATGTTGAATTTTTAGGAAACAGTAACATGAAAAAAAAAAAATGGGAAAAATGAATTTGGCTGGAGGATCTTGAGAAGATAAAGCCCTCTCTAGGATGAGGATACCCTCTGAAGAAAATAGTCTCAATGAAATGCAAAATAGCTTTTTATTAACAAGTATAGTATTTGTACATATATCTTGTTACAAAGTTTGTTTAAAATCATACAGTGGCTAAAGGGTATGGTTTCATAGACCTAGGATTCAAATATTTCAGACATTTGTAGATATTTTTCTAACAAAATACATGAGAAACAAGACATTTTGAGACAAGTTGATTATAGAGAAAACATCTCCACATCTTTCTCCAATAGTCGGAGTGGGAAGGGAAGTAGTAGCAGAGAGATAATGAAAGAGACTATACTTTTGAAATACAGACTGTGGTGTGCCAGAGCCAGGTCATACTGGTTCATGAACGTTAAGGTAATCCTGTAAATACTAAGGAATTATGGTAATTCTATAAATACTAAGGGATTTTTATAATTGTTACTATTTTTGGTCACACCATGCAGTGAGTGGGATCTTAGTTCCCCGACCAGGGATGGAACCCAGGCCCCCTGCAGTGGAAGCTCAGAATCTTAACTGTTGGACCACCGGAGAAGTCACAAAGGAATTCTCTTAAACCACTGGTAGCCCAAAATTGTCCACAGTGGGGGTATTTTCACCACAGAAATTATTTATGCATAATTATTTAGCACATATTAATTTAAGGGACATTATTTAGCCTAGTATGAGCTATTTTATATACTTGGAAGACGAATGAATATATTTAACTAGTTCAAATTAGCTTATTTCTAGTTGGCTCTCATTACAGAGGTTTTACTGCACAGGTTGATAGTTGTTTTGTAATTGCTACCATGTTGTTTCATGTGCCTGTGTTTTATTTTCTCAACTAGCTTCTCACAGCCTCATAATCAGGAACCATATTTTGTATTTTACATTCCTATCTAAAAGACCTGTGTGCACTACTAGCTGTAAGATTACACCATGAAAGCTTAATTTATGTTGGATAATTGGGAACATATTAAAAAATAAAAGTTACTAATATTCTCAAGAGGCAAATACATATAATATTAATTTGTGCATCTTCAGCCAACTTAGTTTCAAAAGCAATACTGTTAAGACAAATGTACTTTGTTATTGTAGTAGGTATAAACATACAGACTTACCCTCTTTGGTAGCTATCATTCTCCATCTTACAAGCAAAGCTGATATTTTATCTTTTTGACAATTTTCTCTGCTAATCATCAGGAATGGTGCTTTGCTGTATTTGTTTATCTATAAGTGTTCAGTAAATAACATACTGGTTCTCTTAATAGTCATAACAAGAACAAGAGATCAAATTTCTAAATTACTAAGTTTACATGGGGCATCCCCCAGTGGCTCAGCGGTAAAGAATATGCCTGCAGTCCAGGAGCGGCAGGAGGCGCAGGTTCAATCCCTGGATCAGGAAGATCCCCTGGCAGGGAGGTGGAGGAAATGGCAACCCACTCCAGTATTCTTGCCAGGAGAATCCTATGGACAGAGGAGCCTGGAGGACTACAGTCCATGGAGAAGCAAAGAGTCAGACATGACTAAAGCAACTTAGCATACATGCACAAGTTTCCATGGGCCAGTTTCTGTGTTCTGTTATAGTTTCTAGCTGCTTACTACTAGATCTGAAAAATGATAATGATATTTGTAAGATATTTTGTAATTAGCAAGCTATTTTTCGCTTTAACAACTTATTAATTCTGTTGGACTTTCTATGTAGATAATCATGTCATCTGAAAAGAAGAAACATTTTTTAGGCCATTTATATTTTAGCTAGGATTTCCAAACTTGTATATTATATTTTGGCTAAGTTTAAAATCAGTATCACAGCTTTTCTTTCAATCAATATTTTCCTGGTATATTTTATTTGATCCTTGGCTTCATTCCTTGCTCTGAACAGCTTCTTTCAGGAAATATTACTTAAAGACAAAGAGTGGTGAGAAGAAAATCTTTGGGAGCTACTCCCCCTTGTTAGCTCTAGATACTATGAGCTCTCCACCACAGCTGGATCCCTGTCTATACTGACGTTGCCCTGCAACCTCTGATTGGTTTCACTGTGGTGTCTCTGGTTTTTCTTTCCCAGAATAGTGCAAATACAGGTAATTATCCCCCCATGCTTAAGTGGTGGAGAGAGAAAGGCACAACTCTAAAGCTCTTGCCCGCTTTAAAACATCTAATTCTTTTCTGACCTCAACTCCCAATATCCCCATTATAGATGTGACCCAAATGTCTTCTCTCTCCCCAGGAAGTTATTTCTATTTGTCTTAGGTTATTGAATCATTCTTAAAAGATTCTAACTTTGTATCACTGAATATACTTGACACTTTCCCTAAAGGCTTAAAAACATTTAACTAAGGTCTAGAAATAACCTTTAAAATACTGTTTATAAGGATGTCACCAGGAATTCATTGAAGACTTGCACTTAAAATACTTTTATTAGTAATGTAAAAAAGATAGTAAGCACAGAAAAGAAGAGCTTGGGAGACACGGGTGAAGAGAAAGAACAATCTTTTATCAAAGACATATTGTGGATAAAACTTCAAGGTAATACTTTAAGGGAAAAAAATGGAGGTAAGGAAGGACAATAGGGCATAAGAGATTTTTAGCTAAGTTACCCTGTCATTGTCCTTCAAATGTTGAATGTTTCCCACACTGTTTATGCAGAATTCTAGTTCTGCTACTACTGCATTTAAACCAAGTTGGACAGTTACTATATGAAAGATTAATCTTCTAATAATTTTTCTCTTGTAGCTATTTAAAGAATTCTACAAAGAAATAGCAACCCACTCCTGTATTCTTGCCTGGAAAATCCCATGGATGGAGGAACCTGGTAGGCTACAGTCCATGGGGTCGCAAAGAGTCAGACATGACTGAGCGACATTTACTTTACTTTAAAAAATATTTAAGTTGAAGAATAGCCATTTTCTCATTCAAGTTATAAGTAGTGTTTTATGAGTTTATTATTCCCAATAGATTTTTTAGCTTAAAAAAGAGGCAAAGTTTCCAGAAAAATCAATCCATCTGAGAGGTTTTTTTACCCCCCTTTCTTTCAGAGGCATATAATACGCTTTTCAAGGAATTTTGATGTAAATAATATTGAGAGACACTTCTGTAGGATTATTTATGCACCCTGTTCAAAAAGAGAAGAGAAGAATCTGCCAGTTAGAATTTCAGGTCATATCCCACTACAGTAGCTGATTGATGAATTTCAAGGTTATAATTGCATATTGATAAAGCTGACAGAACATCCTGGGATTTACAAAGACAGAGTAAAATCTCTCCCCTTGGTGCACAATGAACTTTGCTATTTCTATACCTCCCTAACAAGGCAGAATGATTTTCATTCATTATTAAAACAAAAACCTTTCATGTGGAAGACATTCATCATCAGGATCCTTTATATGTTATTTCTGTGTTTATTTATATCTGCCATAAAGCAAACCAGGAATCTGGGATAAAGGATGTTGTATACAAAATCATAATCCATGTCTTTTGTTCAAATGACCTAAAATCTTAATATAATTAGCATGGAACCAAATCTACATTCTCCAAAACCATGAAATTTCAAGTAATCTATGCAGTTGTTGTTGTTTAGTTGTTAGGTCATGTCTTACTCTGTGACCCTATGGACTGTAGCCCATCAGGCTCCTCTGTCCATGGGATTTCCCAGCCAAGAATACTGGAGTATGTTGCCGTTTCCTTCTTCAGGGGATCTTCCTAACCCAGGAACTGAACCTGCCTTTCCTGTGTCTCCTGCATTGCAGGCAGATTCTTTACTGCTGAGCCACCAGGGAATCTCTAATTCAAGTTATTTCCCATTGTTTCTAGTTCTATCTCTAAACACCAATACAAGCTGGCAATATTTCCCTTAATATGTTCTGACTTCAAGAAGAAATGATGTGGTTATTCTGACTATAAATATGAGATAATTGTAGCTAGCTATAGGACAGTAGAGGCTTCCCTAGTGGCTCAGACAGCAAAGAATCTGCCTGCAATGCGGGAGACCTGGGTTTGATTCCTGCGTTGGGAAGATCCCCTGAAGAAGGAAATAACAGCACATTCCAGTATTCTTGCATGGAGAATTCCATGGACAGAGGATCGGTGATGGGCTACAGTCCATGGGATTGCAAAGAGTCAGACATGACTGACTAACACACTATAGAATGGTAGAGGAAATTTTGAATGTTAGTTTTGTGGTACAGTAAACTCAGAAGTCAGAATGAACTTTCCGTCATTAGAATCTACTGCCTTAGGAAAATTCTTTAAATTCAGAACCATCGATTTTATTTACACTTCCTCTTATGATTCTTATCCACTCCTCTGTTAATTATCTAGCTATCTACTCTAAAACTGCAAAAAGGGAAAATTAAATTAAATTTAAAAAATTAGATGCTTCCAATTATTAGGTTTCTTTTGTTATCACTTTATTCTTAGGAAAAAAAGTGATGCATCATTTTGCATCATTTTATATGTATTTGGGAAGGAGGACTATGCAAATAAGAATGACTGATTAGACTTTTACCGTATTCTTTCATGTGTGCTCATCCATGGGTTATATCCCAGTTTTTTGCAGTCTACACACTGAAAAGTCCTGCGTAATCTAAAGCCAGTTTGAAAGTATAGAAAATATAGAAAACATCAACACAACAGATGCCCAGTACTGGGACATGGATCCCAATAGTTAAAAAAGTAGACGTCTGGAATGAATCTGTCAAAGGAACTTTTTCTTAATTCAATTTTCAAACACTTTTAAACCCTGCTTTTTGGGAGAAAGCATTGTGATATATTTTTTAAAATATTGTTTATATAATATAATGTGTATTATATAATTATATATTATATTAAATATATATATATATTTGCAGTTTATATCAGATCCCAGGTACAATAAAAGGTATATGACATTGCTTAATTATTTTTGTTTAAAAACACTCAGAAACTCTTAGAAACTAGAAAGCATAAATGTTAGAGTGCACAAATCAAAAAGCGTATATGGACAAAAGCAAATGTTTCTTCTGGCATTTTAAGATTTGATGTATATCAGCAGCCAAAACATCACACACATTTGGTTTTTTAAATTTTTTTTCCCCAGAAAATTCAAGAAATTTGAAGGCATTCAAATGTGCACTTGGCTTAAAGATATAAGATGTATAACTATGGCAAAAATAATAGTTTTATATCTTTTTAGCATTCTGTTTTGTGCATATGCTAGATATTCAGAAGCTACCTTGTGAATCAGTTCAGTTCAGTCACTCAGTCGTGTCCGACTCTTTGCGACCCCATGAATCGCAGCACGCCAGGCCTTCCCGTCCATCACCAACTCCCGGAGTTCACTCAGATTCACGTCCATTGAGTCAGTGAGGCCATCCAGCCATCTCATCCTCTGTCGGCCCCTTCTCCTCCTGCCCCCAATCCCTCCCAACATCAAAGTCTTTTCCAGTGAGTCAACTCTTCTCATGAGGTGGCCAAAGTACTGGAGTTTCAGCTTTAGCATCATTCCTTCCAAGGAAATCCCAGGGCTGATCTCCTTCAGAATGGACTGGTTGGATCTCCTTGCAGTCCAAGGGACTCTCAAGAGTCTTCTCCAACACCACAGTTCAAAAGCCTCAATTCTTCGGTGCTCAGCCTTCTTCACAGTCCAACTCTCACATCCATACATGACTACTGGAAATAGGGAGGTATAATTAATTTAAAAATATGTTTGTTGAAGGGCTAATATGTCTTAGCCTGCATTGACTGAAGTGCATTCATCAAAGTAACAATTCCTTAAATTGTACACTGTTCCTGAAGAGGAATGTTATCATACAGGGAAAAAAATAATTAGAGATTTTAAAATATAGTATTAGAAATATAAGATATAGTGTTTGGAAATACTATATGTATATAAAATTTATTCTTCAAATTATTCAGTATCTACTATGTATCAAACTCTTTGGCTTTCACCCTTAATAAATTTAATACTATTCACATAAAGTTTACATATTAAAAAATAACAAATAGCTGTGAAAAGAAGAGAGGCGAAAAGCAAAGGAGAAAAGGAAAGATATAAGCCCCTGAAAGCAGAGTTCCAAAGAATAGCAAGAAGAGATAAGAAAGCCTTCTTCAGCGATCAATGCAAAGAAATAGAGGAAAATAACAGAATGGGAAAGCCTAGAGATCTCTTCAAGAAAATTAGAGATACCAAG
>SJYT01071180.1:149643-238098 GCA_006410635.1 Cephalophus harveyi | reverse complement strand
GAGGATGAGATGGTTGGATGGCATCACAGACTCGATGGACATGAGTTTGACTAAGCTCTGGGAGTTGGTGATGGACAGGGAAGCCTGGTGTGCTGCAGTCCATGGGGTCCCAAAGAGTCTGGCACGAATGAGTGACTGAACTGACGGACTGACTTCAGTAAGTGGTGCTGAGAAAACTCCATGTAAAAGGATGAAATTAGAACACTCCCTAATACCATATACACAAATGAAGTCAAAATGGATTAAAGACTGAAATGTAATATCAAATACTGTGAAACTCCTAGAGGAAAACCAGGAGAACACTTTTGACAAAAATCGCAGGAATATTTTTTGAATCTTAAAGGAAAAAAAAAGAAAAATAAACAAATAAGGCCTAATTTACCTTAAAAGCTTTTGCACAGGAAAAGAAACCATTGACAAAAGAAAAAAGATAACCTATCAGAAATGAGAAAATATTTCCAAGTGATATCCTTGATAAAGGATTAATATGCAACATATATAAACAGCTCACACAATTCAACATAAAAAAAAAAGAACCTGATTTAAAAATGGGAAGAAAATCAAAGAGACGTTTTCCAAAGCAGAAATGTAGAGGGCAACAAGGACGTGAATTGATGTTCAAAACTGCTAATTTTCAAGGAAATGCAAATCAAAACCACAGTGAGATCTCCTCTTATAAGAATGGCTATTATCAAAAAGAGCACAAATAACAAATATTGAAGAGGGTGCGGGAAAAAGGGTACCCTCCTACACTGTTGATGGGAATGGAAATTGGTGCAACCACTGGGCAAAACTGAATGGAGGATTCACTGAAAACAGGACTCACGTATGATGCACTGATCCCACTTCTGGGTGTATACTCAGGCGAAAGTCTAATTCAAAAAGACACATGCACCCCACAATGTTCATAGAAGCCTTATTTACAATAGCCAGGACACAGAGACAAGCGTAATATGTACTGACAGATGAATGAATAAAGAAGATGTGGTCTGAATACACAATGGAATAGGACTCAAGCATAACAAAGAAGAAAATGATACCGTTGGCAGCAATGTAGATGGTCGTGGAGGGCATTATCATAAGTGAAGTAAGTTAGAGAAATACCGCATGTTACCACTTACATGTGGAATCTATAGAATATAATAAATCAGTGAATATTACCAAAAAAAGAAGCAGATTCACATTTACAGAGAAAGAACTAGTGGTGACCAGGGGAGAGCGTGGAGAACTGGGAGGTATAAACTATTGGATATAAGGGACGCTCAAGAATGTATTGCTCAACACAAGGAATGTAGCCAGTATTTTGTAACTGGTAATCAATTTTAACCTTTGAAAACTGCATAAAATTAAAAAAACATTCAGCTCAGTTCAGTTCAGTCACTCAGTCGAGTCCGACTCTTTGCGACCCCATGAATCACAGCACGCCAGGCCTCCCTGTCCATTACAAAAAAAAAAAAAAAAAATGAACACAGAGAAAACTGAAAAACAAATCAGAAATTTATAAACTGGGAGAGACAGGCTTCATAGTGAAAGGTTGTTGCTGAACCATGAAAAACACTGGGATTCTTGGCGTCCGGAGGAGAAGAATTCAATCTGGGGCCAGAGATGAGGCTTGATTGCTCAGAGCTTTTGTGTAATAAACTTTCATTAAAGTATAAAAGAGAGAAAGCTTCTGACACAGACATCAGAAGGGGGACAGAGAGTGTCCCCCATCCCTAACGCCACTGTTAGTAAGGGATTTATATACTCTCCAGTTAGTTATTACAATGAATCAAAAGAATGTCCAGAGGTTGCAAAGATCTTACTAGACCCACTTCCACAATCCACATTTCAAGATAACAAGATTAGCCAGAAGGCCCTCAGGAAGGAGAAACTGTTCTCAAGCAGGATACATTATTGCTCTATGATCCCTAGTATAGAGTTTAAACTGAGTTGTGTAATTGACTAAGACTAAGGACAGAGGTGTTGGAGAAGACTCTTGAGAGTGCCTTGGACTGCAAGGAGATCCAACCAGTCCATTCTGAAGGAGATCAGCCCTGGGATTTCTTTGGAAGGAATGATGCTGAAGCTGAAACTCCAGTACTTTGGCCACCTCATGCGAAGAGCTGACTCATTGGAAGAGACTCTGATGCTGGGAGGGATTGGGGGCAGGAGGAGAAGGGGACGACCGAGGATGAGATGGCTGGATGGCATCACAGACTCGATGGACGTGAGTCTGAGTGAACTCCGGGAGATGGTGATGAACAGGGAGGCCTGGTGTGCCACGATTCATGGGGTCGCAAAGAGTCGGACACGACTGAGTAACTGAACTGAACTGAACTGAACTGAACTGAAGAAGGCATGGAAGGGTGATAATGGGTGGATGAGGGGTGTGAGCTGGGATCATATCCCTGCTGGAAATGACATAAGTCATGGAGATGAGTGTGAAAATCTGGGTGAGGGTTACGAAGCATAACAAGTTTCTGTGATGACTTTTCACAGCAGGACGTTAGATCAGAACACTTACAGAGGAATAGAAGAAAACCAACAGAAAGATGTATCTTGGGACCAAAATAAAAAGGAAAAGAAAGGAGGGCCTGCCCTGGTGGTCTAGTAGGTAAAACTCTGTGCTCCCAATGCATACTGCTAGCTTGCATTGCTGGAACCTGATTGCAAATAAACACATAAATATTTTGTAAAAAGAAGAACAGGATTTAAAGAAAGATAATGTTTTTGAAATAGATGGGAAAAAGTGGAAACAGTGACACACTGTATTTTCTCAGGCTCCAAAATCACTGCAGATGGTGACTGCAGCCATGAAATTAAAAGATGGTCAGTCCTTGGGAGAAAAGCTATGACCAACCTAGACAGTGAATTAAAAAGCAGAGACATTACTTTACCGGCAAAGGTCTGTAGAGTCCAAAGCTAGGTTTTTTTTTCCCCAGTAGTCATGTATCCATGTGAGAGCTGGACCATAAAGTAGGTTGAGTGCTGAAGTATTGATGCTTTTGACCTGTGGTCTTGGAGAAGACTCTTGAGAGTCCCTTGGACTGCAAGGAGATCAAACTGTCAATTCTAAAGGAAATCGACTCTAAATATTCATTGGAAGGACTGATGCGGAAGCTGAAACTCCAATACTCTGGCCACCTGATGCGAAGAACTGACTCCTTGGAAAAGACCCTGATGCTGGGAAAGATTGAAGGCAGGAGGAGAAGGGGGCGACAGAGGATGAGATGGTTGGATGGCATCATGGACTTGACGGATATGAGTTTGAGCAAGCTGTGATAGTGAAGGACAGGGAGGCCTGGCGTGCTGCAGTCCATGGGGTCCCAGGGAGTTGGACACGACTTGGCAAGTGAACAGCAACGTGTTCCTGAAGGAACACTGTTGGTCATTCTCAGAGAAAGTGGCAATATGAAGACCTAAGTTGAAGACCCCGTTTTGGCCAAAGTCTCCTCAAGGGGCTGACGCCACACAGCAATTCTGAGCAATACAGAGTCCAAGCTGTCGGTGATTTTCCTCAACTGGACTGGAAACCATAAAAGTACCATTGTTCCTTCCTTTCTGCAGCTGGAACTTGATGTACATTTGGCGCATTCATTTGATAAATCCTTGTAAAAGAAAATGCCCACGAATGAAAATTGGAAGAAGAACAAAGAAGGTGTTCTTTGGCTCTTTCATTGTCCTTGAAGATAACAAAGGAGGGATTATCAGTGAAAGTTCAACGAGCTATCACGTTGACCAGCAAGAGCTGGCGAGGGGGTTAAGGTGTGGGGAGGAGGTTTAATTCAAGCCACACTGAGCATTGCAAAGCGGGAAGCAGAATCCCAGAACGTCCTGGGGACCGTGTTGCCTGTTGCAAGTCAAAGGCACACTCCTGTAGGTTTTTGAGAAAAAGGGATATTCACCAGAGTGACACACAGATATCTTCCATAAAGTTGATCAAGGAGGCATATTCCAGGTGTGCATGTAAAAGCAAGTCACGCGGACCCCCCCTGTGAGTGAGTCCTTCATGAATCAGCCGTGTCCAATTCTTTTGTGACCCCTAAGGACTGTAGCCCGCCAGGCTCCTCTGTCCATGGGATTCTCCAGGCAAGAATACTAGAGTGGATTGCCACTTCCTCCTCCAGGGTGTTCGATTATATGCTCAGTGCTCTCCAGCTCTTTAAGACCCCATGGGCTGTAGCCCAGCAGGCTCCTGTGTCCATGGCATTTTTCAGACAAGAATACTGCAGTGGTTGGTTGCCATTTCCTACTCCAGGGGACCCTTCCTGACCCAGAGGTCGAACTTGCATCTCTAGCACTGGCAGGCAAATTCATTATCACTGAGCCTCCTGGGAATGCCAGGACCCCCTCCCAGTCTTTAAGAAGTTACGTGGGCAGCATCAGAAGAAAGAAAAACATAATCGACCCCTGTGGTCAACGTCACCGTCTTGTGTCTGGAGGGTCTGGGGTTAATGTGTAGAGCAGATACACCCTACATGTTAGGATAAAAGGCAACAGGTCCAAAGCAACACAGAAGAAAGAAGTTGACGTCTGGCTTTTTTTTTTTTTTTTCCCTGTCCTGCCTTAAAATATGAATTTTATAAGTTATTGGGAGGAAACTTATTTTTTTCCTTTTTTTTTCTTTTCTTCCAAAATATTTAAAGTTAGAAGACCTAGTCTCATGCTTTCTTGCTTGCCTGGAGAAATTATTGAGTCAGTGAGCAAATGACATATTACAGAATAGATGGGTAAGAGGGTTTTTGGAACGGAGGTGATGGCAACGACCTGCTGGCATGCTCTCTTCCCAGGAGGTTACTGAGGGCATCTGAATACACTGTCCTCCTTGTGATGAGGAAGTGATCAACATACTTTGTCCTCTTCACCTGAGAGAAACCCGAGAGTTGCCCAGAGTCTCTTAGTCCTCATTGTAATCATGTTAAATCCATCACATCTTTAGTTCTAGAAGAGAAGCTTAAACCCCATTTTCTCCATGCCAAAAAAACAGTTCAAGAGTTGCGGATATGTATCTTGGATGGTTTCTCCCATTTTAAATCTCAGGATGTCAAGGAAAGCAAAGATGCTTGACCTTCAAAAAGCCTGACATCTCACTGAGTGTAAAGGGCAAATGTCCAGATGCAAAGTGTATAATCTCATTATAAAAGCGACAGATTGCCAGGGAAGCTCAACTGCCAACCAGGATACCAGAAGAGGATGTCTACGTCAGCAGTGTCTCAGGAGGAGCGGCCACTGGTTTGTGTCCATCTCACGCCAACAGCAGCGGGATAGGATAAAAAGTAGAAGCCGTTCACGTCCTCTCCAAACCACTGGGACGCCCGCAGCCTCGGAAGAAGAAGGACCACGTGGAGTCAGCCATGCATGCCAACAAGATGAAGGTCCTGTTTTTGACTTTGGTCCTTGGTCTGGTCTGTTCTTCCCAGGAGACTCCAGCTGAGCCACACCACTCAGAGGTACCCAAAATGAGCGGATCAGGGAGGAGGTCTTCCTTGTGTGTGTGTGTTTCTTAGGGGTTTCTGTTATGTGGATTCATACATGCTGTGTGAAGTTGCTTCAGTTGTGTCTGACTCTTTGTGACCCCAAGGACTGTAGAGCCCACCAGGCTCCTCTGTCCATGGGATTCTCCAGGCAAGAAGACTGGAGTGGGTTGCCGTTTCCTCCTCCAGAGCATCTTCCTGACCCAGGGATCACGCACAGCTCTCCCATATTGCAGGCAGATGCTTTACTGTCTGAGCCACCAGGGAAGCTCAATCTCTACTGTCTATTAAGTGTCTCTTAGGTATTTTCACCGCTGTTGCAAAACAGAGGAAAGTGAGGTGAAGGTGTTAGTCAGTCAGTTGTGTCTGACTCTTTGCAACCCCGTAGACTAACCCATCAGGCTCTTCTGTCCATGGGATTCTCAACTCAAGAATACTGCAGTGGGTTGCCATGTCCTCCTCCAGGGGATCTTCCTGACCCTGGTTTTGAACCTATGTCTCCCACGTTGCAGGCAGATTCTTTACCATCTGATCCACAAGGGAAGCCCATTTGATTGTATACTTACAGTGAATTACAACCACATATACAGATATAGAGTCACACACACACACACACACACACACACACACATCTTATCCCAGGAGATATACCTGTCTGTTTTCACTGATTTTTTAAAAACAATATCCTATTATCTTCCTTGTCTCTTAGGCATTTTCACTGCTCTTGTAAAACAGAGGAAAGTGAAGTGAAGGTGTTGGTTATTCAGTTGTGTCTGACTCTTTGTGACTCCATAGACTGTAGCCCACCAGGCTCCTCTTTCCATGGGATTCTCCAGGCAAAAATAGTGGAGTGGGTTGCCATTTCTTTCTCCAAGGGATTTTCCCGACCCAGGGATGCAACCCACGCCTCCCACATTGTAGGCAGATTCTTTACCACCTGAGCCAGCAGGGAAGACCAAATCAGAGGAGGTGGGGTCAAACAGCTGTTGCACTGGAGTTCTGAATTTGACAAGAGAGCTTAAGCAGTCACAGAAATACCTCAATTCCTTCTTCTTCCTTTGACTTGAGTCTTTACATAACTTGATAAGCAGGACTTCGCTCAATAAACTTGGGTAGCTTCTGCCCCAGTAAAAGTGTACGGAAACTCCCGAAGGATGGTGTTGGACAGGATGAAAAGGGAGGGACTCACACTTCTAAGGGCAATTTTGCTTTTAGATTTCAGGAGAATGGAGAACTCATTTCATCGCGTCCAGCAACACAGGGAAGACCAGTGAGAATGGTCCATTCAACGTTTATGTTCGCAGCATCGTATTTAACGATGACGGGAACTCCGTTATCTTCCACTTCTTCCTCAAGTAAGTAAGCATAAGTAAAACCCTGAGCCTGAGGGAGGGAGGGTCTCCCCTCTGCAGGGAGCTCTCCGAGTGATGTTGAGAGCATGACGCCCTGAGCTGGGGGGGTTGAGCAGGGTCTCCGAGCTAGGGGGGCAGTTTCCCTGAGAGCCTCCAGGGAATGTCCTGGAATCTTTCATCACCACTGAGTTTACCAAAGCCTCAGAGCCCCAGGCACCACTCAGGGAATGTCCACTACATGGCAGATGGTTTACTGAGAGCATGCAAACTCATGTACATATTTTGAGAAATAAAGTGAAGTCGCTCAGTTGTGTCTGACTCTTTGCAACCCCG
Organism: Cephalophus harveyi; assembly: GCA_006410635.1. Classification (NCBI taxonomy): domain Eukaryota; kingdom Metazoa; phylum Chordata; class Mammalia; order Artiodactyla; family Bovidae; genus Cephalophus; species Cephalophus harveyi. The sequence continues at coordinate 230,957 of SJYT01071180.1, read as the reverse complement.
TGGACGATAGCCTGGCAAGCTCCTCTGTCCATGGGATTCTCCAGGTAAGAATACTGGAGTGGGTCACCATTTCCTTCTCCAGGGGATCTTCCCAACCCAGGGATCGAACCCGGGTCTCCTACATTCCAGGCAGACGCTTTATCCTCTGAGCCACCAGGGAAGCCCCCCTGGTTTTGAGATATAAGAACCGTAATAAATAAGGATCTGTATGGCTCAGGTGCCCCTAGTGATAGAAGAACCCGTCTGCAAACGCAGGAGACTCAAGAGACACGGGTTCGATCCCAGGGTGGGCAAGATCCCCTGGAGGAGGAAATGGCAACCCACTGTAGTCCTGGAGAATCCCATGGACAGAGGAGCCTGGTGGGCTGCAGTGTATGGGGTCAGAAAGAGTCAGACACAGCTGAGCAGCTAACACAGAAACACAGTAAAAAATTTAATCAATAAATAGAAAAGGGAAAGAATGCAGAGGCTTATGTTTGGAGATAGTGGTGTATAAATATACATAATTCGTTGTATGTCATCCATAAGTAAGTAAAGTCGCTCAGTCGTGTCCAACTCTTTGTGACCCCATGGACTGTAGCCTACCAGGCTCCTCCCTCCATGGGATTCTCCAGGCAAGAGTACTGGAATGGGTTGCCATTTCCTTCTCCAGGGGATCTTCCCAACCCTTCTCTGGATCTTCTCCAGAGATCAAACCCGGGTCTCCCGCATTCCAGGCAGAGGCTTTAACCTCTGAGCCACCTAGGAAGCCCCTATGTCATCCATGGTGCATGCTAGGTTGCTTCAGTCATGTCCAAGAATCTGTGTGCAATGTGAGAGACCCAGGTTCTGTCCCTGGGTTGGGAAGGTCCCCTAGAGAAGGGATAGGCTACCCATGCCTGTATTCTTGGGCTTCCCTGGCGGCTCAGCTGGTAAAGAATGTGCCTGCAATGCGGTAGACCTGGGTTTGAGCCCTGGGTCGGGAAGATCCCCTGGAGAAGGAAATGGCAACCCATTCCAGTATTCTTGCCTGGAGAATCCCGTGGGCTGTATAGTCCATGGGATCGCCAAGAGTTGGACACGACTGAGCGACTTTCACTTTCACATTTGAACATCATTCCCTATGTCAAATATCATATGCATTTTGTATGTGGGTGAATGTGTTTGTACACACAGATGTCCTTTCAAGTTAATTCCACTTATACTGTTTTTTAAAATTAGTTTTTCATGTTTTTTGGCTGTGCTGGTTCTTCACCGCTATGTGTGGGCCTTCTGTAGTTCTGGGGAACCGGGGGCTACTCTCTAGTTGCAGGGTTCAGGCTTCTTGCTGTGACGGCTTCTGTAGTTGAGGAACAACAGCTCCAGAGCACAGGTTCGCTAACTGTCCACCCGGGCTTAGTTGCCGCTCTGCGTGTGGGATCTTCCGGGACCAGGGACTGAACCTGTGTTCCCTGTATAGGCACGTGGATTCTCATCCACTGGACCACACGGAAGTCCTCTTACTGTGTTTTTATCACCGGCTCCAGAGCACAGGTTCGCTAACTGTCCACCCGGGCTTAGTTGCCGCTCTGCGTGTGGGATCTTCCGGGACCAGGGACTGAACCTGTGTTCCCTGTATAGGCACGTGGATTCTCATCCACTGGACCACACGGAAGTCCTCTTACTGTGTTTTTATACAGCAAGAGTTTGTTTTCGATAAAATTAAAGACATTTTTTTTTTCTTTACTATCCTGCACTTTGGGGCGATTATATCCTCTAAGAATGGGTTTTGCAGATGGCGCTAGCGGTAAAGAACCTGCCTGCCAATGCAGGGGACATTAAGAGATTCAGGTTTGATCGCTGGGTTGGGAAGATGCCCTGCAGAAGGGACAGGCAACCCGCTCCAGTGTTCTTGCCTGGAGAATTCCACAGACAGAGGAGCCCGCTGGGCTACAGTCCATGGGGGTCACAAAGAGTCACACATGACTGAAACGACTTGACATGCACGTATGCAAACTCTAAGAATACACTGTCAGGACTGGGAGAGCGCTAAGGTCTCTGTTGATACCTGTGCCTCTCAGCCTGAAGAAAAGGATTTAAAGCTCAGACTTGTTATGTTCCTTCTTCTTTCCTACCATTCTGGCTTTCTGCAAGCTTCTTTGTTTGTGAAGGTGATCTGTTTTGTATTGGCAGTGTATCCCTGGGTTGACTGCTCAGATTTCATGCATCCACGTGACAGTCCTTGTCACTTGATAGTCACGTGATGTTACAAGTTTCGCTGCTGAATCTCACACTGTCTCGGTCAATAAAATGATTCATGACACAGGGCATTGTGTGTTGGGGGGGTGGTGCTGGTTGGTGGAACAAAATCCTAATGAGATGTGAAATCGGTATGACTTCTATCAACCAACCGGAAGCTGTTCTGTCTTTAAGGAACGACGGGGAATGTATAGAGTTATCTGTTACTGGAAGAAAGATTGAAAACAACGTTTACGTGGCTGACTGTAAGTATGAGTGTTTCACGGGTAAACGTTTACTCAGGTTGAGGTTGAGGTCTTAACTTCCTCAAGAACTGCATACACCAGGCAATCTCCCCAGCAATGCATTTTGTTATGAACACAGAGTCCAAGCCCAGACCTTGGACAGCTCTTCCCAAAGACGGGTGGCTGGAGGACACGGAAAATCTGACTTGAGTTGTTCTAATGTGACCCAAGGCTCGTGGACCCAGAGCAGGTTTGGGCAAGTAGCATGCCCCTGTTGGGGGCTAAGAGCCTGAATTGCAGTGGCTGTTTCCCTTTTTGCTCAAGCTAACCTTTTTCTAATGATTGTCAGTGTTTTCAGACACTGAGCAATTGTTTCGGCATGTTTCCGGAACACAGTTGGGCGGTTTTACCTCCCATGTCGCTGAGTGATTGCAGGAAGGTGTGATAGGGGCCAGGAGAGACAGGATGGACTAGCGGATATAGAAATGACACCTAGTAGGTCTGGGCTGCATCTCGTCCAGACACATGGGGCAGAGTGGATGGGCAGAGAGGACAGGTGTCCCTCCAGGTGGAGACGGAACTCACTGCCAGGTAAACCATCTTCATAGCAACAAGCGTGGCAATAGACTCTGTTGTAACCCAGCCTGAGGGGCAGAGGAAACGCAGTAATTAATACAAAATGTTCAGAAGGGTGCCGCACACGGGGTCAGCACTCAATAACATGAAATCTTTTCTTTTTTATTCTTTCAATTAAATATTTAAAAAAATTTTGTGTTTAAAATATTGCTTATTAATTGCTTCCTTAAAACATATCTCTATGAAACATCTCCGCTTGTCCCCGATTTCATCTTTTCAATTTATTTTTAATTGGAGGATGGTTGTTTTACGGTGTTGGGTTGGTGTCTGTAGTACAGCGTGAATCTGTTGAATGGATACAAATATGTCCTCCCCCTATGACCTGCCACCCTCCCATCCCACGCCTCTCGGTCATCACAGAGGACTGAGCTGAGCTTCCTATAGAGCAGCTTCCAAATCAGCTGTATGTGCATGGATATCCCCTCCCTCCATGACCTCCATGTCTCCCCACCTCTCCCCTCCAGGTCGTCACAAAAACACCGAGCTGAGCACCCTGTGCGACCCAGGACCTTCCCTCTAGCTATCTAATTTACAACATGCTCATATATACACGGCAGGGCTCCTCTCTGAAAAGCTTTCTTGGTTTTGGTCTTAAACAGAAATCAATTCCATGTCTGAGATAACAGAAATGCAAAGAATTTTTTTTTTTTTTGGACCTGGGACATAAAGCACTCACATTGTTTAAAAAGTGTTCATTAGAACACATGTTCTAGAAAACCCCTTTAGGGACACGGCAAGGAGTGACCGGTCAACTGTGTGAGATGGTGGGACTAAGGAGAAGTCTTGTCTTCTCTCCTTGCCGCCACAGCAACTCCAGCATTTGACACAGGGCTGAGACAGAGATTGACAGGCAGTTGTGCTTGCCGCTGGGATAAATACAGAAGGCATTGCTGCCAACTGGCTAAATTCACTGTGATAGAGCTAATCTGCTAATATAATAAATTATTCGAGGTGGCGCTAACTGCGTCTTTTCACTCTCTATTAAAGATGCGGGTGCCAATCAATTCCACTTTATTCCGGTGTCCGACGATGGTCTGATCGTAAGCAGTGAAAACGTGGATGAAACAGGCAACGTCACCAGACTCGTTGGGCTGTTGGGTATGTATTACCCCCTGACAACATTCCCATTGCCGTGTAACAGCAGCATTGCCGTATTTTTATCCGTAATTCATCCCGTGCTTTCATTATTCATTTACAAGGGCTAGGTGTTTCTGTTCATTGACCTAAGAGCCGTGGAAAGTAATCTACCATAGAAAGAGAGGGGAAGACAGTAGATGGAACCGGTGGGAAGTATCATTAGACAATTCAAAATTATTCTCACCTGTTAAAACCTAAAAATAAAAGTATGGAGTCTTTATTTTTGCAGGCATGGTTATAGTGAAAGTGGTAGTCAGTCTGTCGTGTCTGACTCTTGCGGCCCAATGGACTGTAGCCCCCCAGGCACCTCTGTCCATGGGATTCTCCAGGCAAGAATGCTGGAGTGGGTTGCCATGCCCTCCTCCAGGGGATCTTCCCAAACCAGGGATCAAACCCAGGGCTCCTGGACTGGCGGTCAGATTCTTTACTGTATATCAAAGTTGTCCTCAATTCCTTCACTTTATGCCACTGTTCCAAAGTATTCCAAGCCTTGAAACACAAACTTTTAAAATACGTCTTTGTCCTGTTCATTTATCCAGTGCGTTGTTCTTATGAACATTGACATCACCCCCAAATAATCACGTCGAAACACAAACAGATGCGTGTACCTTGGGGACTTCTTCTTCTTTGTTGCTGTTCAGTCGTTAAGTCGTGTCTGACTCTTTGCAAACCCCATGGACTGCAGCGCGGCAGGCCTCCCTGGGGATGTCACGTGTCCATTTCAGGAAAGGCTCTGAGTAGAACCGTGGATTAAATAGAGAGTAGATTGTCTCCCATTATCACGTGCGACATGGTGAGCCTGTGTCTATTGGAGGAGAACTCTGCTTGCTATTTATTTGGGCCCCAGAACAAGACCTGAGCACAGATGCTAAGAAGTTGTTCAAGGAGCGAGGCGGTTCCATAGTGTGACGGAAGGAGCCCCAAATTCATGGAGTTCTTTGGGGTCTTGCTGCTGATGCTGGGGGTGGGGCTGGTTACCCAGTTGGATGGGGGTTAATTCTTTAAGACGGACAGCAGACATCTGAGTCGTGGGAAATGGTAACTGTTTGAGGCTCTCTACCGCTATTCCAAGGGAAACCTGGTCAGCGCGTTCAGTTCTCATTGTGTCTTCAGCAACGGTTATAACGGGTAAATTTCTGATTGCCTGCATTGTGATTTCCAGGCAAAGAAGATGAAGTTGACGATCATGATCGGAACAGGTTCCTGGAGGAGGTTAGAAGATTGGGGATTCCAGAGGAAAATATTGTGGATTTCACCGAGAGTGGTAAGTGGAACTATACTTTTTTTTTCCGCCTGAATCTTTTACCCCGTATGTACATTCACTACCAGGAAACAAATCAGTTTGCGTGTAGTTTGTTCTCTCGCAAGTAATCTTTTATATAATCCATTACTTAAGAAACGTTAAAATTACCGGAACGGGTAGTATTTGGTGGGTCTCTCATTCCTGCCCATTTGATCTCTTCCCAGATGGCTGTCCGGCCCAGTGAAAAAAAAAAAAAGAGTGATGTCACCTCCACCTAATTGTAAGTAAACACACTCTGTTATGAATGCTCTTCCATCAACGAAATCAATAAAGACACTCTGTGCTTTTATATGTGTCAAAATTCTCGGGTAACCGTGTTTTGCCCGAAGGACTTACATTCTATCCCCGGAGAACTTTTTTTTTTTTTCCTGTTACATTAGGCTACCTTGCATTTCTTGAGCCCTATTAAATTTCAGACTGGTAGGTTGATGAACGCTGAGCAGTTTTAGTGAGAAAAACTGAATTCTGAAGAAATGTGGGCAACCGGACTCATCAGAGACAAGCAGGAAAGGCCGCAAGCTGGCGGAAACTAAACCGTGTTCCCGTCAGTCCTGATCTCAAAGTTGTCCACGGGCTTCCTTCCTTCAAGGAGAACCGAGATTAAAGAGATGACACATTTTATGCAAGGCTGGTGTTTAATCTCTCATGATTCTGACAGAACCAGTAAAGATCTTCCCACCACACTGTCTGAAACACACAGATACAGAAAACAGACTTGTGTTTGCCTAATAGGAGGAGGCTGGGGAAGAGAAGGATTGGGAGTTTGGTGTTAGCAGATACAAACTGTTATATACAGGATGGATAGACGAAAAATTCTCATTGTACAGCACAGGGAAATATATGCAAGAACTCAAAAACCGACATGCGAAAAGAATCTGAAAAACGATAGATATATGTATGTATAAACTAATCATGTCGGTTTACACCTGCGTGAAGCTAACACATCGATACTGAACTATCCTCCAATGTCAAACGACATTTAAGAATTGATTCTTGAAGCCCCCCAAAACAAAGCTGGTGGACATAGAGGGGTTTACTCCAGTCTCAGAGTCTAAGCCATCTTTAGAGGAATGATTCCCACGAGCATGCAGCCTGTGTTCATGACTCCTACAATGCATCCTGCAGATAAAGGATCCCACCATACATACATCCTGGGGAAAACTCCACAGAGATCCTCACCTACATCACAAGATGTAGAGTCCTGAGGTCCACCGGCATTCTAACACTGGATCGGCTACCAGCTCCCTGTTCCCTGGAGAGGCTCCTGTCCAAGCCTCCCCCTGTCAGACATCACCCAGTTGACTCTCCTAAACCTTTGGTTCTCTTTTCTTCACCTACAGAGTCAGTGAGACCAGACGCATCCTCTTCCCCATGGAATCAAGATCAACAACATGAAGACGATCTTCCTGGTTCCTGATCAACATGATCCTTCTCTCTTCACACTCACACTCCCTTTCCTGTCTCATCTCTCCTGGTCACTAGTCACTTCCTGTCTGTTGGTGTTTGATTTCTGAGGGTTTAAATAAACTGGTTTAATGCACACCTGACTTACGTGTGTGTCTATAGAAAGTGCCTGATTTTAAAATACACAAATGTATGCCTCCAATTCAACTATCCAGAAAGATAGGTCTATAACAGTATAGTTGTTGCATCGGAGACAATTCTGATGAGGGTTAGATAGAGGTGTCCTAGAGCGTCCAGCAGACAAGGATACAGAGAAGTATATTCAATCACAGGACAGGGAGCAGGGTTCTGGATCCTCTTACTGTACAGGAGGGGACAACATGGTCAAGAAAGATGTCCCTGAAAGCATCACATTTGTCACGGGGAAAGGAGCTTGTGTTTTCCTCTCTGAGCTTCATAGAGAGAAAATGTAAGAGGCCATGGGCCACAACAGGAAAGATGCGTATTCCCATAGCACAAACCCTTCTGAAACTGAGCTCAAGGACTGATGTTTCTTAATCACTGTGTCACTAGTAACCGAAGTTCAGCAGCAGTTGAGACCTGGTCAGTCCATAGGATCATGAAGTCAGATCTGCACTGTCTGAAGGAACCGGATGATTGCCTGCTCAGTCAGGAAGCTGTCACTGGCTTCAACACCTAAAGCTGATCTCCAGCCTCGTATGCTTCAAAGAGAAGTTCAGTTCAGTTCAGTTGCTCAGTCCAACTCTTTGCGACCCCATGAACCGCAGCACGCCAGGCCTCCCTGTCCATCACCAACTGCCAGAATCCATCTAAACCCATGTCCATCAAGTCGGTGATGCCATCCAACCATCTCATCCTCTGTCATCTCCTTTTCCTCCTGCCCTCAATCCCTCCCAGCATCAGGGTCTTTTCAAATGAGTCAGCTCTTCACATCAGGTGGCCAAAGTATCGGAGTTTCAGCTTCAACTTCAGTCCCTCCAAGGAACACCCAGGACTGATCTCCTTTAGGATGGACTGGTTGGATCTCCTTGCAGTCCAAGGGACTCTCAAGAGTCTTCTGCAACACCACAGTTCAAAAGCATCATTTCCTCGGTGCTCAACTTTCTTTATAGTCCAAATCTCACATCCATACATGACCGCTGGAAAAACCATAGCCTTGACTAGATGGGCCTTTGTTGGCAAAGTAATGTCTCTGCTTTTCAATATGCTGTCTAGGTTGGTCATAACTTTCCTTCCAAGGAGTAAGGATCTTTTAATTTCATGGCTGCAGTCACCATCTGCAGTGATTTTGGAGCCCCCAAAATAAAGTCTGACACTATTTCCCCATCTATCTGCCATTAAGTGATGGGACCGGATGCCATGATCTTCGTTTTCTGAATGTTGAGCTTTAAGCCAACTTTTTCACTCTCCTTTTTCACTTTTATCGAGAGGCTCTTTAGTTCTTCTTCACTTTCTGCCTTAAAAGTGGTGTCATCTGCATATCTGAGGTTATTGATATTTCTCCCAGCAATCTTGATTCCAGCTTGTGCTTCCTCCAGTCCAGTGTTTCTCATTCCAATTCCAAAAAAAAGGCAATGCCAAAGAATGCTCAAACTACTGCACAATTGCACTCATCTCACATGCTAGTAAAGTAATGCTTAAAATTCTCCAAGCGAGGCTTCAGCAATATGTGAACCGTGAACTTCCAGATGTTCAAGCTGGTTTTAGAAAAGATAAAGGAATCAGAGATCAAGTTGCCAACATCCGCTGGATCATGGAAAAAGCAAGANTTGCCAACATCTGCTGGATCATGGAAAAAGCAAGAGAGTTCCAGAAAAACATCTATTTCTGCTTTATTGACTATGCCAAAGCCTTCGACTGTGGGATCACAATAAACTGTGGGAAATTCTGAAAGAGGTGGGCATACCAGACCACCTGACCTGCCTCCTGAGAAACCTGTATGCAGGTAAGGAAGCAACAGTTAGAACTGGATATGGAACAACAGACTGGTTCCAAATAGGAAAAGGAGTACGTCAAGGCTGTATATTTTCACCTTGCTTATTTAACTTATATGCAGAGTACATCATGAGAAACGCTGGGCTGGAGGAAGCACAAGCTGGAATCAAAGAGCAGTGGATGCTAGGATTTGCAGGGTTTGGACATTCCAAATATCAAGGGCACAGCACAGTGTTCAGCCCCCTCCATGGTGTTTGAGCTGTATAGAATCAACAAGCCCTAGCAAACACTCAAGAGATCGAACTTATTCCAAGGGCAGGTGAAAGCTCGGAGATATGGTCCAAAGCCTGGGAAAAATAATCCAAGATCTAAGAGGTATTTAAAAGAACAGAAGCAAAATGCAAAGGAGAAAGGGAACATATATGCCTCTGAAGGCAGATTTCCAGAGAAGAGCAAGAAAGCTTTCCTCAGTAATCAATGCAAAGAAACAGGAAAACAACAGAATGGGAAAGGACTACACATCTCTTCAAGAAAATCAGAGATACCATGGGAACGTTTCATGCAAAGATGGGCACAATAAAGGACAGGGATGATAAGGACCTCACTGAAGCAAAAGAGATTAAGAAGAGGTGGCAAGCATACACAGAACAGTTGTACAAAAGAGGTCTTAATGACCTGGGTGACCATGATGGTGTGGTCACCCACCCAGAGCCAGACATTCTGGAATGCAGAGTCAAATGAGCCTTAGGAAGCATCATTATGAACAAAGCTAGTGGAGGAGACAGAATCCCAGTTGAGCTATTTCAAATCCTGAAAGATGATGCTGTGCAAGTGTTGCACTCAACATGCCAGAAAATTTGGAAAACTCAGCAGTGGCCACAGGACTGGAAAAGGTCAGTTTTCATTCCAATCTCAAAGAAAGGCAATACCAAAGAAAGCTCAAACTACCACACATTTGCTCTCATCTCACATGCTAGCAAAGTTCAGTTCAGTTCAGTTCAGTCGCTCAATCATGTCCGACTCTTTGCGACCCCATGAATCGCAGCACGCCAGGCCTCCCTGTTCATCACCATCTCCCGGAGTTCACTCAGACTCACGTCCATCGAGTCCGTGATGCCATCCAGCCATCTCATCCTCGGTCGTCCCCTTCTCCTCCTGCCCCCAATCCCTCCCAGCATCAGAGTCTTTTCCAATGAGTCAACTCTTCGCATGAGGTGGCCAAAGTACTGGAGTTTCACCTTCAGCATCATTCCTTCCAAAGAAATCCCAGGGCTGATCTCCTTCAGAATGGACTGGTTGGATCTCCTTGCAGTCCAAGGGACTCTCAAGAGTCTTCTCCAACAGCACAGTTCAAAAGCAATGCTCAAAATTCTCCAAGCCAGGCTTCAACGGTAGATGAACCAGGAACTTTCAGATGTTCAAGCTGGATTTATAAAAAGCAGAGAAACTAGAGATCAAATGGCCAGCATCCGTTGGATCATAGAAAAAGCAAGAGAATTCCAGAAAAACATCTGCTTCTCTGACCACGCCAAAGCCTTTGACTGTGTGCATCACAACAAACTGTGGAAAGTTCTTAAAGAGATGGGAATATCAGACGTTAGGGCAGGTAAGGTCCTGACTATATTCAGGTCAAGAAGCAACAGTTAGAAATGGACATGGAACAGCATACTGGTTCCAAATTGAGCATGGAGTACATCAAGGCTATATACTGTCACTGAACTTATTTAACTTATATACAGTACATCAGGAGAAATGCTGGACAGAATGAAGCACAAGCTGGAATCAAGATTTCCGGGAGAATATCAGTAACCTCAGATATGCAGATGACACCCCCCTTATGGTAGAAAGTGAAGAACTAAAGAACTTCTTGATGAAAATGAAAGAAGAGAGTGAAAAAGCTGGCTGAAAACTCAACATTCAAAAACCTAACATCCTGGCACCAGGTTTCAATACTGCATTGCAAATAGATGAAGGGAAACAGAAACAGTGATAGACTTTATTTTGGGGGGCTCCAAAATCACTCCAGACAGTGACTACGGCTATGAAATTAAAAAGATGCTTGCTCCTTGGAAGAAAAGCTATGAGAAACCTAGACAGTGTATTAAAAACAAAAACATCACTTTACCGAGAAAGGTCTGTAGGGTCAAAGCTATGGTTTTTCCAGTGTTCATGTACGGATGTGAGTAGGACCATAAAGAAGAGTAAGCATCAAAGAACTGATGCTTTTGAACCGTGGAGTTGGAGAAGACTCTTGAGAGTCCCTTGGACTGCAAGGAAATCACACCGGTCAATCCTTAAGGAAGTCAACCCTGAATATACATTGGAAGGACTGATGCTGAAGCTGATGCTCTTATATTTTTGGCCACCGGATGCAAAGAGTGAACTCATTGGAAAAGACGCTGATGCTGGAAAGGATTGAGGACTGGAAAAGAAGGGCTTGGCAGAGGATGAGATGGTTAGATGGCATCACTGACTGAATGGACATGAGGAAACTCCAAGACTCTGAAGGACAGAGAAGCCTGGTGTGCTGCAGTCCATGAGGACACAGAGAGTCAGACACGATTGAGAAATTGACCAACAAAAAAGTCATATTTAATAGAGTGAACGTTTCAGTTCCTACGTAGACAAAGCTTCCAAATGCGTTAGAAGTGGTCAATGACAAAGGCATGTGTAAAGAATATTTCCATGGCTTTGTTGATTGTGTTCGATCCCCTGGTCGGGAAGATCCCCTGGAGAAGGAAACGGCAACTCACTCCAGTATTCTTGCCTGGAGAATCCCATGGACGGAGGAGCCTGGAGGGCTACAGTCCACGGGGTCGCAAAGAGTCGGACACGACTGAGTGACTTCACTTTCACTTTCACTTTCTTTGTTGATTGTATCAAAGACCAAGGGCCATGTTTAAATTAACTTAAATATTAAGAAAACAATTACAAGAGTGTGGAATGTGTGTCCTGGACAGCATATCCCTGTTTGACCTCAAGATATAAAGGAAAATAAATCTTCCTGACCTCAAAATATCGGATGTATATTGTGATTTCTCACTCACTGTAAAGGTCGAGTGTTCAGAGTCACTTAAGCATCTCCTAAAACAATCCTCGTGATTAAAATGACAAAATGCCATGAAAACTCAGCCCTGCCAAGCAGGGTATTGAAGATGACTTCAAAGACCAAGGTCTTAAGGAGGATCAACCATTGGCTCATGACATGTCACGCCAACATAACGATCCTATAAAAAGGGTCACAATTCGCATCCTCTCCAACCACTGAGACACCCTCAGCCTCGACAGAAGCCACAAGAGGCCACAAGATGAAGGTTTTGTTCCTGAGTCTTCTTCTTGGTCTGATTTGTTCTGCCCAAGAAGAGGAAGGTGAGCAAAGTCTCTCAGAAGTACTAGGGATGGTCTGATCTGGGAGGAGGTCTTGGGCGTGTGTGTGTCTCTTTTGTGGTTTTGCTATGTGGCTGCATCAGAAACTCGCATCCTTCCAACTGATCATTGCTCCATTTCCTGGCTCTAGGCCTGTTCCACTCAGTCTCGTGAAGAACTAAAGAACTTCTTGATGAAAATGAAAGAAGAGAGTGAAAAAGCTGGCTGAAAACTCAACATTCAAAAACCTAACATCCTGGCACCAGGTTTCAATACTGCATTGCAAATAGATGAAGGGAAACAGAAACAGTGATAGACTTTATTTTGGGGGGCTCCAAAATCACTCCAGACAGTGACTACGGCTATGAAATTAAAAAGATGCTTGCTCCTTGGAAGAAAAGCTATGAGAAACCTAGACAGTGTATTAAAAACAAAAACATCACTTTACCGAGAAAGGTCTGTAGGGTCAAAGCTATGGTTTTTCCAGTGTTCATGTACGGATGTGAGTAGGACCATAAAGAAGAGTAAGCATCAAAGAACTGATGCTTTTGAACCGTGGAGTTGGAGAAGACTCTTGAGAGTCCCTTGGACTGCAAGGAAATCACACCGGTCAATCCTTAAGGAAGTCAACCCTGAATATACATTGGAAGGACTGATGCTGAAGCTGATGCTCTTATATTTTTGGCCACCGGATGCAAAGAGTGAACTCATTGGAAAAGACGCTGATGCTGGAAAGGATTGAGGACTGGAAAAGAAGGGCTTGGCAGAGGATGAAATGGTTAGATGGCATCACTGACTGAATGGACATGAGGAAACTCCAAGACTCTGAAGGACAGAGAAGCCTGGTGTGCTGCAGTCCATGAGGACACAGAGAGTCAGACACGATTGAGAAATTGACCAACAAAAAAGTCATATTTAATAGAGTGAACGTTTCAGTTCCTACGTAGACAAAGCTTCCAAATGCGTTAGAAGTGGTCAATGACAAAGGCATGTGTAAAGAATATTTCCATGGCTTTGTTGATTGTGTTCGATCCCCTGGTCGGGAAGATCCCCTGGAGAAGGAAACGGCAACTCACTCCAGTATTCTTGCCTGGAGAATCCCATGGACGGAGGAGCCTGGAGGGCTACAGTCCACGGGGTCGCAAAGAGTCGGACACGACTGAGTGACTTCACTTTCACTTTCACTTTCTTTGTTGATTGTATCAAAGACCAAGGGCCATGTTTAAATTAACTTAAATATTAAGAAAACAATTACAAGAGTGTGGAATGTGTGTCCTGGACAGCATATCCCTGTTTGACCTCAAGATATAAAGGAAAATAAATCTTCCTGACCTCAAAATATCGGATGTATATTGTGATTTCTCACTCACTGTAAAGGTCGAGTGTTCAGAGTCACTTAAGCATCTCCTAAAACAATCCTCGTGATTAAAATGACAAAATGCCATGAAAACTCAGCCCTGCCAAGCAGGGTATTGAAGATGACTTCAAAGACCAAGGTCTTAAGGAGGATCAACCACTGGCTCATGACATGTCACGCCAACATAACGATCCTATAAAAAGGGTCACAATTCGCATCCTCTCCAACCACTGAGACACCCTCAGCCTCGACAGAAGCCACAAGAGGCCACAAGATGAAGGTTTTGTTCCTGAGTCTTCTCCTTGGTCTGATTTGTTCTGCCCAAGAAGAGGAAGGTGAGCAAAGTCTCTCAGAAGTACTAGGGATGGTCTGATCTGGGAGGAGGTCTTGGGCGTGTGTGTGTGTCTCTTTTGTGGTTTTGCTATGTGGCTGCATCAGAAACTCGCATCCTTCCAACCGATCATTGCTCCATTTCCTGGCTCTAGGCCTGTTCCACTCAGTCTCGGCATCATCTCTCCTGTGTATTAATTGACTCTTAAGCATTTTTCCTGCCCTTCTAACACGGAAAGAGGATCAGCCAAACAGCGGTTGGAGCTCTTGCATTTGACATCAGAGCTCAGACTCTCTCAGAAATGTCTTAATGCCTTCTTTCCCTCTGACTTCGGTTTTGCATTATTCTATGAATCCTACTTTGTTCAGTCAAGTTAGACAACATGGGCTGCATTGCAAGAGGGATGGGGAATTCATGAAGGATGATGCTTGATGAAAAAAAAAGACAAGGGCTGCAATTTCTAAGGGGAATTTTTGCTCTCAGCTTTCAGGAAAATGGAGAGTCGTGTACATTGCATCCAGTAATTCAGTGATGAAGAACGTCCAATTGGGGTTTTTCCCTTGTTAAACTCGAAATTGATGATAAAAAGGGCACAATAAAGATCGATGTTTGTGTTGAGTAAGTAAAAATCACCCAGAAGGAAGACAGCGGTAAACCCCGAGCCTGAGGGAGGGTGTGTCTCCCCCGTCTGCAGGCAGCTCTCTGTATGATGTTGAGAGCATGACCCATGAGCTGGGGGGCTGACCAGGGTCTCTGAGCTGGGGGTGCAGTTCCTCTGTGAGCCCCTGGGGCAAGTCCTGGAATCTTTCATCACCACGGAGGTTAGTAAAGACTCACAGCCCCAAGGACCACTCAGGGAAGGTCCACTACACTATAGCTGGTTTACTAAGAACATGCAAACTTGGGTATGTATAGGGAGGAATGAAAACACTAAGCAAAAGACAAGGAATGTTTCTCCTTGGAGTGATTGGTTTGTAGACATATAAATATAGAAATATATACAATATATATACATGTATGATAGGATACTTAGGATCAATTACAACTACATGTACTGATACAGACTCACAGACTCACACACACACCCTATCCTAGGAAACATTCCTGTTTGTTTTCACTAAATTTTTAAAGATTATCTATTATCTTACTCTTTGGTGATGTTTTGTTTTTCATTTTTTGAGCTCTATGTTTGAATTTTCACGTGGCTGCTCTTTCAGAAGCCAGCTTTACTAAGTCACTCAGTCATTGTCCGACTCTGTGCAAACCCTCTGTACCATAGCCCCCCAAGCTCCTGTGTCCATGAGATCCTCCAGGCAACAATACTGGAGTGGCTTGCCATGCCCTCCTCCAGCGGATCTTTCCGACCCAGGGATGGAACCTGTGTCTCTTATGTCCCCTGCTTTGGCTGGCGGGTTCTTTACCCCTAGCACCACATGGGAAGCCCCTTACTGAAGTGTGTTTCAATGGCACCCCACTCCAGTACTCTTGTCTGGAAAATCCCATGGATGGAGGAGCCTGGTGGGCTACAGTGTATGGGGTCGCTAAGAGTCAGACACGACTGAGCGATTTCACTTTCACTTTTCACTTTCATGCATTGGAGAAGGAAATGGCAACCCACTCCAGTGTTCGTGCCTGGAGAATCCCAGGGACGGGGGAGCCTGGTGGGCTGCCATCTATGGGGTTGCACAGAGTCGGACACAACTGAAGTGACTTAGCAATATGCACGTTTGTGGAGGGCATAGTTCAAAGCATTTTGGCAGGTGCACACCCTCTTCACGACCTCCACAGTCCAGGTACAAAATTCCTCCATCTCTGCCAAAAATCTCTTTTTGCTCACCATTAATGTCTCTTCCTTGAGCCATAGATAACGATGGATCTGCTTATTGTCTCCCCTTCTAGAACCTCAGACAGCAAGATTATGCACCTTGCATCATTTTCTGCCAGCTTAAACAGTCAGCACAATGGTTACAATTTTATCTCAGTGTCTGCATATACAGGGAGTCACATTTCTCAAGCCAAGTGAAAGGATATTGTTTGCACATAAAAAATTGTGTGTATTTTTCATGTAATAGAAAGTGGTTTTGTTCCTACTTTCTAGGTGTTTTGAGTAACTTCAATTTATTAATAACAGTGAACACAATTCACTGTGGATATTGTTTTCAAAGGTGTCTGTTCAATAATTAATCTAATTGTTTTTGTTGGGTCATTTTGCTTTTAATATTGGGTTCATGTGCATGCTTCCTATGTACCAAATACACCCTTTATCACATATGGATTATATGAAATCAAAGTCTTTTTCTTTATACAGTTGACAATATATGCAGGCATGCGTATTAAGTCACTTCAGTCGTGTCCAACTCTTTGCAACCCCATGGACTGTAGCCCGCCAGGCTCCTCTGTCCATGGGATTCTCCAGGCAAGAATACTGGAGTGGATAGCCACCTCCTTCTCCAGGGAATGTTCCTGACCCCAGATCAAACTTGGGTCTCCTGTATCGAGGGGGATTCTTTACCCTCTAACCCACTGCAGAAGCTCTGACAATATATACCTTCTTATATTTAGTTTAGTTCAGTTCAGTCGCTCAGTCTTGTCTGACTCTTTGCGACACCATGAATCGCAGCACGCCAGGCCTCTCTGTTCATCACCATCTCCCGGAGTTCACTCAGACTCACATCCATCGAGTCCGTGATGCCATCCAGCCATCTCATCCTCGGTCGTCCCCTTCTCCTCCTGCCCCCAATCCCTCCCAGCATCAGAGGCTTGTCCACTGAGTCAACTCTTCGCATGAGGTGGCCAAAGGACTGGAGTTTCAGCTTTAGCATCATTCTTTCCAAAGAAATCCCAGGGCTGATCTCCTTCAGAATGGACTGGTTGGATCTCCTTGCAGTCCAAGGGACTCTCAAGAGTCTTCTTACATTATGTATACATAACTTCTTGAAGGCATATAAGCATACTATGTGTACTTGTGTGTTTGCTTGTGTGTGTGTGTATGTGTCAATGTCTGTACATCCATACATGTGTCTTTCAGTGTTTAAGCCTCTATACGGTGTTGTGATGGAAGAAAAGTGTGTGTGCTGAGAAAACAAAACATTGTGAGCTTTTCCTATCATATTCTCTAATGAACATTGTCAGGGTTTTGAGAAGCCCAATGTCTGTCATGATGGCTACATCTCTGTTTCCAGGAAGTATATATATATTTTTAAAAGGTGTATTCTTTTCGTTTCTTCCTATAAGTCTAGATTTCTCCATGCTCATTTGGCTTTAAACATGACTTGCTTTGTCTTGGCGGTTAATTTTAGAACTACTGCTCAGATTTAATACGTAGACAAGCCATTCTTGTCGCTTGACAGTCACTTGGTCTTAGCGAATGTATTTCTTCTCTTTCAAAGGTCACACTTCTCGCAGGCACTAAGGTGACACCTCACACTTAATCTTCGGGGAGAATCAAAGAAAATTCTAGTTATAGCTCATAATTTTCATTACTTAGATCAATCACCATGAATATTTATTGTTTTAAGGTTGAATGGAAACTGGGAAAAAAATGCATTTCTGGGGAAGAAAGAAAGATGGCAATACTTATGTTGTTTACTGTAAGTATAAGAGTTTCACTGCTCAGAGTACGTTTGGGTGGAATCTTGGCACAACGTCTGTCTGTAACCCATACATCTGAATTCTACTCCTAGTAACCATCGGAGGGGTGAGCAGGCTTGGGTCCCTGAGATTTCCAAGCACTATACTTTGTCATGAGATAAGGGCTCAAACACACAGCTTGGAGGTCTCCCCCCAACTGTGAGTGTTACTCAATGAGCATAACCATGTGTAGACCAGTATTTCACATCATATTCTTAGGACTTACAACATCCTTATGAACTCATGTCTCAAGGGTCTATCTTGAGTCTGCATGTCAGTGTCCTTTACATTTTTAAATTTTACTTATTTTTTTAAATTTATTTTTTTTTACTTTACAATACTGTATTGGTTTTGCCATACATTGACATGAATCCGCCAGTTTTACTTATTTTTAGTTGAAGAATAATTGCCTACAGTATTGAGCTGGTTTCTGCCAAACATCAACATGAATACTTTTTAAAAACAACCTTCAGTTCAGTTCAATTCAGTTCAGTCGCTCAGTCGTGTCCGACTCTTTGCGACCCCATGAATCGCAGCACGCCAGGCCTCCCTGGCGGAGTTCACTCGGAGTTCACTCAGACTCACTCGGAGTTCATTCAGACTCACGTCCATCGAGTCCGTGATGCCATCCAGCCATCTCATCCTCGGTCGTCCCCTTCTCCTCCTGCCCCCAATCCCTCCCAGCATCAGAGTCTTTTCCAATGAGTCAACTCTTCGCATGAGGTGGCCAAAGTACTGGAGTTTCAGCCTTAGCATCATTCCTTCCAAACCTTAAAACATCTTAATTCATCGAAAGTATGGTGAATGAACTTGAACCCAAGGAGATAACCCTGAGTTCAACCGTAAAAGCAGCTTCTATTCAAAGCCGCGAGGATGCTGGCTAAGATTTATATCCCTAAATTCTTTATAACGGCCCTAAACTACCTTCCTAATTTTACATGGACTCAGGAGTACATATTTGACTACAATTTAAGAGTCTTATGTCAATTGTATGAAAGAAAAGTGAAAGTGGAGTCGCTCAGTTGTGTCCGACTCTTTGCAACCCCACAGACTGTAGCGTACCAGGCTCCTCCGTCAATGGGATTTCCCAGGCAAGAGTACTGGAGTGGGTTGCCATTTCCTTCTCCAAGGGATCTTCCAGACCCAGGGATCGAACCTGGGTCTCCTGCATTGCAGACAGATGCTTTTACCGTCTGAGCCACCAGGGAAGCCCGATTGTATGAAAACGTGGGATTAAAAGTCTTGCTTGCTTCCCTTGCTATCATAAAAACTATAGTATTCATGTCACCCATGGAGTGAGGCACAGATCAACACATGACGCACCATTGCCAATATTCTCAATTTGCCACCATAAATCTAACTGATAATAAGATGTATATTTGTATCTTTTCTCTCTCTCACAGTTTTTGGTACAAATGAACTCAGAATCAGTTATGCTTCTGACAATGCTCTGGTGCTATGTGTTGTCAGCCAGTTTGCATTCAGCGGGGAGACACGATTTGTTGAAATATTGGGTATGTATGATATCCTAATATTCGCGTCAACTTGGTCATGAAACGTTTCCATTGTCAGGACTTTTATCCATAAAATAAAGATATGGTGACAGTATTTGGGGACCTTGGGCTTCATGTGCACTGAGTTAAAGTCTGGAATGCAATCTCCCAAGAAAGATGAGTTTGTAGGGGTGGAAGCATCAGATCATCAGTCAGTTCAGTTCAGTTCAGTCACTCAGTCGTGTCTGACTCTGCGACTCCATGAATCACAGCATGCCAGGCCTTCCTGTCCATCACCACCTCCCAGAATTTACTCAAACTTTGCTCAGATTCATGTCCATTGAGTCGGTGATGCCATCCAACCATCTCATCCTCTGTCATCCCCTTCTCCTCCTACCTTCAATCTCTCCCAGCATCAGGGTCTTTTCAGATGAGTCAGCTCTTCACATCAGGTGGCCAAAGGATTGGAGTTTCAGCTTCAACATCAGTCCTTCCAATGATCATCAGACGTTTCTAAAAAATTTCCACCTATTGATATTTAATCAGGAACAAATTGAGCTTTACTAGAAATAGCTTTTACTTTTTAAATATTTTTAATAGAGGAAATTAAAATATTTTGTTGGTTTCTATTTTTTTTTTTTTTTACACTTCAATTAACTTCAAGCCATGGCTGGGATGTGGCTGCTCTCCATTTCCTCAGTTTATACCAGTTTCCCAATACACTCTAAGCATTGAAACAGAAACTTGCACAGTGAATCTTTGTCTTGTTCAGTTTCTCAAGTGTTTTGTTCTTATAAACACTGACATCACCCCACATAGCTACACAGAAGCATTGAGAGGTGTGAACACCATTGGAACAACACATGTTGATTTTGGATGGAATGGTGGTTATTTAAAGAATATATCATCTTCAATTACCATGTGCGAGTGATAACGTGTGTCAGGGGAGAACCCTGCTTCCTCTTTATTTGGATCCAGAGCAAGATAGGAATGGAGGTACAGATACTAGGAAGCTGGGAAAGAAGCAAGTTGGTTTCCCACTGTGATGCATGGAACCCCAAATTCATGGAGCTCCCGAGAGTCTTTGGGGTCCTGCTGATGATATTGTGGGGGTGGGGGGTCTATGTACAGAGTTGGACAGGGCTTAATTCTTAAGACAGACAGCAGACATCGGTGTCATGAGAATTGGTAACTGTTTGAGGCTTAATTTATAACAAAGGAAGATCTGACTTGCACACTCAACTTTTTGTTTTGTATTCAGAAACATTTCTCTGGGTCCTCAGGGGAAAAATTCTGCTTTCTGTGTGGTGTTTTCCATGAAAGTGAACACTGAAGAGGAATCCTTGGCGGTATCCAATGAGCTGATAGACAAGAAAAAGATTGAAGAGAAAGATATTGTGAATTTCACTGAAAGTGTTAAAGGAATCGTACTTTTTCCTAAATAGATCATTCACCCGATCTGTAAACATGCACTCAAGAAAAAATTTGCTTAAAATTTCTTTCTCCATAAAAACTAATTCATTACTTAAAAAAAAAACTGGTCTTGGAAATAGTGGGGAATGGTAATAATCGGCGGATATTTTTTTCCTGTCCTTCTGATCTTCCCCCAGAGGACTGTCCTCCCTGTACCCAAGAGACTTCAACAACCTCAGAGTAAGTCTGTTTCTGATAACATTCTATTGAATAAATTAATAAGGACACCTGGTGATTTCACACCTGCCAAAGGCTGTAGGTAATGATTATTTGACTCAATAACTTATTCTATCACTGGAGAATTTTGTCTGTTACATTAGGTACATTGTCTTCTCTGGAGCCGTATTACATTGCAAACAAGTTGGTTGATTCATGTTGAGAACCTTTGGTGAGAACGCTTTATCCTGCAGGAATCTTGCAGACCTGACTCATCACAGAGAAGCAGGAATCCCCACAAGTGGGTGGAAACTTAGTGTTTCCGTCAGTGCTGATCTCATGTTTGTTCACGCACGTCCCTCCTCCAGAAGAACTGGGATTAGAGAGAGCTCAGGATTTCTGCAAAACCAGTGTTTAATGTCGCATGGGCCTGACAAAACCAGTAACAGCCCTTCTGACCACACTGTCTGAAACGTGCATTTGGTTTATATCCCTCCTCATGAGAAGATTTTCTTAAAGTGGGATCTTTAAAATTTCTCAGCTCAGACAGCCTCAGAAAATGACAGTGATCTAGGCTAACGTGTGGCTTTTAGCTCTCTGTTGGGAAAAAAAAATAACACACAAGCAAAGCTAAAGAAAACACTGGCTTCCAGATGAGTGTGATAAGGAAGATATAGTGCATATATTTAGTGGAATATTACTCAGCCATTAAAAAGGCATGAAGTCATTTCATTCACAGCAATGTGGATGGACCTAGGGATTGTCATACCGAGTGAAGTCAGAAAGAGAAAGACAAATATCATATGGTATCACTTATACGTGGAACCTCAAATATGTCATGAAACATTTTATTTACGACAGAGAAAAAGACACACAGATACAGAAAACAAACTTACCTTTGCCTAGTGAGAGGATGTTGGGAAGAGAAGGATTGGGAGTTTGGAGTTGGCAGATACAAACTATTATATACAGGATGGATAGACAACAAGATCATACTGTATAGAACAGGGAACTATATGCAATACGCTGCAAATAACCTAAATGGGAAAAGAATAGGAAAGAAATGGATTTTAATATATATTCATATAAACTAATCAGGTTGCTGTACCCCTGAAAGTAATACAAAGTTGTTAATGAACTGTGCTGCAATGAAAAATAAAAATTAAATAAAAAAAGTTAACTCTTGAAGACCCTAAAAACAAAATTCGTGCAGGTACAGGTATGTGGTCCAATCAGACAGCCTAAACATGCATTCTGAAATCATAGCTCCTAGAATCCACCCCCAATGGGAAAGGTCACCCCATATGGACATCCTGGGGAAAATTCCACAGGGACCCCCACCTACATCAGAGGTGTGGAGTGTTGAGGTCCACCAGGATTCTGACATTGGATCAGCTACCAGCTCCTGTACCCTGGACAGCCTACCGCCTGAGGCTCACCCCTGCCAGTCATCACACAGTCGACTCTGCTAAACCTTTGCTCCTGTTTTGCTCACCTACAAAAAGAATCCCTGAGACCAGACACATCCTAGTCTCCGTGGGATCAAGACCAACAACATGAAGACCACTTTCCTGGTTCCTGAGTAACACGATCCTTCCCTCTTTACACTCACACTCCCTCTCCCATCTCATCTCTCCTGGTCACTAATCACATCCTGCTTGGTGGTGTTTGATTTCTGAGGGTTTAAATAAATTGGTTTAATAGACAGCTGAGTCGCCTCTGTGTGGACCAAAAGTCCCCATTTTACAACACACAAATATGCACATTAAATTTAATTATAGGGAAACACATGCCTATAATAGGATAGAAGTTCCATCAGAGACAGTTCTCAGAAAAATAAAAGGAGATTCTCTAGAGGTGTCCAGCGGGGAGGGAGATAAAGGACTCAACCGTCCTGGGACAGGGTTGTTGACCCTGTTACTGTCGTGGGAGGGGGCAGGCTGGTCAGGAACAATGTCCCTAGAAATCATTTCATTCATTACAGGGAAAGAACCTGTGTTCCCTTCTCTGAGCTTCATAGAGAGTGTAACACGCCAAGGCCGCAACAGGAAAAGTGGCTAATCTGAGAGCACCTGGACTTCTACAATTGAACTGAAGCCCTGATTTTACTTAAGGACTGGATCACTAGCAATCAGAGGCGGCCGGGATCTGAGCCTTGGCGAATTCATAGTAACAGGAAGTCAGGGCAGCGTGTGCAGGAACAAGATGATTGACAGCTAGACAGGAAGTTGTAACTGTTCACAACATCTAAAGGCAGCTTTCCAGCCTCTTCTGCTTCAGAGGGCAGTGGATGGTCGTGCTTCCAAGGAGAGGCCATTCTCACTGTCCCGGGGAGAGCACACGGATCAGCTCCCCAGGGTGCTCGAGGTGTTTGTAATCTGAAACATCAACCATCCGCAAGATACAGAACGTTCCAAGGGTTGGCGCAAAGCAAGGAGATTTGGTTCAAGAGCTGGGAAAGGAATGTTAGACCTCAGTGATATTTAACAGAATAAAAGTCTTAGTTCCTATATAGACATTCCTCCAAGTGAGCTACAGCTGGCCAGTGTCAAAGGCACCAATCATGACTGTTTCCTTGGGTTAGTTGGTAGTAACAGAGGTCAAGGGCAATAGTTAAATTCTTCCACTTGTATAGCAGAGTATATGCTGCTGGACTTTGGACTCTGATCTTCACAGGTGGTCTGGAAATGCTGGACTGGATGAATGGATACAAAAATAATCAACTGAACACTAATTAAGATGGGGAATCTCTTAAGTTAATATTGAAAGGAAGACCTGGCATAAATATGTCAAAAATTTGAAATACACATATATGGATTTATGTATATTTATATAGACATAATATACATATATATGTATGACTTGTGTATTTGTGATGCCAATATTAATATGGAAAAGCCAAATCTTCACATCAAATGCAATGATACAATCATGAGGAAACTATAAACAGATTTATATTACTGGAAATAACACTTCTGATGAAATGCACACATTACTTGGAAGATGTGTTACGAATTCTGACATAAAGAAAAAAAAATCTTTTACTGTCTTTAATCCACTAAAGAAATTGAGTTGAATGTTTGATAAATTTTCAGGGCTAGAAGATGTAATTAAAAATTTTCTAAGCGGAAATACCACTAAGCTGACAGAAAGTCACCCACAGACACATGATCGTGACTTCATATCAAAGCATTTTCATTTCTAATTTCATCCTCAATCTTTTAGACAGAATTAAAGACTTCTAACAGGTTTTGTTAAGTTCTATATACCCAGAGAAAACATTAATTCCAAAATGTACATGTACTGCAATATACAGTTATTTCCAATAGACATGACATGGAAACAACATGAACGTCCCCTAACAGAGGAATGGATAAAGATACACTTGTTTTTGTTTACTCACTAACTTGTGTCTAACTCTTGGCCCCACCATGGACTATACTTCTCCAGGCTTCTCTGTTCATGGGATTCCCCAGGCAAGAATCCTGGACGTACACAATGGAATACAACACAGCCATGTGCAGAGATGTGGATGGATCTACAGAGTGTCACAGAGTGTGACGTATGTCCAAAAGTGAAACACAGATGCAGCATCTAACTTATGCTTGTGGCATCTATTAACAGAAAAGGGGTACAGATGAGCCTAGTTCCAGGGCAGAAGCAGAGACATAGGCAGAGAGCACAGACGTAGGGACACCACGGGGGAAACGGGGGTTGAGAGGATGTGGGAGGCTGGGACTCACATAGGTAAACACTGCTGATACTCTGAATAAAGTAGGTAGCTAAAGGATGAGATGGCGGGATGGCAGCACGGACTCGATGGACGCGAGTCTGAGTGACCTCCGGGAGATGGTGATGGACAGGGAGGCCTGGCGTGCTGCGATTCATGGGGTCGCAAAGAGTCGGACACGACTGAGCGACTGAACTGAACTGAACTGAAAGAGACCCTATAGTCAGCACACGGAGCTCTGTGCAGTGCGCTGTCGTGATCAGAATGGGAAGGAATTCCAGAGAAGAAGGGATTTATGTGCATGTAGAGTTCATTCACCTTGCTGTAAGGCAGAACGAACACAAGGGTGTAAAACACATACACGCCAACAAAAAGTTCACACTTCTACATACACATGCATGCTGTGTCATAAACAGACCAACAAACCAACATACGGAAGACCAGCCTTTGCTTTACACATACATGAGAATCACCATGAAGAAAATTATACTTTTGTTCAAGGAATAGTATTTGTAGTTCAGGTCAGTTCAGTCGCTCAGTCGTGTCCGACTCTTTGCGACCCCATGGACTGCAGCAAGCCAGGCCTCTCTGTTCATCACCATCTCTCGGAGTTCACTCAGACTCATGTCCATCGAGTCCGTGATGCCATCCAGTCATCTCATCCTCGTTAAAGGATGAGATGGCGGGATGGCAGCACGGACTCGATGGACGCGAGTCTGAGTGACCTCCGGGAGATGGTGATGGACAAGGAGGCCTGGTGTGCTGCGATTCATCGGGTCGCAGAGTCGGACACGACTGAGCAACTGAACTGAACTGAACTGAAAGAGACTCTATAGTCAGCGCAGGGAGCTCTGTGCAGTGCACTATGGTGATCGGAATGGGAAGGAATTCCAGAGAAGAGGGGATTTATGTGCATGTAGAGTTCATTCACCTTGCTGTAAGGCAGAACGAACACAAGGGTTTAAAACAGATATACGTCAACAAAAAGTTCACTCTTCTACATACACATGCATGCTGTGTCATAAGCAGACCAACATACCAACATACGGAAGACCAGCCTTTGCTTTACACATACATGAGAATCACCATGAAGAGAATTACACTTTTGTTCAAGGAATAGTATTTGCAGTTCAGTTCAGTTCAGTCGCTCAGTCGTGTCTGACTCTTTGTGACCCCAGGAATCGCAGCACGCCGGGCCTCCCTGTCCATCACCATCTCTCGGAGTTCACTCAGACTCACATCCATCGAGTCAGTGATTTGATCCAGCAGATGTTGGCAATTTGATCTCTGGTTCCTTTGCCTTTTCTAAAGCCAGCTTGAACATCAGCAAGTTCACGGTTCACGTATTGCTGAAGCTTGGTTTGGAGAATTTTGAGCATTACTTTACTAGCATGTGAGATGAGTGCAATTGTGAGGTAGTTTGAGCATTCTTTGGCATTGCCTTTCTTTGGAATTGGAATGAAGACTGACCCTTTCCAGTCCTGTGGCCACTGCTGAGTTTTCCAAATTGGCTGGCAGATTGAGTGCAGCACTTTCACAGCATCATCTTTCAGGATTTGAAACAGCTCCACTGGAATTCCACCACCTCCACTAGCTTTGTCCGTGGTGATGCTTTCTAAGGCCCACTTGAGTTCACATTCCAAGATGTCTGGTTCTAGATTAGTGATGACATCATCATGATTATCTGGGTCGTGAAGATCTTTTTTGTACAGTTCTTCTGTGTATTCTTGCCACCTTTTCTTGACTGTGTTAATTCATCAGTTCAGTTCAGTTGCTCAGTTGTGTCTGACTCTGTAACCCCATGGACCGCAGCACACCAGGCCTCCCTGTCTATCACCAACTCCCAGAGTCCACCCAAACCCATGTCCATTGAGTCAGCGATGCCATCCAGCCATCTCATCCTCTGTCACCCTCTTCTCCTCCTGCCTTCAATCTTTCCCAGCATCAGGGTCTTTTCCAATGAGTCAGCTCTTCACATCAGGTGGCCAAACTATTGGAGTTTCAGCTCCAGCATCAGTCCNTCAGCGATGCCATCCAGCCATCTCATCCTCTGTCACCCTCTTCTCCTCCTGCCTTCAATCTTTCCCAGCATCAGGGTCTTTTCCAATGAGTCAGCTCTTCACATCAGGTGGCTAAACTATTGGAGTTTCAGCTTCAGCATCAGTCCCTCCAATGAATATTCAGGAATGATTTCCTTTAGGATGGACTGGTTGGATCTCTTTGCAGTTTAAGGGACTCTCAAGAGTCTTTTCCAGCACCACAGTTCAAAAGCACCTATTCTTCAGTGGTCTGCTTTCTTTATAGTCCAACTCTCACATCCATACGTGACTACTGGAAAAATGAAGGCTTTGACTGGATGAATCTTTGTTGGCAAAGTAATGCTTCTGTTTTTTAAAATGCTGTCTAGGTTGGTCATAGCTTTTCTTCCAAGGAGCAAGCATCTTTTAATTTCATGGTTCCAGTCAGCATCTGCAGTGATTTTGGAGCCCAAAATAATGTCTGCCACTGTTTCCATTGTTTCCCCATCTATTTGCCATGAAGTGATGGGACCAGATGCCATGATCTTACTTTTCTGAATGTTGAGCTTTAAGCCGACTTTTTCACTCTCCTCTTTCACTTTCATCAAGAGGCTCTTTAGTTCTTCTTTGCTTTCTGCCATAAGGGTGGTGTCATCAGCATATCTGTGGTTATTGATATTTCTCCTGGCAATCTTGATTCCATCTTGTGCTTCATCCAGCCCAGCATTTCTCATGATGTACTCTGCATATAAGTTAAATAAGCAGGGTGACAATATACAACGTTTAAGTACTCCTTTCCCAATGTGGAACCAGTCTGTTGCTCTGTATCCATTTCTAACTGTTACTTGTTGCCCTGCATAAGATTTCTCAGGAGGCAAGTAGGGTGGTCTGGTAGTTCCATCTATTGAATAATTTTAGACAGTTTGTTGTGTTCCAGATATTCAAAGGCTTTGGTGTAGTCAAAAAAGCAGATGTGTTAATTCATAGAGATCTAATTTATAAATTCAGTGTTTTATATTTTCCATTCTGACGGTGTCATAGCTGCTATTACATTGTATTTATTTCTAAATGTTTGAACACAACAATTAACAAACCAGTTAATGGATTTTGTATGTATCAATTGTTTCATAATTGCCTTAAATGTAATGCCTTATGAAAGTGAATGCATGTCTAAGGAACTTCTTTGCTGATTCACTGGTTAGAACTTTGTCTTCTAATCTCTGATTTTCCAGCTAGGATCTCACATGCCTTGTGGCCACAAAACCATAAATAAAACGGAAGCATTATGGTAACAAATTCAATCAAAAATCGAAAGCAGTCTACATCAGAAAAAAAAATCTATTAAAAAACAGTGAATGCATTTGTAGAATTTTGATCATGTAAGCAACCAAGGCCACTGTTCAAAACACATTAGGATTTATATTCTTAAGTCAAATATTGTATTCTTCTCCTAGATTCAGGCTTAACCCACTCTTCCAACTATTCACAGAGCATCATGCAAAACCTTCTCTAGGGGATATCCCCTCACTGTAAAAGAGGAACCTTACAGACTCTAACTTTCCACCTTTCTCTGGTCTCATCCTACAACTTCTAAAGAGGAGTTGCTTTGGCAATTGCTTATCAGCTTGAATTAATATGTATCTGAATCCTTTCATAGGAAGACTATTCTCTGGGCGACGTACTGAGTCTTTCTGCTTCCTGCTGAATTCTGAAGCTTAGGCTCTTGTTGGCACTAAATCTGTATTTACTGAATTCAGGCCAAAGTGTGCACACGAAGAATCTCACAGAGCACACATTCTTTATGATGCATATTGAGGTAGAAGTTCAGTGGACATTGTATGGAACTTATTTTCTAGTATTTTACTGCCAGATAAAGGAGAGATCAAGGCACGCTGCAAGGAAGGAAGCTTTTCTCTCCTGTGGTGCACGCATCTTGAGAAGCACTAGTCTGGAGTTTTCCATTGTTGATACTGTGTCTCGTTTCCAACATGACATCATCTAACACTCACCAATTATTAGTGTTGCGTGGAGAGGTGGAAAAATGCAATTCCTATTCATTTGATAGTGAAATGGTTTGATCAAGGACCATGTCCCAGTGCTGATGGGCTGAAATACCTAGAATGGAATTAGCTGTCCAGCCTTCAGTAAAGCTATAACGTGCAATGAAAAGAAAACAGACACTGACCCATAAAAAGCAGTCCTGGAACATGGAAGCAAAGGTGCCTAGTGGTGCAACACAATGGAGCCTTTATCCATGGGAACTGCCTTCTCTGACATTTCTAGGAAATCTCTTTCTGTTCACATCCACCTGCAAACCGAAAAGTTTCCACAACTGTTAGGAAGGTCGCGGACATTTCAGACAAACGGGGCACCCCTGGGAACTATGAGAAAGGTATACAACGTAGGTCCACTGAACCTTGATCATGAATCCTTGAGGAAAATGGGTATCTTTGGTGGCCAAGGTCAAAAGTTACCTTGCAGTGTTTGGATAGGAGTTGTGCAATCTAAGAAAGAAAAACAAGGATCACAGAGAAAAGAGAAAAGTAAGAGGCAATCAATCTTCTAGGAAAGAGAGGCTTCATAGTCACAGAAGCCTGGACAAACTAGAGAGAAAGAAATACCAGGAGACATTTCAAGCATGGATTGGCATTATTTTGGAGGAGGGGTTACAACAGTACTCTTTGAGTAAGAGACAATTCTGCTTTATTTACCAGTTTGTTACCTACATTTTGGACAATACTGATGAACAGAGAATTGAGAATAAAGGCCCCATGACTTCCTTCAATTAGAAATAACAGAACTGTCCCAATGTGTTGGAATCATCCCTTAGAGTAACTATGCTTACTCTCCCCTTGATTGGCAGTCAGAAAGGTCTTCGTGAGATGCAATGGTCCTAGGACACATTCCCTGGAGACACGTGTTGGTTAAGAATCGAAAAGAAAAGCCTGAGGATGTGGGAGGTGTGTAAGGAGAGACGTGAGGGTTTTGCCGGGAGGATAAGGTGTGTTGGCTGGGTTCTCATTCTGGCTTGAAATTATCTGCATCAGGACGACCCTGGTGGGCCAGTCGTTCAGATTCTCCCTTGCCGTGCAGGGGGGCAGTGCTTCCGTCCTTGGCTGCAAAACTAAGTTCCTTGGTTGAAAGGAAATATAAAGAAGAAAGTCTTTGGATGTTTCACTGACCTTGATAATAACTAGATGTACAGAGTTAGGAAACGGTTTTTTTTTTTTTTTTTCCTTCAAAATTCTAGAAATGATAAGAACTACTGTCTTGCTTTTTTGTTTGCCTGAGAAACAACTGCCTCAATGAATAAATGAGATATCACAGACTTGATGGATACATGGCATCTGGAAAGGGGAAGATTGAGATAAACTGCTGACTGGCCTTCTTTACCCACAGTGAAGGGGCACAGAACGCATGCTCCTCTTAGCTATGAGGACAGAGCCTGCCATGGGGCGACAGGAGGTGATGAACGCTTTGAGCAATGATCCTCACGTCAGAGAAATGGGAGGCTTTCCAAGGTTCTCTTGGAAATTATTCAACTATGGGAACCCACGCTCTCAATTCTACTTCTGGAAAATAAAATATCATTCATCTTGTCAATGTTAAAAACAATGCAAGAGTGGGGGATGTGTGTGCTGCACAGATTATCCCATTTTTGGATCTCAGGATAGAATGGAAAATAAATCTTCCTGACCTGAAATGTTGGATGTGGACCGTGATTTCTCACTCACTCTTAAAGGTCAAATGTCCAGATTCACTTAAGCATCTCCTAAAACAATCCTCATCATTCAGTGATGAAATGTCACAAAAGTTCATCCCTGCGAAGCAGGATATTGAAGATGACTTCTGGATAGCATTTTTCTTAAAAGGGACAAGCACTGGTTCATGAGGCGTCACACCAACATAAGGATGTTATAAAAAGGGGCACAGTTCGCATCCTCTCCAGCCACTGGGACACCCTCAGCCCCGACAGAAGAAAGTTCATGAGAGACAAGATGAAGGTTCTCTTCCTGACTCTTCTCCTTGGTGTGGTTTGTGCTGCCCAAGAAGAGGAAGCTGAGCAAAGTGCCTTAGAGGTACCAGGGATGGTGTGATCTGGGAGGAGGTCTTGGGTGTGTGTGTGTGTCCCTTTTGTGGTTTTGTTATGTGGATCCATAAGCAGCTTGTCTCCCTCCAACTCAACGCTGCTCTATTCACTGGCTCTATACCTGCTCTATTTTCTGTCTGTATTGTCTCTGCTGCGTATTAATTGACTCACGCATTTTTTCCTTCTCTTGTAGCACAGAAAGATGATCAATCTGACAGCTATTGGAGATCTTGCATTTGACATCAGAGCGTTGCTCTCTCAGAAATGTCTCCATTCCTTCTTTCACTCTGACTACAGTTTCTACATTATTTTATGAATCCTGCTTTGTTCAGTGCAGTTTGATAATGTGTGCTGATTTGCACAAGGGGTGGGAAACTCTGGTGTGAAAATGTTGGGTGAAAAGACAAGGACGAAAATTTCTAAGGGGAATTTGCTCTTAGCTTTCAGGAAAATGGATCACTGTGTATCTTGCCTCCACTGACCCACAGAAGATTGCTGAGAATGGGCCATTCAGGATTAAGTTCCTTAAAATTGAGGCCGGTGATACAGAGGACACAATCGTCTTTGAATTTTGCATTAAGTGAGTAAAAATAACCAGAAACAAAACACCTGTAAACCCTGAGCCTGAGGGAGGGTGTGTCTGCCTGGTCTGCAGGGAGCTTTCTGGATGATGTTGAGACCAGGATGCCCTGAGCTGTTGAAACCAGGATGCCCTGAGCTCAGGATGCCCTGAGCTGTTGAGATACCAGGGTATCTGAGCTGGGGGGGCAGTGCCCCGAGAGCCTCCAGCGAATGTCCTGGAGCCCACAGTCCCTATCAGCAGCTTGAGCCCTTCCTGCGGAATCTGTAAGAGACGGTTCCCACTGAGCCCAGAAGCTGAGGGCTGGGGGGAGCACACAGTGAGCTCTGCCCGCGGGGCATCCTCACGGGTGGCTTCCTTACCACTGAGTTTACTAAAGCCTCAGGGAATGTCCACTACACGGCAGACGGTTTACTGAGAACATGCAAACTCAGGGATGTATATGGAGGAGTAAAAACACAAAGGAAAAAACAACTATGAAGTTTATGCTTCGAGACTTGGTTTATAGATATATAAACATATATATGTTCATATATTATATATCATACATGCCTATATTTAATAGCATTCATACCATCGATTGCAACCACACATACAGACACACAGTCACACACACACACACACACACACACACACACATCCTGTCCCAGGAGATATACATGTCTGTTTTCACTAATTTTTTAAAAGAATATCCTATTGTCTTTCTCTTTGCAGTTCTTACAATTTTTGAGCTCTATGTTGTGAATTTTCATGTGGCTTTCATTCTGAAATCGTTACTGAAGTGTGTGTCTGTGTAATAATATGCATCCTTGTGGAGTCCGCAGTTCAATGTGTTTTGACAGGCACACACCCTTTTCCATGACCTCCACAGTCCAGATATCAATTTCCTCCATCTCTGCTAAAATTTTCTCCTCGGTGTTAATTTCTGCCCCTTGAGACACAGGGGACAAGGGATCTACTTATTCTCTCCTCTTGTTGAACTTTAGATGACAAGATTATGAGCCCTGCCTCATTTCCTCAGCTTCTATCACTCAGCGTTATGATTTTAAAATTGATCTCTGTGTCCGCCTATGCAGGGAGTCGCAGTTTTCAAATCAAGTGAAAAGATATCCTTTGGATAGACTAAATTTTGTGTACTTTGCAGTGACTGGAAAATGGTTTCCTTTCCCATTGTTTTATGTTTTGAATAACTTTCATTCTCGTAATGATTAATAACAATGAAATTAATTCATTGTGGATATTCCTTTTGCAAGGTGTCTGTATAAAAAGTAATCCAACACTTGCTGGGCTATTTCCCTTTTAATATATGTTTTGTGTGCATGCTTCCTATATGCCATTTATACCGTTTTTCTTACTTGATATTGTTGCAGTCAGCTAAGTCATTTGTTATATGGTCGACAATGGGTGCATGCATGCTAAGTCTCTTCAGTCGTGTCCGACTCTTTGCGATACCGTGGACTGTGTCCTCTGTCCATGGGATTCTCCGGGCGAGAATACCAGAGGGAGTTGCCATTTCCTCCTCCGGGGATTCTTCCTGACCTAGGGATTAAACCCATGTCTTCTACTTCATCTGCCCTGGCAGGCAGGTTCTTGACCAGTGACAGTGAAAGTGAAGTCGCTCAGTCGTGTCCAACTCTTTGCGACCCCATAGACTGTAGCCTACCAGGCTCCTCTGTCCGTGGGATATTCCAGGCAATAGTACTGGAGTGGATTGCCATTTCCTTCTCCAGGGGATCTTCCCAACCCAGGGCTCGAACCCAGGTCTCCCGCATTGTAGACAGATGCTTTGCTGTCTGAGCCACCAGGGAAGTCCTTGACAAGTAAGTGCCACCAAATATATACCTATAATTTCCTTACGACATACAAGCATATTGTACGTACTTGTGTGTCTGCCTGTTCGTGTGTATGTTGGATTGTGATGCATATATACATGTTTCTTCGGTGTTTAATCCTCTTTTTTTGTGTTGTGCTGGAAAAAGAGTGTGTGCTTTGATAAAAATGACCATTTCTTTCTCTAATTTTTATGATTTATTTTCCCTATCATATTATCTAATGAATCATCACCAGGTTGTGAAACCCACAAGATCTGTCATGATAGCTACAACTCTGTTCCCAGGGATATATATATATATTTTTCAATCTGTCTTCTTTTTGTTTCTTCCTAAAATTCTAGATTTCTCCATGGTTATCTGGCTTTTAACATGACTTGCTTTCTATTTGCAGTTTATTTGGAACTACTCTTCAGATTTACTGTGTAGATAAAGCATCCATGTCACTTGATCACTACACCACCTTAGAGAATATATTTCTTCTCTTTCAAAGATTAATTTGCTCACAGGCACTAATGTGATCCCTCACACTGAATCTCTGGCGAGAAAGGAAGAAAATCCTGATTGCATGTCAATTTTTTTTCATTTCTTTAATCAGCCACTGTGAATATGTTTTGTTTTTAAGGTGTGATGGAGAATGGAAAAAAATACGTGTCACGGGAAAGAAACAAGATGACAACACTTATGTTTTCGAGTGTAAGTATGACTGTTTCGCTGGTCAGAGTACGTTTGGGTGGAAATCTTGGCACAACTTCCTTCAACAACCCACACACCTGAATTCTACTCCTACTAACAATTAAAGGGGTGAGCAGAGTGCAGTCCATATGATTTCCATGCATGTCACTTTGTCATGGGACAAGGGTTCAAACACTTGGCTTGGACGTCTCCTCCCAACTGTGAGTGTTACTAGCTGAGAATAACGTAATAGACCTGTATTTCATGTTCTCATAGAAAATTTACAACAGCCTTACAAACTGACCTGTAATGGGGTCTATCTTGAGTTTCTGTCTTGAGTTTCCACATCACTTGTCATTCACTTCCTACAAACAATCTTAAAATATCTTAATCCATTCAAGGAATTTCAGACAAACTTGAACCCAAGGAAATCATCCCGAGTTCAATCAAAGAGGCAGCTTCTGTTCAAAGCAATGGGTATTTTGCTAAGATTTACATCTGTAATTCTTTGTGATGGCCCTAAACATCATTTCTGATTTTACATGACTAAGGGGTACATAGTGAAATTTGCTCAGTCGTGTCTGACTGTTTGTGATTCCACGGACTATACAGTCCATGGAATTCTCCAGGCCAGAATACTGGACTGGGTAGCCTTTCCCTTCTCCAGGGAAGGGGNAAACATCATTTCTGATTTTATATGACTAAGGGGTACATAGTGAAATTCGCTCAGTCATGTCTGACTGTTTGTGACTCCACGGACTATACAGTCCATGGAATTCTCCAGGCCAGAATACTGGACTGGGTAGCCTTTCCCTTCTCCAGGGAAGGGGTACATATTTGACTACAACTGAACTGTATCAGGTCAATTGTACAAGAAGGTGGGAATAGAAAATTCTTGCTGCTTTCTTTGGTGTCTGAATAATTGTAGCATTCACCGACCCAAGGGGTGAGCACAGATCCACACAGGATGTACCCTTGCTAATACCCTCATTTTGCCACAAGAAGGCTATCTGACAATACGTTAAGGCAGGGTTGCAAATATGTATCCTTTCTGTCACAGATGAAGGTACCACAATATTTATAGTTAAATACGCATCGGACAACGTTCTGGTAGTATGTGTTATCAACATTGATGAGGAAGGCAATAAGACAAAGCTGGCTGCAATATTGGGTAAGTGTGAATCCCCCATACTCACACAGACATGGTCATGTAACATTAACGATGTCAGCACTTTATCCATAAGATCAGTATGTGCTGAGCACATCTTTCCGTGGTCTATAGGACCTGCCTCTTCTGTTTCAGTGAGGTCAGGACACTGGAACATCATCTAAGAATAAAGAGTAGTTCCTAGGAGTGGGGAAGAAGAGATATTCAGATATTCCTAAATAGTTCCCATCTGGTGAAATAAAAAAAAAAAAATTAGAAAACTGAGTTTTGCTAGAAATTTCTAGCAATTTTTTTCTTAAATTAAAAAAATTGGTCTTTAAAGTTTTGAAAACATTTAAAATTCTTAAATTAAAAAGAAATTTAATTGGAGGAAAACCAAAATATTGTATTGGTTGTTAGTTTTTTTTTTTTTTTAACCTCAATTAATTTCCACTCATGGATATAATGGGTTACTCTCAATTTTTTCATTTGATAACACTTTCTCAGTGCACTCTAAGCCTTGGAGCAGAAACTTTCATAATAAATCTTTGTCCTGTTAAAATTTCCAAATGCATTGTTATTATTAACACTGATAGCAGCCCAAATACCCACACAGAAACCCTGAGAGGTGTGTGTACAAGTTGGAATGACATTTGTGTATTTCAGGAAAGTTACTGGTGAGAACATTGAGCTAATTAAAGAATAGATCACCACCAATTACTACATGTGATGTGGTGAATGTGTCTCTCTCTGGGCAGAACCTTGTTTCCTATATATTTGGATCAGAGCAAGGCTTGAGTGGAAATTACTTTCTAGGAAGTTGGTACAAAAGCAAGCAGGTTCCATACTCTGAGGTGTGGGCCCCAAATTCATGGAGCTCCTGTGGATCTTTGGGCCCGAATTCATGGAGCTCCTATAGGTCTTTGGGGTCCTGGTGCTGATGCTGAGGGGGAGTCTAGTTACGGAGCTGGATGGGGAATGAGTCTTAAGACAGATAGCTGACATCTGACTCAAGGGAAATGGTTACTGTTTTAGGCTTAATTTATAACAAGTCATGATCTGATTGTACACTCAACTTCTTGTTCTGTACTCAGAAATTTCCTGGGTTCTAAGGGGCAAAATTCTGCTTTGTGCATGACATTTTTCAGTTAAAGTTGATATTGAAGCAGAAGCCTTGGAAGTGTTCAATGAGCTGGTAAAAGCCAAAGGGATTGAAGAAAAAGATATTCTGAAGATCTTCGAAAGTGGTAATGGAATTATACTTTTTCCTAAAGATATTGTTCACTTGTTATGTAAATATATGACCAAGAAACAAATCAATATAGATAAATTTTCTATCTCCATACATAATGTTTTACATAATCATTTACTTAAAAAAAAAAAACCGCCTTGGAATTATTTGGGAACGGTAGTTCAGTGGATGTTTCTTTCCTGTCCTTTTGATCTCCCCCATAGATGACTGTCCTCCCTGTGAAGAAGACGCTGCTGAGTGTAAGTGAAAATACCCTCTGATTAATGTTCCATTAACTAAATCAATAAGGACAGATGGTGTCTTCGTATGTGTCAAATTTTGCAGGTAACAGTTTTTGTCCCAATAACTTACATCGTATTGCTTGGGACGTCTTTCTGTTCCATTAGGTAATTTCTCTTCTCTTGAGCCATATTAAATTTCAATGTTTTGGCTGATTAATGCTGAGCAGGTTTGGGGAGAGAGCCTTATCCTGCAGGTATCTTGCAGAGCAGAGTCATTAGATAGAAGCAGGAATCCCCACAAGTTGGTGGAAACTAATTAGTGTTCCCGTCAGTTCTGACCTCGTGGCTGTTGACACACTTCCCTCCTCCAGGGGAATGGGATTAAAGAGAGCTCGGGATTTCTGCAAGATCAGTGTTTAATCTCACCTGACTCTGACAGAACCAGTAAAGGGCTTCCAGCCACACTGTCTGGAACATGGATTTTTATATTCCCCCTCAGAAGAAGACATTTAAATTGAGGTCTCTAAACTTTCTAAACCAAGACAAATTCAGAATACAACACTGATCTAGTCTGAAGGGTTTGTTTTAATATTTTCCTGGACAACAAAAATGAAAGACAAAGAAAAGAAAAACTAGCTTCCAGGTGAGTATGAGAAGAAAGATGTGCTGTATATATTCAATGGAATATTACTCAGTCATAAAAAAGAATGAAAACTGTATTTGCACCAACATGCATGGGTGTAGAGACTGTCATACTTAAATGAAGCAAGTTGCAAGAGAAAGATAAATATCATATAATATCACTTATATGTGGTATCTACAATTTGACATGGAGAAACTTATTTACAACACAGAAAGAGACTCACAGAATAGGCAACAGACTTGTGATTGCCAAGGGGAAGAAGGCTGGGGAAGAGAAGGACTGGGAATCTGGGATTAGCAGATTCAAACTATTATTTACAGGATGGGTGGATACAGCTGTCCAACTGTATAGCCCAGGGAAATATATGCAAGACTCTGCAAAATGCTAAGTAGGAATCCCACCTGAATAAGAGCTGATACTAAGGTATGTACATAGGAATTACACACGGTACTAGTATAAACTATTCACTTTGCTATACCCACACTAATACAATATTGTAGATGAATTGTGCTCCATTAAAAAATAAAAACTAAAAAAAATCTGACGTTGGATCAGCTACCAGCTCCTGTACCTTGGACAACCTGCCGCCTGAGCCTCACTTCTGCCAGCCGTCACGCAGTTGACACCCCTAAAAGGTTCTGTTTTATTCACCTACAGAAACCGTCACTGAGACCAGACCTGTCCTCGTCTCCACAGATTCAAGATCAACAACACAAAGGCGACTTCCCTGGTTCCTGATTAACACGACCCTTCTCTCTTCACATGCACACTCCTTCTCCCATATCATCTCTCCTGGTCATTGTTCACATCCTGGGTGGGAGATTTGATTTCTGAGTGTTTAAATAAATTGCTTAATTATAAAGCTGAGTTATGTGTATCTGTGCTGAATGTCTCCACTTTAAAACACACAATTCATTCACTTCAGTTGCTCAGTTGTGTCCGTCTCTTTGTGACACAATGGACCGCAGCATCCAGGCCTCCCTGTCCATCACCAACTCCCAGAGTCCATCCAAAGCCATGTCCATTGAGTCAGTGATGCCATCCAGCCGTCTCATCCTCTGTCACCCTCTTCTCCTCCTGCCCTCAATCTTTCCCAGCATCAGGGCCTTTTCCAATGAGTCAGCTCTTCACATCAGGTGGCCAAAGTATTGGAGTTTCAGCTTTAACATCAGTCCTTCCAATGAATATTCAGGACTGACCTCCTTTAGGATGGACTGGTTGGATCTCCTTGCAGTCCAAGGGCCTCTCAAGAGTCTTCTCCAACACCACAGTCCAAAAGCACGACCTTCTCTGCAAGTCCAAGTACTGTAGCCCACCAGGCTCCTCTGTCCATGGAATTCTCTAGTCAAGACTACTGGAGTGGGGTGCTGTTCCCTTCTCCAGGGGAGATTCCTGATGCAGGGATCAATCCTGAGTCTCCTGCAAAAGATTCTTTCTTGACTGAGCCACCAGTGAACCCTGGGTCCGTTTATTGGATCATGAAATCAGTGTGATGTTTGCAGGAACAGGATGATTGACAGCTCAGTCAGGAAGTTGTAACTGTTCACAGAATCTAAAGATGGTCTTCAGGCCTCGTAAACTGCAAAGAGCAGAGGATGCTAGGATTTCCAAGGACTGGGCATTCCCATTATCATTGGCAGAGCACACAGATCAGCTCCCCATGGTGTTTGAGATGTTTACAATGTGAAACACCAACCATCCTAGATAGAGAATGTTCCAAGGGTTGAGTCAAAGCTCAGAAATTTTGTCCAAGAGCTGGGAAAGGAATACTAGACCTAAGTGACATGTAAAAGAATAAATGTTTTAGACCCTACATAGACATGACCTCCAAATGGGCCGCAGTTGGCCAAAGTCAAATGCACCAGTAATGAATGTGTCCATTGCTTACTTGATACTAATGGAGGTCAAGGTCAATGTTAAAGTATTCCCCCATTTGTATAGCAGAGTGTAGGCAGTTGGACTTTGGATTCTAGTCTTCACAGCTGGTCTGAAAATGCTGAACTGGAGAGTGGATACACAGATAGGCAACTGAACAAATTAAGATGGTGAATCTCTTAAGGAAAGTTGAAAGGAAGACCTGGCAAAAACAGGTCAAACATTCTGAAATATCATATACACATATATGGATTTATGTGTGTTTATATATATATATTTGCACACATTATATACATATAATTGTGTGACTTGTGTATTTGTGATGCCAACATTAATATGAAAGAACCCAATCATCACATCAAATCCAACTGATATCAATCACGAGGTTGATGTTACTTTATTTTTTTGGTTTTCAAAATTACTGCAGATGGTGACCGTAGCCATGAAGTTAAAAGATGCTTGCTCCCTGGAAGAAAAGTTATGACCAATCTAGACAGCATATTAAAAAGCAGTAACATTACCCAAGATGGTGGATTAGAAAGACATGCGCTCAGCTTCTCCTGCAAAAACTCCAGAATTACAACTCGCTGCTGAACAACCATTTACAGGAGAAAGTTGGATCCTACCATTAAAAAGATACCCAACATCCAAGGGCAAAGGAGAAGACCCAGCAAGACAGTAGAAGGGGCGAAATCATGTTTAGAATCAAACCCCATACCTGCCAGAGACACTCAGAAGGGTCAAACAAAGCTTGTGCGCACCAGGACCAAGACACTCCACAGAGACTGAGCCAGAATTGTGTTTCAGGGTCTCCTGTGGAGATACAGGTCAGCAGTGGACTGCACAGGGTC
Source organism: Cephalophus harveyi (assembly GCA_006410635.1). Lineage (NCBI taxonomy): Eukaryota > Metazoa > Chordata > Mammalia > Artiodactyla > Bovidae > Cephalophus > Cephalophus harveyi. The sequence goes on along the minus strand of SJYT01071180.1, from coordinate 191,363 downwards.
AGGGGCTCCGGATGTAGCAGACCTGAGTATGGCATAAGCCCTTTAGGAAGAGGGTGGCATTAACCCCACCATAGAGCCGCCAGAACGTACAAAGGACTGGTGAAACAGACTCTTGAAGAGCACAGACAAAAGCGTGTGTGCACTAGGACCCAGGAGAAAACAGCAGTGATCCCACAAGAGACTGAACCAGACTTGCCCGTGAGCATCCAGAAATCTTCCACGAGGCCTGTTGGAGAGTTGGGGGTACTGAGTGAAACAGAGCATGCAAGGGACCTTTTGAAGGAACTCACCATTACCTTCATTACCTCCACCACAGTTTTGCCTCATGTCAAACAGGGAGGGAACAGAACCCTGCCTATCAACAGAAAATTGGGTTAAAGATTTACTGGGCATGGTCCCGCCCATCAGAACAAGACTCAGTTTTCCCCTGTTAGTCTCTCCCATCAGGAAACTTCCATAAGCCTCTTGTCCTTCTCCATCAGAAGGCAGATGGAATGAAAACCAAAATCACAGGAAACTAACCAATTTGATCACATGGACCACAGCCTTGTCTAACTCAATGAAACTATGAGCCATGCTGTGTAGGGCCACAGAGGGTGGACAGGTAATGGTGGGAAGTTCTGACTAAACGCAGTCCACTGGAGAAGGGAATGGCAAACCATGTCAGGATTCCTGCCTTGAGATCCCCATGAAAAGTATGAAAAGGTAAAAAGATAGGACACTGAAAGATGAACTCCCCAGGTCGGTAGGTGCCCCATATGCTACTGGAGGTCAGTGGAGAAATAACTCCAGAAAGAAGAGACGGAGCCAAAGCAAAAACAACACCCAGTTGTGCATGAGACTGGGGATGGAAGTAAAGTTCAATGCTGCAAAGAGCTTTATTGCAAAGGAATCTGGAATGTTAGGTCCATGAATCAAGGCAAATTGGAAGTAGTCAAACAGGAGATGGCATGAGTGAACATCGACATTTTAGGAATCAGAGAACTAAGATGGACTGGAATGGGTGAATTTAACTCAGATGACCATTATATCTACTACTGTGGGCAAAAATCCCTTAGAAGAAATGGAGTAGCCCTCATAGTCACAAAAGAGTCCAAAATGAAGTACTTGGATGCAATCTGAAAGACAAGAGAATGATCTCTGTTCATTTCAAAGGCAAACCATTCAATATCACAGTAATCCAAGTCTATGCCTGGACCAGTAATGCTGAAGAAGCTGAAGCTGAATGGTTCTATTAAGACCTACAGAAACTTCTAGAACTAACACCCCAAACACATGTCCTTTTCATTATAGGGGACTGGAATGTAAAAAGTAGGAATCAAGAAACACCTGGAGTAACAGGCAAATTTTGCCTTGGAGTACAGAATGAAGCAGGGCAAAGGTTAATGGAGTTCTGCCAAGAGAATGCACTGGTCATAGCAAACACCCTCTTCCAACAACACAAGAGAATATTCCACACATGGACATCACCAGATGGTCAATACCAAAATGAAAATGATTATATTGCTTGTAGACATAGATGGAGAAGCTCTATACAGTCAGCAAAAACAAGACCGGGAGCTGACTGTGGTTCAGGTCATGAACTCCATATAGCCAATTTCAGACTTAAATTGAAGAAAGTGGGGAAAACCACTAGACCATTCAGGCATGACCCAAATCAAATCCCTTATGATTATACAGTGGAAATGAGAAATACATTCAAGGGATTAGATCTGATAGACAGAGTGCCTGAAGAACTATGGGTGGAGGTTCATGACATTGTACTGGAGGCAGTGATCAAGACCATCCCCAAGAAAAAGAAATGCAAAAGGCAAAATGGTTGTCTGAGGAGGCCTTACAAATAGCTGTGAAAAGAAGAGAAGTGAAAGGCAAAGGAGAAAAGGAAAGATATTTCCATTTGAATGCAGAGTTCCAACAAATATCAAGGAGAGGTAAGAAAGCCTCCCCCAGTGATCAATGTTAAAAATAGAGGAAAACAATAGAATGGGAAAGACTAGAGATCTCTTCAAGAGATCTTGAAAATTAGAGATTCCAAGGGAACATTTCATGCAAAAATGGGCTCAAAAATGGACAAAAAAGGTATGGACCTGAGAGAAGCAGAGATATTAAGAAGATATGGCACGAAAACACAGAAGAGCTATAAAAAAGAGAGATTTTCATAACCCAGATAACCATGATAGTGTGATTGCTCACCTAAAGCCAGATATCCTAGAATGCAAAGTCAAGTGGGCCTTAGGAAGCATCACTACAAACAAAGGTAGTAGAGATGATGGAATTCCAGTTGAGCTATTTCAAATTTTAAAAGATGATGCTGCAAAAGTGCTGCACTCAATATGCCAGCAAACTTGGAAAACTCAGCAGTGGCCACAGGACATACAAGCTCTGATTTCATGTCAATCCCAAAGAAGGCAATGTGAAAGAATGCTCAAACTAATGCACAATTGCACTCGTCTCACATGCTAGCAAATTAATGCTCAAAATTCCCCAAGCCAGGCTTCAACAGTACTTTAATTGTGAACTTCCAGATGTTCAAGCTGGATTTAGAAATGGCAGAGGAACCAGAGATCAAATTGCCAACATCCATTGCATCACAGGAAAAGCAAGAGAGTTCCAGAAAAACTACTTCTGCTATATTGATGCCAAAGCCAAAGCCTTTATTTACACCAAAGCCTTTGACTTTGTTGATGAAAACAAATGGTGGAAAATCCTTCAAGAGATTGGAACAGCAGAGTACCTTCACTGCCTCCTGAGACATCTGTATGCAGGTCAAGAAGCAACAGTTAGAACCAGGTATGGAACTACAGACTGGTTCCAAATGGATAAGGAGTACATCAAGGTGGTATATTGTCACCCTGCTTATTTAACTTATATGCAGAGTACATCATGAGAAATGCTGGGCTGGATGAAGCACAAGCTGGAATCAAGACTGCCAGGAAAAATATCAATAACCTCAGATAGGCAAATGACACCACCTTTATGGCAGAAAGTGAAGAAGAACTAAAGAGGCTCTTGATGAAAGTGAAAGAAGAGAGTGAAAGAGTTGGCAGAAAACTAAGATCATGGCATCTGGAACCATTGCTTCATGGCAAATAGATGGGGAAACAATGGAAACAGTGACAGTCTTCATTTTTGGGGCTCCAACATCACTGCAGATGGTGACTGCAGCTGTGAAATTAAAAGATGCTTGCTCCTTGGAAGAAGAACTATGATGACCCTAGACAGCATATTAAAAAGCAGAGATATTACTTTGCCAACAAAGATTTGTCTAGTCAAAGCTGTGGTTTTTCTGGTAGTTGTGTATGGATGTGAGAGTTAAGAAAACTCAGCTCCAAAATATTGATGCTTTTGAACTGTGGTGTTGGAGAAGACTCTTGAGAGTCCCTTGGACAGCAAGGAAATGTAACCAGTCCATCCTAAAGGAAATCATTCCTGAATATTCACTGGAAGGACTGATGGTGAAGTTGAAACGGCAATACTTTGGCCACCTGATGTGAAGAACTGACTCATTGGAAAAGACCCTGATCCTGGGATAGATTGAAGGCAGGAGGAGAAGGGGATGANATCCTAAAGGAAATCATTCCTGAATATTCACTGGAAGGACTGATGGTGAAGTTGAAACGGCAATACTTTGGCCACCTGATGTGAAGAACTGACTCATTGGAAAAGACCCTGATCCTGGGATAGATTGAAGGCAGGAGGAGAAGGGGATGACAGAGGAGGAGATGATTGGATGGTATTAGCAACTCGATGGACATGAGTTTGAGTAGGGTCCAGAGATGGTGATGGACAGGGAAGTCTGGCGTGCTGCAGTCCATGGGGTCGCAAAGAGTGGGACATGACGGAGCGACTGAACAGAGCTGATGTTATTGGATGTAACACTCCTGAGGAAATGTACAGATTACTTGAAAGATGTGTTACTAAATCTGATATAGATAAAAAAAAAGTACTTTTTCTGCCTTTAATCCAGTAAAGGAATTGAGTATAATGTTCAACAAATTTGCAGAAAAGATTTAAATGAAAATTGTATAAGAACAAGAAATATCAACACTTAGATATAGTCGCCCATGGACACATGCTCCTGAGTTCATATTATTCTACATTCTAATTTCATGCTGAATCCTCTAGCCAGAATCAAGCCCTTCTAACAGATTTCCATAGATTCTATATACCCAGAGAAAAGAGTAATTCAAAATAGACATGCAGCCTAATCTGCAGCACCACTAAGTACAATAGCCAGGACGTGGAAGCAACAGAAATGTCCACCCGCAGAGAACTAGATAAGGATGTAGCTGCTGTTGCTGCTGTTTAGTGGGAAGTTGTGTCTGACTCTTTGGCATTGCATGGACTGTAGCCCCCCAGGCCCCTCTGTTCATGGGATTTCCCAGGCAAGCATATAGGACATAGCAAATGGAATACTCCTCAACCATATGCAGAGCTGTGGCTGGACCTACAGAGTGTTGTAGAGCGTGAGGCAGCTCAGAAAGTGAAAAAGAAAGACAGTATAGTAGCTCGTGTGTCTGCAGTCTATTCATAGGGAAGGGGCACAGATGAGCCTAGTTCCAGGGCCGAAGCAGAGACACGGGCGAAGAGCAGAAACTTCTGGACACCAAGGGGGAAGTGGATGTTCAGAGGATATCGGAGACTGGGAGTCACATATATGCACTACTGATACTGTGGATAAAATAGGCAACTAATAAAAACCTACTGCGCAGCACAGGGAACTGTATGCAATGCTCTGCAGAGATCTGAACGGGAAGGAATTCCAGAGAAGAGGGGATGCACGTACATGTATTGTTGATTTACCTTGCTGTATGGTAGCACTTACACAACCGTGTAAAACTGCTATACGCCAACAAAAATTTTTGTAGCAATTCTATATATGTATATGCATGCTTTGTCATTAACATACAAACATCCTGAGCAGCAGTCTTTATTTCACACATAATGAGAATTAAAATATGAAGAGAATTTTATTTTTGCTTATGGAATTAATTTTGCAGATTGTGGTAATTCATAGAGATCTAATTTGTGAATCCATTTTTTTTTTAATATTTTGCACTCAGTGTCATAGTTACTAGAAAGTCAAAGTGAGTCGCTCAGTCGTGTCCGACTCTTTGCGACCCCGTGGACTGTAGCCCACCAGGCTCCTCCGTCCATGGGATTCTCCAGGCAAGAATACTGGAGTGGGGTGCCATTTCCTTCTCCAGGGGATCTCCCCAACTCGGGGATTGAACCCAGGTCTCCTGCATTGTAGGCAGACGCGTTAACCTCTGAACCACCAGGGTCATTTCAGTTACTAGAACAGTGAGCTTATTTCTAAATGTTTCAACACCACAATCAGCGCACCAGTTGATGGTGTTCTTATGGATCAGTTGTTTAAATGAGATGCCTTATGGACGTGAACACACTTCTAGGGATTTCTCTTGCTGTCTAGTGGTTAGAACTCTGCCTTTCAACGCTGGGACATGGGATCTATTCCTGGCTTTCAAACTAAAATCTCACATGCCTTGTGACCAAAAAACCATAACATACAACAAAAGCAGCATTGTAACAAATTCAATAAAAAATTTAAAATAGCCCACATAAGGGAAAAAAAAAAAAACCTTTAAAAAACAATGAACCCACTTGTAGAACTTTGATACCTACAACCAACCAAGGGCACTGTTCAAAACACATTTTTATTTATATTCTCAAGTCATATTGTATCCTTCTCACAGAGTCACATTTAACTCACTCTTCCAGCTACTGACAGAGCATCACACAAAACCTTTTCCATGGAAGAGTCCCTCTTTCCAAAATAGTACCCATACACCCTCTAACCTTCCACCTTTCCCTATTCTCAAGCTACCACTTCTAAAGAGGGATTCACTGGCAATTGTTAGCTTCTATGAATGTGTATCTTACTCCTTTCACAGGAAGACTGCTCAGTGGATGATGTACTGCCTCTGCTTCCTGCTGACTTTTGAGCCTCAGGCTCTTGTTGGCACTAAACCTGTATTTACTGAAACCAGGTCCAAGTGTGGACCTGAGGCATCTGACAGAGCGCACATGCTTCATGATGCGCATGTAGGCAGAAGTTTAGCGGACATTGTATGGAACTCATTCTCTAGCAGTTCACTGTCAGATAAAGGAGAGACCAACGCCTTCTGCAGAGAAGGGAGCTTTTCCTTCATCTGGTGCTCACATCTTGAGAAGCCCTAGTCTGGGGTTTTCCACTGTTGATGTTGCGCTTGGCCTCCACCCTGACCTCACCTAACACTCACCAAACAGTAGAGTCTTGTGGAAGGGGTGGAAAGGTTCATTTCCTATTTTAATTGAATGAAATGTTTCGGTCATGGGCTATATCCAGGTGCTGATGGACTGAAATACCTAGAAAGGAATTATGTGTCCAGCATTCAGTAAAACTAACACTTGCGTTGAAATGAAAACATGCATTGACCCATAAATGCCAGTGCTGGAAGGTAGAAGCAAAGATGCACGGTGGCGAGACACAATGGGGCCTTTCTCTATGGGGCCTTTCTCTCTGGGACCAGTCCTTTCTGACACTTCTAGGAAATTTCCTCCCGTCCACAACAACTTGCAATTCTAAAAGTTTCCACAAGTATTAAGAAGGTGATGGAAATCTCAGACAAATGGGACACCTTTAGGAACTATGTGAAACGTACAATGTAGGTCCATTGAACCTTGGTCACGAAACGTTGAGGGAATTGGGTCTTCTTAGTGGCCAAGGTCAAAGGTTTCCTTGCATTGTTTTGATAGGTGTTATGGCAACGGCACCCCACTCCAGTACTCTTGCCTGGAAAATCCCATGGATGGAGGAGCCTGGTGGGCTGCAGTCCACGGGGTCGCGAAGAGTCAGACACAACTGAGCGACTTCACTTTGACTTTTCACTTTCATGCATTGGAGAAGGAAATGGCCACCCACTCCAGTGTTCTTGCCTGGAGAATCCCAGGGACGGGGGAGCCTGGTGGGCTGCCGTCTATGGGGTCGCACAGAGTCAGACACGACTGAAGCGACTTAGCAGCAGCAGCAGCAGCATGCAACCTAAGATAGAAAAACAAAGATTACAGAGAAAAGAGAATTGTAAGGCAAAGTTAATCATCTAGGAAGGAGAGTCTTTGTATTCATAGAAACCTGGAGAAACTAGAGAAAGAGACAGCAGAAAGACATACAAGCATGGATTAGCATTGTTTGGAGGAGAGGTTACAGAGCACTGTTTCAGTAAGACCATCCTGTTTTTACTTATCAATATTTTACCTATGTTTTTGGCAATGCTGATGAAAAGAGTCTGAGATAAACGTCCCCTGAATTCCCTTATTTACAAAATAACAATTTTGCCACACCTGTTGCCATCATCTCTGAGAATGCTATGTTTAATTTCCCCTTGATTGGCCGTTAGAAAGGTCTTCAAAAGATGCGGTGGCCCAGGACACATTCCCAGGGGGACAGGTGTTGGTAAGAATCCAAAAGGAAAACCTGGGGATGTTGGAGGTGCCTAAGGAGAGATGGAAGGTTGATGGCGGGAAGATAAGGTGTGTCAGCTGGGATCACATCTCTGCTTGAAATTATCTGAATAAGTACGACCCTCGTGGTCCAGTTGCTCACACTCTGCCCTTGCACTGAGTTCCATCTCTGGTTGGGGAGTTAAGTTCCCAGGTTGGAAAGAAATACAAAGAAGAGATTCTTTGACTGTTTCACTGATCTTGATAATAACTAGACATACAGAGTTAGGAGATTTCCTTTTTTCTTCAAAATTCTTGAAATTATAAGAACTACTATCTTGCTTTCTTGCTTGCCTAAGAAAAAACCGAGTCAATGAATAAAGGAGATATCAGAGATTTGATGGATCAAGTGTATCTGGAGAGGGGGAGACAGAAGTGGAGTTCTGACGTGCCTTCTTTACAGGAGGTTAAGGGGCACAGAACGGATCCTCGTGTTAGTTATAAGGAGAACAAAGCCCGCTGTGGGGCAGGAGAAGGTGATGAATAATTTGTGGTGATGTGATTCTCATCTCAGAGAAATAGGAGGCTTTCCAAGGGTCTCTTAGGAAGTCATTTAACTATGTGAAACCACACACTCAACGTTACTTCTGGAAAGTAAAATATAAACCATCTCCTCAGTGTTAAGGAATCAATGAAGCAGTGGGGGATGTGAGTCCTGGACACTTTATCCCATTTTGATCTCAACACAGAAAGGAAAGATAAATATTCCTGAGCTGAAATATCACTTGTGTATGATGATTTTCCACTCACCCTAAAGGTCAAAAGTCCAGATTCTTGTAAGCATCTCTTAAAACAATCCTCCCTGTTAGAATGACAACATGCCGTGAATGCTCAGCCCTGCCAAGCAGGATATTGAAGATTACTTCTCTGTAACCCTGGTCTTAGAAGGGACAACCATTGGTTCGTGACGAGTCACACCAACGTAAGGATGCTATAAAAAGTGGCCCAATTCGCATCCTCTCCAACCACTGGGACACCCTCAGCCTCGACAGAAGAAGAACCACGGGAGACACAAGATGAAGTTTCTATTCCTGACTCTTCTCCTAGGTGTGGTTTGTGCCGCCCAAGAAGAAGAAGCTGAGCAAAGTGTCTCCGAGGTACCGGGGACGGTCTGATCTGGAGGAGGTCTTGGTTTGTCTGGGTTCCTTTTGTGGTTTTGCTCTGTGGCTTCATAAGCCGACTCATCTACTCCCAGCAATACATTACTCCACTTACTGGCTCTTTTCCTGTAGTATTTGGTGTCTGTATCATCTTTACTGTGTATTAATTGACTCAAGGGCATTTTTCTGCTCTTGCAACACAGAATGGGGAGCAGCCAAACAGGGTTGGCTCGGAGTTCTTGCATTTGACATCCGAGCTCAAGCTATGTCGGAAACGTCTCGGTTCTGTCTTCTCCCGTGACTTCAGTTTTACATTATTTTATAAATCCTGCTCTGCTCAGTCAAGTTAGATAATGAATTGTACAAGGGATGGGAAGCTCCCGAGGGATGGCGCTTGATGAAATCAAAAGATTAGGACAAATATTGCAAAGGGGATTTTGCTGTAGCTTTCAGGAGAATGGAGAACCGTGTACTTTGGATCCACTGACACAGAGGAGACCACGGATACCTACCTCATGAGAAGAGTTGACTCATTGGAAAAGACTCTGACGCTGGGAGGGATTGGGGGCAGGAGGAGAAGGGGATGACCAGGATGAGATGGCTGGGTGGCATTACCATCTCGATGGATGTGAGTCTGAGTGAGCTCAGTAGTTGGTGATGGACAGAGAGTCGGACATGACTGAGCAACTGAACTGAACTGCATAAAAGTGGATATACACTTATGCAAATAAATACAGAGTAAGGGGGGTTAGTATGTGAGTCTGAGTGAGCTCAGTAGTTGGTGATGGACAGAGAGTCGGACATGACTGAGCAACTGAACTGAACTGCATAAAAGTGGATATACACTTATGCAAATAAATACAGAGTAAGGGGGGTTAGTCTCTTAAGAAATGCTGAAAGTTGAGCCCTGGCCATAAATTAGGTCAAAAATTCTGAAACATCATAGGCACATATATTGATTTATGTATATACCTATATATACATATACAGATATAAATGTGTGATTGCATGTACCCATGATGTCATATTATTAGGGAGAAAATGAGTCATCACCTCAAACCCAACAGATGATGATCAAGAGGACCCTATAAACAGTTTTAGCTTACTGGAAATAATACTCATGAAATGTACACATTACATGAAACTTGTGTTACTTATCCTGATATAGACAAAATAAACTTTTACTGCCCTTTAATCTACTAAAGAATTTGAGTAGAATACCTGATAAATTTGCAGGGCAAGAAGATTTAATTAAAATGTTTGAGAAAAAAAGAAGAAATATTCCTAAGGTTACAGAAAGCCACCCACAGACACAAGATATGAACCTAGTTCTGGGACAGAAGGACAGACACAGACAGAGAGTACAAACCTATGGTCACCAAGTTGGAAATGCGATGTGGATTAATATGGGAGACTGGGACTCTCGTATGTACACGCTGCTGATAGCATCTCTAAAACAGAGACCGGAAATGGCAACCCACTCCAGGATTCCTGCCTGGAGAACCCCATGGACAGAGAAGCCTGATGGGCTACAGTCCACGGGTCACAAAGAGTCGGCCACGACTGAGCAACTTCACTTTCATTAATGAGAACAGGCTGCCCAGCACGGTGAATGCGAGTCAGTCCTCTGTGGTGACCTGCATAGGAAGGAACTCCCGAGAAGAGGAGATATAGGCGCATGTCTAGCTGACTCACATTCCTGTCTGGCAGAAGTAACACAGCTGCATAAACCAGCTATACTCTAGCAACAATTTGAAAGTTCTGCACACACATGCACGCCGACTCATTAACAGACCAACATACCAGCATGTTGAAGAGCAGCCTTTGTTATTTTTATTTTTTAGGTTTTTAAAAAATTTACTTTTTTTTGTATTGAGGATAATTGCTTTCCAGAATTTTGCTGTTTTATGTCAAACCTCAACATGAATCACCATCAGTTCAGTTCAGTCGCTCAGTCGTGTCCGACTCTTTGTGACCCCATGAATCGCAGCACGCCAGGCCTCCCTGTTCATCACCATCTCCCGGAGTTCACTCAGACTCACATCCATCGAGTCCGTGATGCCATCCAGCCATCTCATCCTCGGTCGTCCCCTTCTCCTCCTGCCCCCAATCCCTCCCAGCATATATCCCCTCCCTTTTGAATCTCCCTCTCACCTGCCTCAGTTTCCCTGTGAGTCTCCAGGAAATGTCCTGGAGTCTTTGCTTATTGTGGGGGAGAGGGGGCTGTCCCAGAAGCTTCACTGGCATCAGCTCATTAAAGGAGAGAGGAACACAGCAGCGGGGAGAGGCTCCTGTCCTGGAGCCCACAGTCCCCACCAGGGGCTTGACCCCTTCCAGCGGCATCTGTAAGAGACGGTTCCCACTGTGTGCAGAAGCCGAGGGCAGACAGAGAGCACACAGTGAGCTCTGCCCTCGGGGCTTCCTCACATGATGTTTCATCACCCCTGAGTTTACTAAAGACTCACAGACCCAACAACCACTCAGAGAATGTCCACGACACGGCAAAGGGTTTACTAAGAACGTGCAAACTGAGGGATGTTTATGGAGGAATAAAAACACTAAGAAAAAAACAACTCGTGTCTGCTTGCAGAGGTTGGTTGATAAATATATAAATGTATAAATATTTTTATATTATCTATTGTATATGTATATATTTGATAGCATACTTACAATCAAATAACAACCACACGTACAGACAGAGACTCACAAACACTCTCATACATATCCTATCCCAGGATACTTTTTGTCCATTGTCATTAATTTTTTAAGAATACCATATTGTCTTCCTCTCTGCTGTTTTAACAGTTTTTGTGCTTGCTGTTTGAATTTTGAGTACACACAAGCGTATTCTTGTGTAATTATATGCACTTTTATGGAGGGCATATTTTATTGTGCTTTGAGAGGTGCACACCTTCTCCACGACCTAGACAGTCCAGATCTCAAATTTCTCCATTTCTTTCAAAAATCTCCCTTTCTACCCCTAGAACTACAGGTAGCAATGGATCTCCTCATTCTCTCCTCTTCTAGAACCTTGGACAATAAGATTATGAGTCCTGGTAGAGTTTGCCAGCTTCTCTCACTTATGCCTATTCATGTTGTAAAGATGTATCTCTGTGAGCGCATTTGCAGGGAATCACCTTTTTCAAGTCAAGTGAAAAAACATCGTCTGCACATATATAATTTTGGATGTGCTATGTGAGCTCAGTCAGTTCAATCGTGCCCGACTCTTTGCAACCCCACAGAGTCGGACACGACTGAAGTGACTTAGCAGCAGCAGCAGAGTGTAGCCCGCCAGGCTCCTCTGTCCCTGGGATTCTCCAGGGAAGAATACTGGAGGGGCTTGCCATGCCCTTCTCCAGGGGATCTTCCTAACCCAGGGATTGAGTCTTGGTCTCCTGTGGCACCCGCATTGCAGGCGGATTCTTTACCCCTGAGCCACTGGGGAATATTTTGCCGCTATTGGAAAGTGGTTTGGTTCCCACATTGTGGTTGTTTTGAGTAACTTTAGTATATTTTCATAATGACTAATGCGAAGAGTTGACTCATTGGAAAAGACTCTGATGCTGGGAGGGACTGGGGGAAGGAGGAGAAGGGGACGACAAAGGATGAGATGGCTGGATGGCGTCACGGACTCCATGAACGTGAGTCTGAGTGAACTCTGGGAGATGGTCATGGACAGGGAGGCCTGGTGTGCTGCGATTCATGGGGTCGCAAAGAGTCGGACACGACTGAGCGACTGAACTGACCTGAACTGAGCTGAATGACCATGAACAGAATTCATGGTACACATTCTTCTCCTTGTTGCCTATTCAAAACTTCATCCAATTCTTGTTGAGTTATTTCCCTTTTAGTATTTCTTTCTTCCGCAAGCTTCCCATGGGCCAAATATACCTTTCATCATACAGGACATATATGAAGTCAGTGAAAGTCCTGATAATGGCTGACAACTTAGACATGTTGTGTATAAATATATATATGATTACTCCTTCTCTCATATAAGCATATCATGTGTGCTTCTGTTTGTGTGTGTGTGTGTTTGTGTCAATATACGTGCATACATACATGTGTGTTTCAGTGTTTAAGCCTCTTATGACGATGTGATGGAAAAAGTTTCTGTTTTGGTAAAATTAAAAATTTCCTTCTCTAATTTTTGGTGATTTTTTTTCTATCATTTAATCTAAAGACAAGGTTTGAGAACCCCCAAAATCTGTCGTGATGGCTTCACCTCTATGTTTCTGGAAAGCATTTGTTAGAAAGCTGTATTGTTTTAATTTTTTCCTACATTCTTGATTTCTCCCTTAACTGGCTTTCAGCAGGACCTACCTTGTATTTGTGTCTTTATTTGTATTTTATCTTTGCAACTACTGCTCAGATTTAATGTGTAAACAAGCCATGCTTCTCAGTTGATAGTGACTTGACCTCAGAAAACGTAAGCTTGTTCACAACCCCTAAGGTGACCCCTCAGACTTAATCTTTGGGTGAAACAAAGAAAATCCTAATTGCATGTCACAGTTTTTGCATTATTTTAATCAACCCCCTTGAATATGTTTTTAAGGTTGAACGGAAAATGGGAAAAAATAACGGTCACAGGAAAGAAAGAATGCGATAACACTTATATTTTTGAGTGTGAGTATGAACTCCGGGCGTTGGTGATGGACAGGGAAGCCTGGCGTGCTGCGATTCATGGGGTCGCAAAGAGTCGGACACGACTGAGCGACTGAACTGAACTGAACTGAACTGATGAGTGCTTCAATGACCAAAGTATGCTTGGGTGGAAATATTAGCACAACTTCCTTCAGTAACCCCACTCACCCGAATTCTACTCCTATGAATAATCAAAGGGGTGAGCAGGCTACAGTCCCTAAAATTTCCAAGCACTTTACTTTGTCATGAGACAAGGCTTCAAACACACGGCTTGGAGGTCTCCTCCCGATGGTGAGTGTTACTCAATGAAACAGAGGAGCCTGGTGAGCTACAGTCCATTGGTGTGGCAAAGAGGCAGAATGACTGAGCGAGTAAACACGGACACACTCAATGAGAATAACATTTGTCGACCTGCATTTCATACGGTTCTTATAGGTAATTTACAACAGCCGTGCGAAACGACGTCTCAAGGGTATGTCATGAGTTTGCGCAACAGTGCATTCACTTCTTAAAAACAATCTTAAAATATCTTATTCTATCTAAGGTACGGTGGATGAACTTGCATGCAAGGAAATCATCCAGTGTTCAACCTTTAAAACAGCTTCTGTTCAAAGTCATGGGGATGTTGGCTAGGATTTATACCTCTGTCTTCTTTACAACGACCCTGAGAAACATCCGTAATTTTACATGGGCTAAGGGGTAATAATGTAACTATTATGTAAGTGTATCAAGGGTATTTAAGGGTACAATATCCATTCTGCAGTCTACAGGACCTAGGTCTTTATGTTCAGAGAGTTCAGAACCCTGGAACAAAATCTACCAAGAAAGAGGAGTTAGTAGGGGTGAGGAGGTCAGACCCTCAGACATTTCTAAGATGGAAATAAAACTATCTTGCCTGCTCTCCTTGCTGTCATAACATGTAGCATCCACCCCACCCGTGGAGTGAGACTCAGATCAGTACAGGATGTACCCACTCTAACACCCTCATTTTCCAAAATAAAGCTACCTGACAATAAATTAAGGCAGGGTTGTGTATATGGATCTTTTCTCTCTCACACAGATGAGGGTACAAAAAGATTGAAAGTTGCTTATTTGTCTGACACTCTTCTGATACTATGTGTTTTCAACGTGGATGAACAAGGCGTGGAGACACCATGTGCTGTAATATTGGCTGGTAGGTATGATCCCCTCCTAGTCACATCAACATTGTGATGAAGCGTTTCCACTGTCAATACTTTATCCATGAAAGAAGGATGGAGCGACAATACCCATTCTGCAGTCTAGGGGACCTAGGTCTTTATGTTCAGCGAGTTAAGAACCCTGGCTCAAAATCTACCAAGAAAGAGGAGTTAGCAGGGGTGAGGAGGTCAGAACCTCAGACATTTCTAAATAATTCCTGCATGCCGACCTTAAAAAAAAATTAAAAATAGCGTTTTATTTAGAAATACTTTTTTCTTACCTTTTTAATTTTCATTGGAGGAAAATTGCAATACTCTTCCAGTTTCTGCTTTTTCTTCCCTTTTTAATACATCAGGTCATTTCAAGCTGTAGCTATAAGGAACCTAATCTCGATTTCACCATCTTATACCAGTATCCCAATGTACTCTAAGCTTTGGAGCAGAAACTTTTAAAATAGCTCTTTATTCTGTTCAAGCTTTCAGATGCATTGTTCGTAGAAACAGTGATGTCTGCACAAATACTCACACAGATCACTGAGAGGTTTGAGTACCATTGGAACAACATGTGTCTATTGCAGGAAAGTTACTAGTTAGAACACTGGGTTAATTAGAGGATAGATCATCTCCCATTATTATGTCTGACATGGCAAGAGTGTATCTGTCAGGGGAGAACCTTGTTTCCTATGTATTTGGGTCAGAACAAGACCTGAGTGGTAGGTAAAGATTCTAAGAAGTTGGTCAAGGAGCAGGTTGGTTCCATACACTGATGGGATGCTCCCCAAATTCATGGAGCTCCTCTGAGTCTTTGGGGTTCTCCTGCTGATGCTGGAGGGAGGAAGGTCTAGTTCAAGAGCTGGATGGGATTAATTCTTAAGACAGAAGGCAGATATCAGAGTCATGGGAAATGCTAACTGTTTGAGGGTTATTTTATACCAAGTGAAGATCTGACTTGGACACTCAGCTTTTTGTTCTATATTCAGAAATTTCTCTGGGTTGTAATAAGCTAAATTCTGCATCCTGTGTGGTTTTTTCCAGTTAAAGTAAGTGTAAACCAGGAAGTCATGGACATATTCTATAACCTGATAAGTGAGAAAAGTATTAAAGAAGAAAATGTTGTGAATTTCATTGAAAGCGGTTAGTATGCTTTTCTTAAATATATCTTGCACGCAATACAGAAACATGCTATCAGAAAAAAATTAATTTATTTAACTTTTTTCTGCATAAATAATCTTTCATAAAATCTCTTAGTTAAAAAAAAAAAAAACTTTGGAAATCCTGGGGAATAGTAGTAATTGATGGATTTTTTCTTCCTGTTCTTTTTATTTCCCCCAGAGGACTGTCCTCCCTGTGCATTACTATAGAGGCCAGAAAAACTTCAGTGTAAGTGAAAAGAGTCTGTGATTATTGTTATTTCATTAAGTAAACCAATAAGGACACATGGTGATTTCATGACTGCAAAATTCTGTACATAGCAATTTTTTAGGTCCAACGCTGTACATTCTGTCACTAGAGAAGTTTTTCTGTTTTAGTAGGTAATTTCTCTTTTCTTGAGCCATATTAAATTGCAAACCAGTTGGTTGATTAGTGCTGAGCAGCTTTGCTGAGAAAGCCTTATCCTGCAGGAATCTCGCAGACCAGTGTCATCAGAGAGAAGCAGAAAAGGCCACACATTGGTGGAAACCGATGAGTGTTCCTGTTGTCCTGAGCTCATGGCTGTCACTCCCCTCCTCCAGGAGAACCGGGACTAAACTGAGCTCAGGTTTCCTGCAAGAGCAGTGTTTAATCTCACGCGATTCTGCCAGAACCTAAGGGCCGTCCAAGTACACTACCAGAAACGTGCATCTGAATTACATTCCCTTTTAGAAGGTGATTTTCTTAACGTGAGACCTTTAAATGTTCTAAACTAAGACAACCTCAGAAAATGACACAGATCTAGGCTAAAGTGTGGCTTCTGAATTTTTGCTGAGAAAAAAAAAAAGAAAAGAAAAAGGAAAGAAAAACACTAGCTTCCAGGGGAATACAATAAGAAAGATGTGGTGTATACTTTCAATGGAATATTACTCAGCCACAAGAGGAAGGAAATCATGGATTTGTAGCAACATGGAAAGACGTAAAGAGTGTCATACTAAGGAAAAAAGTCAAAAGAGAAAGATATCATGCAATACTACCTGTATGTGGAATATAAAATATGGCATGAAGGAAGTTATTGCAAAAGAGAGATGCACAGATAGAGACAATGGGCTTGTGGTTGCCAATGGGAAGGGTTTGGGTAAGAGAAGGAAGGGGGGTTTGGGGTTAGCAGACGCAACAGTTTTATACAGGATGGATGGACCACAAGGCCCAAGTATATAGTGCAGGAATCTATACACAGCACACTTTAAAAACCAGTATAGGAAAGGAATCTGAAAAAGACTAGACCGTAATGTACGTACATGTAAACCACTTGTTGCTGTTCCCCTGAAGCTAACACAAGATTGCTAACCAAATAGATGTCAATATAAAGTAAAAATCAAAACATCGATTGTTGAAAACCCAAAAGACAGAACTTGTGGAATTAGAGGTGTGTGCTCCAATTTCAGAGGCTGAACATGCATTCTGAAACCATTACTCCTAGAATCGATCCCCAGTGGGAAAGGTCGCCCCATATACATCCTGGGGAAAATTCCACAGGGACCCCCACCTACATCAGAGGTGTGGAGTGTTGAGGTCCAGCAGAATTCTGACATTGGATCAACTACCAGTTCCTGTACCCTGGACAGCCTATTACCTGAGCCTCAACCCTGCCATTCATCAAACAGTTGATTTTACTAAACTTTTGTTCCTTTTTTGCTCACTTACAGAAACAGTCCCTGAGACCAGACACACCCTCGTCTCCATGGAATCAAGATCCACAACACGAAGATGACTTTCCTGGTTCCTGAGTAACACTATCCTTCTCTCCTCACTCACACTCCCTCTCCCATCTCATCTCTCCTGGTCACTAATCACGTCCTGCTTGGTGGTGTTTGATTTCTGAGGGTTTAAATACATTGGTTTAATATATAGCTGAGTTGCATGTGTGTGGACCAAAAGCCCTCATTTTGCAACATACAAATATGCACATTAAATTTAATTATAGGGAAACATATGCCTATAATAGGATAGGAGTTCCATCCGAGACAGTTCTCAGAAAAATAAAAGGAGATTCTCTAGAGGTGTCCAGGGGGGAGGGAGATAAAGGACTCAGCCATCCTGGGACAGGGTTGTTGACCCTGTTACTGTCGTGGGAGGGGGCAGGCTGGTCAGGAACAATGTCCCTAGAAATCATTTCATTCATTACAGGGAAAGAACCTGTGTTCCCTTCTCTGACCTTCACAGAGAGTGTAACACGCCAAGGCCGCAACAGGAAAAGTGGCTAATCTGAGAGCACCTGGACTTCTACAATTGAACTGAAGGCCTGATTTTACTTAAGGACTGGATCACTAGCAATCAGAGGCNACAATGTCCCTAGAAATCATTTCATTCATTACAGGGAAAGAACCTGTGTTCCCTTCTCTGACCTTCACAGAGAGTGTAACACGCCAAGGCCGCAACAGGAAAAGTGGCTAATCTGAGAGCACCTGGACTTCTACAATTGAACTGAAGGCCTGATTTTACTTAAGGACTGGATCACTAGCAATCAGAGGCGGCTGGGATCTGAGCCTTGGCGAATTCATAGTAACAGGAAGTCAGGGCAGTGCGGGCAGGAACAAGATGATTGACAGCTAGACAGGAAGCTGTAACTGTTCACAACATCTAAAGACGATATTCTAGCCTCTTATGCTTCAGAGAGAAGCGGATGGTAGTACTTCCAAGGAGAAGCCATTCCCACGATCATGGGGAGAGCACACGGATCAGCTCCCCATCGTGCTCGAGATATTTACAATCTGAGAGATCAATCATCCTCAAGATACAGAACGTTCCAAGGGTTGGGGCAAAGCTCATGGATTTGGTCCAAGAGCTCAGAAAGGAATGCAAGACCTAAGTGATATTTAACAGAATATGTGTCTCAGTTCCTACATAGACATGACTCCAAATGGGCTCCAGCTGGCCAGTGTCAAAGCACCAGTAATGAATATTTCCATGGCTGTCAGTCCTCTGTGGTGACCTGCATAGGAAGGAACTCCCGAGAAGAGGAGATATAGGCGCACGTCTAGCTGACTCACATTCCTGTCTGGCAGAAGTAACACAGCTGCATAAACCAGCTATACTCTAGCAACAATTTGAAAGTTCTGCACACACATGCACGCCGACTCATTAACAGACCAACATACCAGCATGTTGAAGAGCAGCCTTTGTTATTTTTATTTTTTAGGTTTTTAAAAAATTTACTTTTTTTTGTATTGAGGATAATTGCTTTCCAGAATTTTGCTGTTTTATGTCAAACCTCAACATGAATCACCATCAGTTCAGTTCAGTCGCTCAGTCGTGTCTGACTCTTTGCAACCCCATGAATCGCAGCACGCCAGGCCTCCCTGTTCATCACCATCTCCCGGAGTTCACTCAGACTCACATCCATCGAGTCCGTGATGCCATCCAGCCATCTCATCCTCGGTCGTCCCCTTCTCCTCCTGCCCCCAATCCCTCCCAGCATATATCCCCTCCCTTTTGAATCTCCCTCTCACCTGCCTCCCCATCCCACCCCTCTAGGTTGACACAGAGGCCCTGTTTGAGTGTCCTGAGCCATACAGCAAATTCCCCTAGGCTATCTATTTTCCATATGTCAATAGAAGTTTTTGTGTTACTCTCTCCATACATCTCACCCTCTCCTCCCCTCTCCTCATGCCCATAAATTTATTCTCTATGTCTGTTTCTCCACTGTTGCCCTGGAAATAGATTCTTCAGTACCATTTTTCGAGATTGCATATAGATGTGTTAGAATATGGTGTGTATCTTTCTCTTTCTGGCTCACTTCACTATGTATAATAGGTTCTAGGTTCATCCACCTCATTAGAACAGACTCAAAGGCATTCCTTTTTATGGCCGAGTAAGATTCCATTGTGTATATGTATCACTGCTTCTTTATCCATTCATCTGTCGATGGACATCTAGGTCCTGTCCATGTTCTAGCTACTGTAAATAGTGCTTCAGTGAACAATGGGATACATATCCTTCTGTCAATTTTGGTTTCCTCAGGGTACATGGCTGGGAGTGGGATTGCTGGGTCATATGGTGGTTTTAAGGAATTCCCTAGTGTCTCAGATGGTACAGAATCTGTTTGTAAGGTGGGAGACCCCGGTTCGATCCCTGGGTCAGGATGATCCCCTGGAGAAGGAAATGACAACCCACTCCAGTACTCTTGCCTGGAAAATCCTATGGATGGAAGAGCCTGGTGGGCTACAGTCCATGGGTCACAAAGAGTCGGAGATGACTGAGTGACTTCATTTTCACTTTCATGCTGGTTTTATTCCTATTTTTTTTTAAGGAATCTCCATACCATCTTTCCTAGTGGCTGTATCAGTTTACATTCCCATCGACAGCATTCCCTTTTCTCCACATCCTCTCCAGCATTTATTGCTTGTAGACATTTGGATTAGGGCCATTCTGACTGGTGTAAGGTATATCTCATTGCAGTTTTGATTTGAATTTCTTTAATAACGAGAGATGTTGAACATCTTTTCATGTGTTTGTTAGCCATCCATATGTCCTCTTTGGAGAAATGCCTGTTTAGGTCTTTTTCCCACTTTTTGATTGGGTTGTTTGTTTTTCCGGCATTGAGTTGTATGAATGGCTTGTACATTTTGGAAATTAATCCTTTATCAGTTGATTCACTTGCTATTATTGTCTCCCATTCTGAGGATTGTCTTTTCACCTTGCTTATCATTTCCTTTGCTGTGCAAAAACTTTTAAGTTTAATCAGGTACCACTTGTTTAGTTTTGTTTTTATTTCTGTTACTCTGGGAGGTGGGTCGTAGGGGATTTTGCTTTGATTTATGTCATCGAGTGTTCTGCCTATGTTTTCCTCTACGTGTTTTATAGTTTCTGGTCTTACATTCAGATCTTTAATGCATTTTGAGTTTATCTTTGTGTATGGTGTTAGGAAGTGTTCTAATTTCATTCTTTTACGTGTAGCTGTCCTGTTTTCCCAGCACCATTTACTGAAGAGGCTGTCTTTGCCCATTGTATGTGCTTGCCTTCTTTGTCAAGGTACCCACAGGTGCATGGGTTTACTTCTGGGCTTTCTATCTTGATCCATTGGTCTATCTCTGTTTTTGTGCTGGTGCCATACTGTCTTGATGACTGTAGCTTTGTAGTATAATCTTAAGTCAGGAAGGTTGATTCCTTGAGTTCCATTCTTCTTTCTCAAGATCTCATTGGCTATTTGGGGTCTTTTGTGTTTCCATATGAATTGTGTGTAATTTTTTGTTCTAGTTCTGTGATAAATGCTATTGGTAGTTTAATGGGGATTGCATTAAATCTGTCGATTGCATTTGATAGCACAGTCATTTTCACAGTATTGATTCTTCCTACCCAGGAACATGGACTATCTCTCCATCTGTTCATGTTATATTTGATTTCTTACATTAACATCTTATAATTTTCTGTGTACAGTTTTTATGACTCCTTAAGTAAGTTTATTCCTAGATACTTTATTCTTCTTGTTGCAATGGTAAAAGTGATTGATTCCTTAATTTCTCTCTGACTTTTCATTATTAGTATATAGAAATGCAAGTGATTACTGTGTGGTGATTTTATATCCTGCAACTTTGCTAAACTCACTAATTAGCTCTAGTAATTTTCTGGTACTATCTTTAGGGTTTTCTATGCACAGTATCACCAACTCCAGTGTTCTTGCCTGGAGAGTCCCAGGGACGGGGGAGCCTGGTGGGCTGCCATCTATGGGGTCGCACAGAGTCGGACACGACTGATGCGACTTAGCAGCAGCAGCAGCAGCACAGTATCATGGCACCTGAAAACAGTGAGAGCTTTGCTTCTTCTTTTCCAATCTGTATTCCTTTTATTGCTTTTTCTTCTCTGATTGCTGTAGCTAGGACATCCAGAACTATGTTGAATAATAGTGGCGAAAATGCACTGCTTTCAGTTTTTAACCATTGAAAATTATGTTTGCGGTAGGCTTATCAACCATGGCCTTTACTACATTGAGGTAGGTTCTTTCTATGCCCACATTTTGAAGAGTTTTAATCATAAAAGGATGCTGAATTTTGTCAAAGGCTTTTTTGCATCTATTGAGATTTGGTTTTTATCTTTCAATTTGTTTATATGGTGTATAATGTTGACTGATTTGTGTATATTGAAGAATCTTTGCACACCTGGAATAAACGCAACTTGATCATGGTGTATGAGCATTTTGATGTGTTGTCGAATTGTGTCTGCTAAAATTTTGTTGAGCATTTTTGCATCTATGTTCATCAGTGATATTGGCCTGTAGTTTTCTTTCCTTGTGTTGTCTTTGTTTGGTTTTGGTATCAGGGTGATGGTGGCCTCATAGAATGAATTTGGAAGTGTTCCTTCCTCTGCAATTTTTTGAAAGTGTTTTTGACAGATAGGCATTCAGTTCAGTTCAGTTCAGTCGCTCAGTCGTGTCTGACTCTTTGTGACCCCATGAATCACAGCACGCCAGACCTCCCTGGTCATCACCATCTCCCGGAGTTCACTCAGACTCGAGTCCATCGAGTCCGTGATGCCATCCAGCCATCTCATCCTCCGTCGTCCCCTTCTCCTCCTGCCCCCAATCCCTCCCAGCATCAGGGTCTTTTCCAAGGAGTCAACTCTTCACATGAGGTGGCCAAAGTACTAGAGTTTCAGCTTTAACATCATTCCCTCCAAAGAAATCCCAGGGTTGATCTCCTTGAGAATGGACTGGTTGGATCTCCTTGCAGTCCAAGGGACTCTCAAGAGTCTTCTCCAACACCACAGTTCAAAAGCATCAATTCTTCGGCGCTCAGCCTTCTTCACAGTCCAGCTCTCACATCCATATGTGACCACAGGAAAAACCATAGCCTTGACCAGACGGACCTTAGTCGGCAAAGTAATGTCTCTGCTTTTGAATATACTCTTTAGGTTGGTCATAACTTTTCTTCCAAGGAGTAAACATCTTTTAATTTCATGGCATTATCTGTTCTCTAAATGTTTGATAGGATTCAAGAGTCTTTGTTTTACACATATATGAGAATGAAATGTGTTTTACATATATGAGAATCAAGATTTGCAGGTCAGGAAGCAACCGTTGGAACTGAACATGGAACAACAGACTGGTTCCAAATAGGACAAGGAGTACCTCAAGGCTGTATATTTTCACCCTGCCAATTTAACTTATATGCAGAGTACATCATGAGAAATGCTGGGCTGGATGAAGCACAAACTGGAATCCATATTGGTGGGAAAAATACCCATAACGTCAGATAACACCACCCTTATGGCAGAAAGTGAACCCTACATTTACTAAAGAGGAATTGATTTGGCAATTGTTTGTTAGCTTGTATTAATATGTATCTGAGTCCTTTCACAGGAAGACTGCTCATGGGATGATGTCCTGAGTCTGTCTGCTTCCTGCTGAATTCTGAGGCTCAGGCTCTTGTTGGCACTAAAACTGTATTTACTGAAATCAGATCAAAGTGTGGACCTCAGGCATCTTACAGAACACACATTCTTCATGATGCACATGTAGGTATAATTTTAGTGGATATTGTATGGAATTCATTCTCTAGTAGTTTACTGTCAGATAAAGGAGAGACCAATGCCTTCTGCAGAGAAGGGAGCTTTTCTCTCATCTGGTGCTCACGTCTTGAGAAGCCCTAGTCTGGGGTTTTCCACTGTTGATGTTGGGCTTGGCCTCCACCCTGACCTCACCTAACACTCACCAAACAGTAGAGTCTTGTGGAAGGGGTGGAAAGGTTCATTTACTATTTTAATTGACAATGAATGGTTTGGTCATGGGCTATGTCCAGGTGCTGACGGACTGAAATACCTAGAAAGGAATTATGTGTCCAGTGTTCTGTAAAACTAACACTTGCAATGATATGAAAACACACACTGACTGATAAATGCCAGGACTGGAATGTAGAAGCAAAGCTGAACAGTGGCGAGACACAATGGGGCCTTTGTCTATGGGACCTTTTCTATGGGACCTTTCTTTATGGGACCTTTCTCTGTAAGAGCTTTCTCTGCAAGACAAGTCCTCTCTGACATTTCTAGGAAATGTCTTCCCGTCCACATCAACTCACAATTCTAAAGGTTTCCACAAGTACTAGGAAGGTCATGGAAATTTCAGACAAATGCAACATGCTTGGGAATTATGTGAGATGTACAAAGATGCACGAATCCTTGAGGGAAATGGGTGTTCTTGGCAGCCAAGGTCAAAAGTTTCCTTTCAAGGCTTCCGTAGGTGTTGTGCGGTCTAACATAGAAAGATAATGATCACAGAGAAAAAGAGAAAAGTAAGACAGAATCAATCATCCAGGAAAGAGAGGCTTCATAGTTACAGAAACCTGGACAAACTGGAGAAAGAGACGCCAGGAAGACATAACAAGCATGGCTCAGCATTTTTGGGGCGAGAGTTTATAAGAGCGAGAGTTCAGTAAGATCATTCTGTTTTTATTTATCAATTTTTTTAACCTATATTTTTTGGCAATACTGATGGAAAGAGTTTGGGATAAAGGTCCTATGAATTCCTTTATTTACAAAATAACAGGATTGCCACCACCTGTTGCCACCATTGCTGAGAAGTCCCTGTTTACTCTCCTCTTGACTGGCAGTTAGAAAGGTCTAACCTGTCTAAGATGCGATGGTCCTAGGACGTATTCCCTGGGGACACGTGTTGGTAAGACTCCAAGAGGAAATCCTGGGGATATTGGAGGTGCCTAAGGGGAGACGTAAGGTTTATGGCAGGAGGATAAGGTGTGTTATCTGGGATCACATTCCTGCTCGAGATTATCTGAATCAGAACGACCCTCTGGTCCAGTGGTTTAGACTCTGCCCTGGCACTGAAGGGGGTATGGGTTCCATCTCTTTTTGAAGAAGTAAGTTCCCTGGTTGAAAGGAAATACAAACAAAAGATTCTTTGGCTATTTTACTGACCTTGATAATAACTAGACATATAGAGTTAGGAAATTTGCTTTTTCTTTTCTTCAACATTTTAGAGATTACAAGAACTACTGTCTTGCTTTCTTGCTTGCCTAAGAAACACCTGAATCAATGAGTAAATAAGATATCACAGATTTGATGGGCAAAGAGTGTCTGGAAAAGGGGAGGTGGAAAGGGATTGCAGACTTGCCCTCTTCACAGGAGGTTATGGGGCATTTGGATGGGTCATCCTCTTAGCTGTAAGGAGGATGAGCCTGCGATGGGGAAAGAGGGGGTGATAAATGCTTTGTGCTGACTTCCCTCTCACCTCAGACAAAGAGGGGGCTTTCTAAGGCTCTCCTAAAAAATCATTTAAGTATGTGAAAGCACACACTGCCATTTCCTTTTAGGTAATGAAATTTAAACCTCTTCCTAAGGTTAAGGAAGCAATACAGAAGTGGGGGATGTGTGTCCTGGACAGTTTATCCCATTTTGGAACCCAGGATAGAAGGGAAAATAAATCTTCCTGACCTGAAATATCAGATGTGGACTGTGATTTCTCACTCACTCTCAAGGTCAAATGTCCAGATTCTCTTAAGCATCTGCTAAAACAGTCCTCATCATTCAATGACAAAATGTCATAAAAGTTCATCCCTGCAAAGCAGGATATTGAAGATGACTTCTGGATAACATTTTTCTTAAAAGGGAAAAAGCATGGGTTCATGACGCGTCACACCAACATAAGGATGTTATAAAAAGGGGCACAGTTCTCATCCTCTCCAGCCCCTGGGACATCCTCAGCCCCGAGAGAAGAAAGTCCGCGAGAGGCAAGATGAAGGTTCTCTTCCTGACTCTTTTCCTTGGTGTGGTTTGTTCGGCCCAAGAAGAGGAAGCTGAGCAAAGTGTCTCGGAAGTAGCAGGGATGGTCTGATCTGGGAGGAGGTCTTCAGAGGCTGTGTGTGTGTGTGTTTGTAACAGAGAAAGAGGGTGACCCAAACAGCTGTTGGGGTTTCTTGCATTTGACACCAGAGCTCAAGCTCTCTCAGAAATGCCTCGATTCCTTTTCCTCTGACTTCATTATCTACATTGGATTATAGATTCTGGTTTGTTTCATCCCGTTAGATAATGCGTGCTGATTTGCACAAGTGATGGAAAACTTCCATCAGGTGGGATGTGGCTGGAAGAAAAAAATCAAAAGACAAGGAGGAAAATTTCTAGGGTGAACTTTGCTGTTAGCTTTCAGCTAACATCATTGCATACCTCGCATCCAGTAACCCAGAGGAGACAGGTGAGAAAGCACCGTCCAGCATTTACTTGTGTCATTTTGTGTTTGATGATGAGAAGGGCACCAAAGAGTTTGATTTATGTATCGAGTAAGTAAAAATCACCCAGAAGGAAAGCAGCTGTAAACCCCGGGCCTGAGGGAGGGTGTGTCTTTCCCGTCTGCAGGGAGCTCTCCGGGTGAAGTTGCGAGCATGGCACCCTGACCTGTGGGGCTGAGCAGGGTCTCCGAGCTGGAAGGGGCAGTTCCCCTGTGAGCCTCCAGGAATGTCCTGGAGTCTTTGCTTGTGGGAGGCGGGTCCCAGAAGCTCCACGGGCATCAACTCATTGAAGGACAGAGGAACACGGCATCAGGAAGAGGCTCGTGTGCTGGAGCCCACAGTCCCCATCAGGGGCTTGACGCCTTTCTGCGGAAGTTGTGAGAGGTGGTTCCCATATGCACGCTTTCTGATACCAAATACGTTTCTCACACACGACATCTATGAAGTCAGTCTAAGCCTTCTGTTATTCAGCTGACAGGCTATACCTGTCCTGTACAATATGCATATAATTTCCATATGTCTTGTTAGCTTATGGTGTCTGTTTGCGTATTTGCTTGTGTGTATGTAGGTGTCAACATATGTGCATACATACATGCATCCTTCAGTGCTTAATCCTCTTACAGTGTTGTGATGGAATAAGAGTGTGTTTCGATAAGAGTAAACATTTCTTTCTCAACTTTTAGTGAAGTTTCCCTGTCCTCTTCTCTAGTGAGTTATTGCCAGGGTTGTGGGAACACCCAAGGTCTGCTATGATAGCCACACCTGTCTGCTTCCGGGATGTTTTTTTAAAAAGATGCATTGTTTTTATTTTTTTCATAAGTTCTAGATTTCTCCATAATTATTCGTCTGTCCATGTGACTTACTTCGTATTTGCAGTTTGTCTTTGGAGCTACGCTGAAATTGAATGTGTAGACCAACCATCCTTCTCACTAGGTAGTGATTTGATTTCGAAAACATATTCTCTTTTCAACATGGTTCACAGGCACTCAAGTGACAACTCACACAACCATTCTGGTGCAGCAAAGAAGATCCTCATTATATGCCAATTTTTTTTCTATATTTTAATCACCTACCTTGAACATCTTTTGTTTTTAAGGTCTAATGGAAACTGGGAAATAATACATGTCACGAGAACAAAGCAAGCTGATGGCACCTGTGCTTTGGACAGTAAGTCTGACAGTTTGACTGGTTAGAGCATGGTTGGGTGGAAATCTCGGCACAACCTCCTTCGATCACACCCCACTCCTGAATTCTACTCTGACTAACAATCAGAGTCCAAACACTTTACTTTGTCATGAAACAAAGTTTCAAACACACAGCTTGGAGCCCTCCTCCCAATTGTGAATGTTACTCAGTGAGACAGAGACGCCTGGTGGGTCACAGTCCATGGGGTTGCAAAGAGTCAGACATGACTGAGCATGTAATCTTGCACACACTCAGTGAGAAAAACATGTAGACATGTATTTCGTATAGTTCTCCCAGATAATTTACAACAGCCTCAAGAAATGACACCTCAAGTGTGTATCTTGAGTGTGCACACAGTGCGTTCATATTTTAAAAACAATCTTAAACTATCTTTTTCTCCCCAGGGAGTGGTGGATGGACTGAAATGCAAGGAAATCATCCTGAGTTCAACCAAACACAGATTCTGGTCAAAGCAATTAGGATGATGGCTAAGATTTATATCCCTAAATAGTTTATAACAACTCTAAACAACTTCCCTAATGTTACATGGCCTCAGGGCAACATCAGTTCAGTTCAGTCGCTCAGTCGTGTTGAGTCCAATTTAAGTGTATCGGATCAACTGTATGAAAAGGTGGGAATAAAAAGTCTTGTCTGCAGTCCTTGCTGTCATAACAATTGTAGCATTCAGGCCGTCCATGGAACGAGACAGACATCAATACAGGATGCACCCTTGCACATACCCTTATTTGCCTTTGAAAAATCTGACAATAAATTACCGCTTTGTTGTATATATTTATCTTTTCTTTCTCTCACAGATGAGAGGATAAAAGAACTTAACGTTGTTTATGAGTCCAACACCGTTCTGATACTGTGTATTGTATACGTGGATGAAGACGGCGTGATGAGAAAATTGGTTTCAATATTGGGTATGTATGATACCCTTATTTTATCATAGTAGCATCAAACTATTATTGTACATTGTTAAGAAGCATTGCCATTTTCATTGCCATTTTATATCCATGAAATCTGGCTGTGGTGATAATATGCATTATGTAGTCTATAGAACCTAGGTCTTTATGGTCAATGAATTAAAGACCCTGGAATGTAATCTACCGAGAAACAGAAGCTCGTAGGGGTTGGTGGGGGGTGGGGGATCAGATCATCAGACATTTCTAAGTAATCCCCACCTGTTGCATTAAAAAAAAAAAAGCTGTAGTTCACTAGAAACTCTTTTTGAAATTCTTTTTAAATTTTTAAGTAGAGGAAGATTATTGTGTTAGCTTCTAGTTTTTTTTTTTTAAAACCCTTCAATAAACTTGAAGCTGTGGATATAATAAGGCTACTCTCAATTTGTTCAGTTTACACCAGTTTTCCAACATAGTGTAAGCCTTGGAACAGAAACTTTTATAATAAATCTTCGTTGTGTTCAACTTTTCAAATGCATTGTTCTTACGCACACTGACATCAGTGTATATAGCCCCAGAGAAGCAGTGAGGAGGTGTGTGTATCATCGGAACAACACGTCTCTATTTCAGGAATGGTCCTGCGGAGAACAGTGGGTTAATTAAAAAGCAGATCATCTCCCATTATTCTCTCTGACATGGCTTGTGTGTATCTGTTGGGGGAGAGCCCTGTTTCCTATGTATTTGCATGGCAGGTACAGAGTCTAGGATGTTGGTCAAGGAGCAGGTCGGTTCCATAGAGTGAAGGATGATCCCCAAATTCATGGAGCTCTTGCGAGTCTCTGGTTTCCTGCTGCTGAGGCTGGGGAGGGGGTCTAGCTACAGAGTTGGACGGAGATTCATTCTTAAGACAGACAGTAGACATCTGAGTCACGGGAAATTGTAACTGTTTGAGGCCCAATTTATATCAAGTAAAGATTTCACTTGGACACTCAAGCTCTTGTTTTGTATTCAGAAATCTCCCTGGGCTTAAGGAGCACAATTCTGCTTTCTGATGGTGTTTTTCAGTTAAAGTAAATATTGAAGATGAAGCCTTGGCAAGATTCAAAGAGCTGGTAGAAGAGAAAAAGATTGAAGAGAAGTATATTGTGAATTTCCTCGAAAGTGGTAATGGAAATATATGTTTCCATAATATATCCTATCAGGAAACAAATCAATTTATTTAAAATTCCTTTTCCATAGATAATCTATAAAATATATTACTGTAAAAAAGAAAAGGAAGAAACCTTGCAAATGGCAAGGAATGGTAGTAATCAGTGGATCTTTTATTCCTGTCCTTTCAATCTTTCCCCAGATGACTGCCCTCCCTGTGGACAACAGGCTGGATACAACTGTAAGTGAAAATAGACTGTTATTAGATTGTTCCATAAAATGAATGAAGAGCGACATGTGGTGGCTTCACACTGGCCAAATTTTGTAGGTAATGTTTTTTTGCCCTAACAACTTACATTTTACCACTGGAGAACTGCTTTTGTTACAAGACATAATGTCTCTTCTCTTGAGCCATAGTAAACTGCAAATGAGTTGGTTGATTAATGCTGAGCAGCTTTGGTGAGAAAACCTCATCCTGCAGGAATCTTGCAGACCAGAGGTATCAGAGACTAGCAGGAATGGCCACAAGTTGCTGCAAACCAATTAAGTGTTCCCCCCAGTGGTGACCTCACGCTTGTCCACACACAGCCCTCTCCACAGGAAGCAGTGTTAAAGAGAGGTCACGTTTTGTGCAAGGCCAGGGTTTAATCTCTCAGGATAATGACAGAAGCAGTAAGTGCCTTCCGACCACACGGGCTGAAACAGGCATTTGGTTTACAGTCCTACTCAGAATAACATTTTCTTAAAGTGTGATCTTTAAACTTTCTACAGTAATACAGTCTCAGAAAATGCCAACGATTAAGGCTAAAGTGTGGGTGTTAATTTTCTGTTGAGAAAAAAAAAAGAAAACATTAGCTTCTAGGTCAATATGATAAGAAAGATGTAGTGCATATATTTAATGGAATATTACTCAGCCATAAAAAAGCATAAAACCATACCATTTGCAGCAACCTGGATGGACAACCTGATTGTCATACTGAGTGAAGTAAGTCAGAAAGAGAATGGCCAATATCACATGATATCACTTATATATGGAATTTAATACGACACAGAGGAACTTAGGCACAAAACAGAAACAGACTCACAGATAGAGAAGAAGACTTGTGGTTGCCAAGTGTGAGACACTGGGGAAGAGAAGGATTGGGAGTTTGGAGTTAGCAGAGGCAAAATGGTATATGCAGCATGGATGGACAAGGTCATAAGTATAGCACAGAGAAGTATTCGCAACACTCTGTCGAAAGCTCAGTGGGAAAAGAATCTGCAAAGAATAGACGCATGTATGTGAAACTAATCATATTGCTGTACACCTAAAACTAATGCAACAGTATCAATCAGCTATACCCCAATATAAAATAAAAAATTACAAAATTAATTCGCAAAGACCCGGAAGACAAAGCGTGTGGAATTAGAGGAGATATTCCAATCAAAGAGTCTGCAAACCATCTTTAGGTGACCCATCCACATGAACAGGCACCATGGAATCACTACTTCTACAATGCATCTGTAGATAAAAGATTCAGCCATATGTACATTCTGGGGAAAATGTGCATGGTGCTCACCCACATGACTGAGATGTGGACTGCTGAGGCCCACCGGGATTCTGACCCTGGATCAGCTCCCAGCTCCTGTGCCCTGGACAGCCTACTGCCCGAGGCTCACCCCTGTCAGCCGTCACACACTCGACTCTACTAAACCTCTGGTCCTGTTTTATTCATCCACAGGAAGAGTCACTGACACCAGACACGTCCTCATCTCCGTGGAATCAAAATCAACAACACAAAGATGACTTTCCTGGTTCCCGTTTAACATGATCCTTCTCTCTTCACACTCACACTCCCTCTCCCTTCTCATCTCTCCTGGTCACTAATCACATCCTGTCTGGTGCATTTGATTTCTGAGAGTTTAAATAAATTGCTTTAGTATACAGCCGAGTTACGTATATCTGTGCTGAATGTCCGTGTTTTAAAACACACCATTACGCAAATTGAATTTAATTATCCAGAAACCTGTGCCTTCAATAGGATCATGGTTCCATCCGAAGGTTTCTGGGAAAGATTAAAAGGAGACATCCTAGAGGTTTGCAGAGGAGAAGGTAAAAAAGGACTAAGCCATCCCAGGACTGGAGACAAGGTTCTGGGTCATCTTACTGTAGGGGACGGGGCAGTCTGGTCAAGAGAGATGTCCTGAGAAAACATCGTATTCATGACAAAGAAAGGAGCTTGTGTTCCTCTCTCTGAGCCTCATAGAGAGAAATTGTAAGATGCCATGGGCCACGACAGGAAGTATACATATTCTGACACTTCTGTAAGTGTGCTGAAGGACTGATATTTCTTAACGATTGGATCACTAGGAATGCAAGTTGCGTCAGTTCAGTTCAGTCTCTCAGTCGTGTCCGACTCTTTGTGACCCCATGGACTGCAGCAAGCCAGGCCTCCCTGTCCATCTCCAACTCCCCGAGTGCACGCAAACTCATGTCCGTTGAGTCACTGACACCATCCAACCATCTCATCCTCTGGTGTCCCCTTCTCCTCCTGCCTTCAATCTTTCCCAGCATCAGGATCTTTTCCAATGAGTCAACTCTTCGCAAGAGGTGGCCAAAGTATTGGAGTTTCAGCTTCAACATTAGTCCTTCCAATGAACACCCAGGACTGAACTCCTTCAGGATGGACTGATTGGATCTCCTTGCAGTCCAAGGGACTCTCAAGAGTCTTCTCCAACACCACAGTTCAAAAGCATCCATTCTTCTGCCCACAGCTTTCTTTACAGTCCGACTCTCACATGCATACATGACCACTGGAAAAACCATAGCCTTGACTAGATGGACCTTTATTGACAGAATAATGTCTTTGCTTTTTAATATGATTTAGACCTCAGTCGTGTCCTTCTCTGTGCTTCCATGGACTATAGCCCACCAGGCTTCCCTGTCCATGGGATGATCTAGTCAAGACTGCTGGAGTGGGTTGCCATTCCCCTCTCCCAGGGATCTTCCTCACCCAGGGAGCAATCCCGAGTCTCCTGCTTTGCCAGATTCTTTATTGCCTGAGCCACCAGTGAACCCTGGGTCAGTTCATAGGATCGTGATGTTAGTACAGTGTTTGCAGGAACAAGATGATTGACAGCTTAGTTAGGAAGCTGTCACTGTTCACAGAATCTAAAGAGGGTCTTCAGGCCTCATAATCTGCAAAGAGCAGAGGATGCTAATACTTCCAAGGAGAGGCCATTCCCGCTGCCTTTGGGAGAGCACATAGCCCAGCTCCCCATGGTGATCAAGGTGCTTACAGTCCGAAAGATCAACCATCCTAGATACAGAACGTTGCAAGGGTTGAGCCAAAGCTCACAGATTTGGTCCAAGAGCTGAGAATGGAATACTAGACCTAAGTGACGTGTAACAGCATAAATATTTTAGTTTCTACATGGACTTGGCCTCCAAATGGACTATAGTTGGCCAGTGTCAAAGGCACCAGTAATGAATGCTTCCATGGCTGAGTTTGTAGCAACAGGGTCCTACAGAATCTAAAGAGGGTCTTCAGGCCTCATAATCTGCAAAGAGCAGAGGATGCTAATACTTCCAAGGAGAGGCCATTCCCGCTGCCTTTGGGAGAGCACACAGCCCAGCTCCCCATGGTGATCAAGGTGCTTACAATCTGAAAGATCAACCATCCTAGATACAGAACGTTGCAAGGGTTGAGCCAAAGCTCAGAGATTTGGTCCAAGAGCTGAGAACGGAATACTAGACCTAACTGACATGTAACAGTATAAATATTTTAGTTTCTACATGGACTTGGCCTCCAAATGGACTACAGTTGGCCAGTGTCAAAGGCACCAGTAATGAATGCTTCCATGGCTGAGTTTGTAGCAACAGGGTCCAGGTGAAGTCACTCAGTCGTGTCCGACTCTTTGCGACCCCATGGACTATAACCTACTAGGCTTCTCTGTCCATGGGATTCTCCAGGCAAGAATACTGGAGTGGATTGCCATTTCCTTCTCCAGGGGATCTTCCTGACCCAGGGATCGAACCTGGGTCTCCCACATTGGAGGCAGATGCTTTAACCTCTAAGCCACCAGGACAGTGTTTAAATTCTCCCACTTGTACAGCAGAGTGTGTCCCGTTGGACTTTGGACACTAGTCTCCACAGGCGGTCTGGAAATGCTGGATTGTATGAGTGGATACACGCATAGGCAAATGAATACAGAGTAAGGGGGTGAGTCTCTTAAGAACTGCTGAAAGGCAAGACCTGGTATAATACAGATGGATATATGATCGGTGGCTATGCAGGCACAGGAGGGCCTAGAGGAGTTATCCCACATTGAAGGTCAGGAACGGTGACGGTAAGGAGATACCCCTCATCCAAGGTAAGGAACAGCGGCTGTGCTTTGCTGAAGCAGCCATGAAGAGATACCCCACACCCAAGGTAAGAGAAACCCAAGTAAGATGGTAAGAGGGCATCAGAGGGCACACATACTGAAACCATACTCACAGAAAACTAGTCAATCTAATCACACTAGGACCACAGCCTTATCTAACTCAATGAAACCAAGCCATGCCTGCAGGGCAACCCAAGACGGGCGGGTCATGGTGGAGAGGGCTGACAGAACGTGGTCCACTGGAGAAGGGAATGGCAAGCCACTTCAGTATTCTTGCCTTGAGAACCCCATGAACAGTATGAATATTCTCCCACTTGTACAGCAGAGTGTGTCCCGTTGGACTTTGGACACTAGTCTCCACAGGCGGTCTGGAAATGCTGGATTATATGAGTGGATACACGCATAGGCAAATGAATACAGAGTAAGGGGGTGAGTCTCTTAAGAAATGCTGAAAGGCAAGACCTGGTATAATATAGATGGATATATATATATACACAGATATAAAAATAAATGTGTGAAGGCATATATCTGTCATCTCAGCAATAATATGGGAAAACCAATCATCACCACAAATCCAATAAATACCAATCATGAAGAAACTATAAACAGATTTATGTTATTGGAAGTAATACTCTTGATGAAATGTACGTATTACTTGAAAGATATGTTAGTAATCCTGATATAGGCCAAAAAACCCCCTAAAACCTTTTACTGTCCTTTAATCCAGAAAAGAAATTCAGTAGAATGCTCGATAAATTTGCAGGACAAATTTAATCAAAAATTAAATTTTAATTGAAATATTTAAGAAGAAATGTTACTAAACTTACAGAAAGCCACCCACAGACTCATGATAACATGAGTTCATACTAAAGTATTGTCTACTCTAATTTGATCCTGAATCCTCTAGACACAATTAGGTACTTCCGACAGATTTTGTTAAATTCTATATACCCAGAGAAAACATTAGTTGTGCAATGTACACGCACCCCAGCAAACGGCAGCACTAGTTACACGGAGCAGGACAGGGAAGCAACGTTAATGCTCACCAACCGAGGAATGGACAAAGATGCACTTGTTGTTACTTAGTCCTAAGTTGTGACCAACTCTTTGCCACCCCGTGGACAATAGCTCTCCAAGCTCTTATGCTCAAGGGGTTTCCCAGGCGAGAACACTCAATATACACAATGGAATACTACTTAGTTGCAGCGCTGTGGATGGACCTACAAAGAGTCAAAGAGCATGAAGTCGGTCAGAAAGTGGAAAACAAATGCAGTATATTAACTCATAGGTGTGTGCAATCTATTACGAGAAAAGCAGTTCAGATGAGCCTAGTTCCCGGGAAGAAGGANGGATGGACCTACAAAGAGTCAAAGAGCATGAAGTCGGTCAGAAAGTGGAAAACAAATGCAGTATATTAACTCACAGGTATGTGCAATCTATTACGAGAAAAGCAGTTCAGATGAGCCTAGTTCCCGGGAAGAAGGAGAGGCAGAGACAGAAAGCCCAAACATAGGGACTCCAAGGAGGAAGCGGGCAGGGTGGTGGTGGAGGGTTTGCGAGATTGGGGCAGACACTTATACGCTATTGATACTATGAATCAAATAGATAACTGACGCGGACCCCCTGCCCAGCACAGGGAACTCTGTTCGGCGCTCTGTGGTGACCGGAGTGGGAAAGAAATCCAGAAAACAGGGGATACATGTGCATGTCCAGCTGATCCGCCTTGTTGATGGGCAGAAGCTAATACAACTCTGGAAAGCAACTCTATTCCAGCAGAGACTTTATAACAGTTCTACATACAAATTCATGCATACAAAGTACGCATGCTTTTTCATTAACAAACATACTAACACACCAAAGACCGGTCTTTATTTTATACATACATGATAATTAAAATATAAAAAGAATTACATTTCTGATTAAGTCCTAATATTTGTAGAGATTTTGTGAATTCATAGGGATCTAATTTATAAATGCTATGATTTATGAGTGTGTCATAGCTCCTAGAACATCAAATTTATTTCTTAATGTTTCGACACCACAATCTACAAACTTTTAGTAATCCTGATATAGACAAAAAAAAAAAACCAAAAAACAAAAAACCTAAGAACCTTTTACTGTCCTTTAATCCAGAAAAGAAATTGAGTAGATAAATGATAAATTGAGTAGATAAATGCTCGATAAATTTGCAGGACAAATTTAATCGAAAATTAAATTTTAATAGAAATATTTAAGAAGAAATGTTACTAAACTTACAGAAAGCCACCCACAGACTCATGATAATATGAGTTCATACTAAAGTACTGTCTACTCTAATTTGATCCTGAATCCTCTAGACACAATTAGGTACTTCTGACAGATTTTGTTAAATTCTATATACCCAGAGAAAACATTAATTGTGCAATGTACACGCACCCCAGCATACGGCATCACTAGTTACACCAAACAGGACAGGGAAGCAACGTTAATGCTCACCAACTGAGGAATGGACAAAGATGCACTTGTTGTTACTTAGTCCTAAGTTGTGTCCAACTCTTCGCCACCCCGTGGACAATAGCTCTGCAAGCTCTTATGTTCAAGGGGTTTCCCAGGCGAGAACACTCAATATACACAATGGAATACTACTTAGTTGCAGCGCTGTGGATGGACCTACAGAGAATCATAGAGCGTGAAGTCGGTCAGAAAGTGGAAAACAAATGCAGTATATTAACTCACAGGTATGTGCAATCTATTACGAGAAAAGCAGTTCAGATGAGCCTAGTTCCCGGGAAGAAGGAGAGGCAGAGACAGAAAGCCCAAACATAGGGACTCCAAGGAGGAAGCGGGCAGGGTGGTGGTGGAGGGTTTGCGAGATTGGGGCAGACACTTATTCACTATTGATACTATGAATCAAATAGATAACTGACGTGGACCCCCTGCCCAGCACAGGGAACTCTGCTCAGCGCTCTGTGGTGACCGGAGTGGGAAAGAAATCCAGAAAACAGGGGATATATGTGCATGTCCAGCTGATCCGCCTTGTTGATGGGCAGAAGCTAATACAACTCTGGAAAGCAACTCTATTCCAACAGAGATTTTATAACAGTTCTAAACACAAATTCATGCATACAAAGTATGCATGCTTTTTCTTTAACAAACATACCAACACACCGAAGGGCAGTCTTTGTTTTACACATACATGATAATTAAAATATAAAGAGAATTACATTTCTGATTAAGTCCTAATATTTGTAGAGATTTTGTGAATTCATAGGGATCTAATTTATAAACGCAATGAGTTATATGAGTGTGTCATAGCTCCTAGAACATCAAATTTATTTCTTAATGTTTCGACACCACAATCTACAAACCGGTGAATGATTTTTATCTGTATCAATTGTTCTATAATTGCTTTAAATGTAATGCCTTATGAACGTGATTGCCCTTCTAAGGACTTCTCTTGCGACTCACTGGTTAGAACTTTGCACAGGTTCCATTCCTAGATGGTGAGATAAGACCCCACATGACTTATGGGCGAAAAACCAAAAAAGAAAACAGAAACGGTACTGTAACAAATTCACAACAGACTTAAGCATAGTCCACCTCAGAAAAGAAAATCTATTTTTAAAAAAAGCAGTGAATGCTCTTGTAGAATTTTTGGATAGATACAGCCTTTCAAAGAGACCATTCAAAACACATTTGTATTTTCTGTTTTTGAGTCCTACCATCTTCTCGCAGATTCACACTTAACTCACTTTTCCAACCCTCCTCAGAGCATCACTCCAAACCTTCTCTTTGGAAATATTCCCTCCTTACCAAACGGGACGCCAAACACACTCTAACTTTCCACCTTTCTTTATTCTCACCCTAAAGCTTCTAAACAGGGATTGCTTTGGCAATATTGATCCGTGTATTTGTCTCATTTCACAGGAAGACTCCTCACGGGATGATGTCCTGAGTCTGTCTGCTTCCCGCTGAATTCTGAGGCTCAGGCTTTTGTTGGCACCAAGTCTGTATTTATTGAAATCAGGTCAAAGTGTGGACCTGAGGCATGTTACAGAATACACGCTCTTTATGATGTCCATGGAGGTAGATGTTTACTGGAGATTGTATGGAATTTATTTTCTAGTAGTTCACTATCAGATAAAGGAGAGATCAAGGCACGCTGCAAAGAAGGAAGCTTTTCTCTCCTGTGGTGTACACATCTTGAGAAGTACTAGTCTGGAGCTTTCCACTGTTGATCTTGTTTGGCTTCCAAACAACAACGTGGAATCATCTAACACTCACCAATTATTAGTGTCACATGGAGCGGTGGAAAATTTCAATTCCTATTTAATTGATAGTGAAACGCTCTGATCAAGGGCTATGTCCAAGTGCTGATGGACTGAAATACCTTGAAAGGAATTAGCTGTCCAGTCTTCAGTAAAACTAACACTTGCAATGAAAAGAAAAGATACATTGACCTATAAATGCCAGTACCGGAACGTGAAAACAAAGGTGAACAGTGGCAAGACACAATGGGGCCTTTCTCTATGAGGCCTTTCTCTATGGGACCGGTCCTCTCCGACATTTCTAGGAAATTTCCTCCCGTCTGCGTCAACCTGCAAACCTATAACTTTCCACAAGTACTAGGAAGGTCAATTTCAGACAAATGCACCAACCTTTGGAGCTATGTGAAATGTACAACGTAGGTCCATTGAACCTTGGTCCTGAATCCTTGAAGGAACTTGGTGTTCTTTGTGGACAAGATGAAAAGTTTCCTTGTACTGTTTGGATAAGAGCTGTGCAATCTTCGATAGGAAAACAATCATCATAAAGGGAAAAGTAAGAGATAATTAATAAACTAAGACAGAGAGGCTTCACAGTTACAGAAACCTGGACAACTAGAGAAAGAGACGGCAGGGGAATGTACCAGGCATGGATTAGCATTGTTTGGGGAGAGGGGCTACAAATAAATAAATTGAGTAAGACAATTCTGGTTTTTATGTATCAATTTTTTACCCTACATTTTGGCAATACTGATGAAAAGAGACTTTGGAATAAAGGTCCTATGTCTTCCTTCATTTACAAAATAACAAGATTGCTACAACGTGTTGCAATCATCTCTTAGAGAAAGTATCTTTACTCTCCCCTCGATTGGCTGTTAGAAAGGACTTCCTAAAATGGTCCTAGGACACATTCCCAGGGGATGCGTGTTGGTAAGAATCCAAAAGGAAAACCTGGGGATGTTGGAGGTGCATAAGGAGAGACAGAAGGGTGTTAGCTGGGATCAGAACTCTACTCAAAATTATCTGATTGGGGATCACCCTGGTGGACCAGTGGTGAAGAGTCCAATGCAGAGGGTGCTGGCTTCATCCCTCAGTGGGCAACCTGAGATCCCTGGTTGAGAAAAAAAAAATACAAAGAAGAGATTCTTTGGTTGTTTGAGTGACCTTGATAATAACTAGACAGGAAGAGTTAGGAAATTTGCTTTTTTCTTCTTGTTGTTATTCACTAAGTCGTGTCCGACTCTTTGCCACCCCACTGACTGCAGCACCAGGCTTACCTGTCTGTGTTCTTTTAATATCCACAAATTAGAATAAAGCTACTGTCTTGCTTTCTTCTTGGTCTAAGAAACACCTGAGCCAGTAAATAAATGATATATTACAGGTTAGATGGGTAAAGAGTGTCTGGAACGGGAGACATGGAATGAGTTGCTGACGTGCCTTCTTGAGATGAGGTTAAGGGGAATGTGAATGGATCCTGCCCTTAGTTATAATGAGGATGGAGCCCGCTGTGGGGTAGGAGAAGGTGTTGAATACTTTGTGCTCACGTGCTCCTCATCTCAGAAAAGTAGGAGGCTTCCTAAGGTTCTCTTTGAAAATCCATTAACTATGTGAAAACACACACTCAGTTTTACTTGTAGAAAATAAATTTTAAACCATCTGCTCAAAGTTAAGGAAATAATACAGAAGCAGAAGGTGGTTGCCTTGCACAATTTATCCTATTTTGGATCTCAGGGTAGAAAGGAAAAGAAATATTCCTGGCCTGAAATACTGGGTATGTACATGTGATTTCTCACTCCTTGTAAAGGTCAAATGTCCAGATTCACTTAAGCATCTCCTAAGACAATCCTCCCTATTAAAAGGACAAAATGCCTTGAATGCTCAGCCCTGCCAAGTCGGATATTGAAGATCACTTCTCTGTGACCCTGGTCTTAGGAGGGACAACCATTGGTTCATGAAATGTCACAGCCAACATAGCGAGCCGATAAAGAGTGGCACCAATCCCCACCCTCTTGGATCCTGCCCTTAGTTATAATGAGGATGGAGCCCGCTGTGGGGTAGGAGAAGGTGTTGAATACTTTGTGCTCACGTGCTCCTCATCTCAGAAAAGTAGGAGGCTTCCTAAGGTTCTCTTTGAAAATCCATTAACTATGTGAAAACACACACTCAGTTTTACTTGTAGAAAATAAATTTTAAACCATCTGCTCAAAGTTAAGGAAATAATACAGGAGCAGAAGGTGGTTGCCTTGCACAATTTATCCTATTTTGGATCTCAGGGTAGAAAGGAAAAGAAATATTCCTGGCCTGAAATACTGGGTATGTACATGTGATTTCTCACTCCTTGTAAAGGTCAAATGTCCAGATTCACTTAAGCATCTCCTAAGACAATCCTCCCTATTAAAAGGACAAAATGCCTTGAATGCTCAGCCCTGCCAAGTCGGATATTGAAGATCACTTCTCTGTGACCCTGGTCTTAGGAGGGACAACCATTGGTTCATGAAATGTCACAGCCAACATAGCGAGCCGATAAAGAGTGGCACCAATCCCCACCCTCCTCAACCACTGGGACTCTCTCAGCCTCGACAGAAGCAAGACCACGAGAGACACAAGACGAAGGTTCTGATTCTCAGTCTGCTACTTTGGTTTGTGCCGTCCAAGCAGATGAAGCTCAGCCAAGTGTCCCAGAGGTACCAGGGATGGTCTGATCTGGGAGGCAGCCTTGGGGGGTGTGTGTGTCTGTATCTCTCTTGTGGTTTTGTTATGTGGATCTATAAGCTGAGTCATATCCCTCCGAAGAAACAGTACTTCGTTTCCTTGCCCTGCACCTCTTTTGTTTGATGTCCGTTATATCTCTGCTGGGTATTAGTTGACTCTCATGCATTTTTCTTGCTCTTGGAACGGAGAAAGAGCTTCCGTCAAACAGCTGTTGGAGTTCTTGCATTTGATCAGAGCTCAAGCTATCTCAGAAGTGTCTCGATTGTGTCTTTTCCTCTGACTTCATTTTTGCACTGTGTTTTCAATCCTACTTTGCTTGGTCAAGACAGATAAGGTGTGCTGATTTGCACAAGGGATGGGAAAGTCTTGAGGGATGATGCTGGATGAAACAAACAGACAAGGACTGAAATTTCTCACGGGAACTTTGCTGCTAGCTTTCGAGAGAATGGAGAATTGTGTACAGTGCTTTCACTGACACAGAGAAGAGCAAGGAGAAAGGGTTATTCAGGCATTTCTTCTGTGAAGTTTGTAAAGTGGTGTTTGATGAACGGGGTACAGTAGACTTCTTCATTTGAGATGAGTAAGTAAAAATCACCCAGAAGGAAAACACAGGCAAACTCCGAGCCTGAGGGAGGGTGGGTCTCCCCGGTCTGCAGGGAGCTCTCTGGATGATGTTGAGAGCAGGACGCCCTGAGCTGTGAGCGGGGTCTCTGAGCTGGGGGAGCGGTGCATTTCTCCTATGAGTCCCCAGGGGATGTCCTGAAGAGTATGGTCTGAGAAAAGGGGGGATTCCAGAAGCTCCACTGATGTCAAGTTATTATAGCAAAGAAGGACACGGCAGTGGGAAGCGTCTGGTGTCCTGGAAGCCACAGTTTCCACCAGGGGCTTGACCCCTTCCTGCGGAATTTGTAAGAAACGGTTCCCACTGAACACAGTAGCCAAGGGCAGGCAGAGCGCACACACAGTGAGGTCTGCCCCCGGGGCTTCCTCCCAGGAGGTTTCATCACTACTGAGTTTACTAAAGTCGTCAGATTCCCAGGTATCTTTCAGGGATGTCCACTATACTGAGAAAGTTTCGCTAGCAACATGCAAACTAAGGTATGTATCAGTTCAGTTCAGTTCAGTCGCTCAGTCATGTCCGACTCTTTGCAACTCCATGAATTGCAGCACGCCAGGCCTCCCTGTCCATCACCAACTCCCGGAGTTCACTCAGACTCATGTCCATTGAGTCGGTGATGCCATCCAGCCATCTCATCCTCTGTCGTCCCCTTCTCCTCCTGCCCCCAATCCTTCCTAGCATCAGGGTTTGTTCCAATGAGTCAGCTCTTTGCATCAGGTGGCCAAAGGATTGGAGTTTCAGCTTCAGCATCAG
>SJYT01071180.1:56172-148329 GCA_006410635.1 Cephalophus harveyi | reverse complement strand
AGTTCAGTTCAGTTCAGTTCAGTCGCTCAGTCGTGTCCGACTCTTTGCGACCCCATGAATCGCAGCACGCCAGGCCTCCCAGTCCATCACCATCTCTCGGAGTTCACTCAGACTCACATCCATCGAGTCAGTGATGCCATCCAGCCATCTCATCCTCGGTCGTCCCCTTCTCCTCCTGCCCCCAATCCCTCCCAGCATCAGAGTCTTTTCCAATGAGTCAACTCTTCTCATGAGGTGGCCAAAGTACTGGAGTTTCAGCTTTAGCATCAGTCCTTCCAGTGAATATTCAGGACTGATTTCCTTTAGGATGAACTGGTTGGATCTCCTTGCAGTCCGATGGTCTCTCAAGAGTCTTCTCCAACACCACAGTTCAAAAGCATCCATTCTTCGGTGCTCAGCCTTCTTCACAGTCCAACTCTGTTTCCAGGAACTGTTTTTTTGTTTGTTTGTTTGTTTTGTTTTTTAAAGGGTGTATCCTTTTAATCAGTTTCTAAAACTCTAGATTTCCGCATGTTTCCTCAGCTCTCAGCAAGGCTTGCTTTGCATCTGCAGCTTATCTTTGGAACCTAGGCTCAGATTTCATGTGGAGACAAGCCGTCCTTGTCAGTAGACAGTGACTCGACCTTAGAGAACATATCCCCTTGGAATACCACATTGTTCACAGTCACCAAAGTGACACCTCACACTTAATCTCTGGGGTGAAACAGAATCATCACTCTAGGTCAAATTTTTCCTTATGGCAATCACCCACCTTGAATATCTTTTGTTTTCCAGGTCGAATGGAAACCAGGAAACAAAACCTGTCACAGCAAAAAAAAAACCAGGAGGATGGCATTTATGTTGTTGACGGTAAGTATGAGTGTTTCACTGAACAGAGTATGTTTCGGTGGAAATCTTGGCACAACTTGCTTGGATAACATCACGCCCCTGAACTCTACTTTTAATACCAATCAGACCTGTGAGTAGGCTGCAGATCCTAAGATTTCCAAACACCTTTCTTTCTCATGAAGAAAAGTATGACACAGATGGCTTGGAGGTCTCCTCCCAATTTTGAGTGTTACTCAGTGAGACAGAAGTGCCTGGTGGGTTATAGCCCATGCAGTCGTGAAGAGCTAGACATGCACACTCTCAACGAGAATAATATGTGTCGAACTGTAGTTCACAGGATTCTAACAGAAAATTTACAACAGACTTACGAACCGACAACTCAAATGTGTATCTTGAGCTAGCACATCCGTGCGTTCAATTTTTAAAAACAACCTTTAAATATCTTATTCCATTCAAGGTCCAGTGGATTAACTTTAATGCCAGGAAGTCATCCTAAGTTCAACTGTAAAAGCGACTTCTGTTCAAATCCATGGGGACGCTGGCTACGAGTCACATCTCTAACTTCTTTATAATGGCCCTAAACAACAATTCTAATTTTACATGGCCTAAGGAGTACAGCAGTGGCCACAAGACAGGAAAAGGTCAGTTTTCATTCCAATGCCAAAGGAAGGAAATGCCAAAGAGTGTTCAAACTACTGTACAATTGTACTTATTTCACACACTAGCCAAGTAATGCACAAAGTAGTAATTCTCCAAGCCAGGCTTCAACAGTACATGAACCGAGAACCCCCAGATGTTCAAGCTGGATTTAGAAAAAGCAGAGGAACCAGAGATCAAAGTGTCAACATCCACTGGAGCATCGAAAAAGCAAGAGAATTCCAGAAAAATGTCCATTTCTGCCTCATTGACTATGCTAAAACCTTTGACTGTGTGGATCACAAAAAAACTGGAAAATTCTTAAAGAGATGGGAATACCAGACCACCTTACCTGCCTCCTGAGAAATCTGTATGCAGGTCAAGAAGCAATAGTTAGAACCTGACATGGAACAATGGACTGGGTCAAAATTGGGAAAGAAGTATGTCAAGGCTGTATATTATCACCCTGCTTATTTAACTTCTATGCAGAGTAAATCATGAGACATGCTGGGTTGGAGGAAGCACAAGCTGGAATCAAGATTGCCAGGAAAAATAGCAATAACATCAGATATGCAGTTGACACCACTCTTATGGCAGAAAGCGAAGAGGAACCGAAGAGCCTTTTGATGAAGGTGAAAGAGGAGAGTGAAAAAGTTGGCTGAAAACTCAACATTCAAAAAATGATGACCATGGCATCTGGTCCC
Source organism: Cephalophus harveyi (assembly GCA_006410635.1). Classification (NCBI taxonomy): domain Eukaryota; kingdom Metazoa; phylum Chordata; class Mammalia; order Artiodactyla; family Bovidae; genus Cephalophus; species Cephalophus harveyi. Next base: position 146,161 of record SJYT01071180.1, on the reverse strand, counting down.
ATGACTTCATGGCAAATAGATGGGGAAACAGTGGAAACAGTGACAGACTTTATTTTCTTTAGCTCCAAAATCACTGTAGTTTGTGGCTGCTGCTGTGAAATTAAAAGATGCTTGCTCCTTGGAAGAAAAGCTATGACAAACCTAGACAGCATACTAAAAAGCAGAGACATTACTTTGCTGACAAAGGTCCATCTACTCAAGGCTATGGTTTTTCCTGTGGTCATGTATGGATGTGAGAGTTGGACTGTGAAGAAAGCTGAGTGCCAAAGAATTGATACTTTTGAACTGTGGTGTTGGAGAAGACTCTTGAGAGACCGTTGGACTGCAAGGAGATCCAAGCAGTCCATCCTAAAGAAATCAGTCTTGGGTGCTCATTGGAAGGACTGATGCTGAAGCTGAAACTCCAATACTTAGGCCACCTGATGCAGAGAGCTGACTCATTGGAAATGTCCCTGATGCTGGGAAAGTTTGAAAGCAGGAGAGAAGGGGATGACAGTGGATGAGATGTTTAGATGGCATCACTGACTCAATAGACATGAGTTTGAGCTAGGTCCAAGAGAGGACGTAGGACAGGGGAGCCTGGCATGCTACAGTCCTTGGGGTGGCAAAGAGTCAGACATGACTGGGTGACTGAGCAACAAAAGCATATATATGTGACTACAGTTTAAGCTTATCAGCTCAACTTTATGAGAAGGTGAGAATAAAAAAGTCTTGCTTGCTTTCCTTGTTGTCATAACAACTGCAGCTTTCAACCCATCCATAAAGTGAGACACAGATCCACACAGGATGTACTGTTTCCCTGACAATAAATACATCTAACTGGCAAGAGACAAAGTCAGGTTTGTATATATGCACCTTTTCTCTCTCTCCCAGATGAAGAAAGAACAAAATTTAAAGTTACATATGCTTCCAACACCGTTCTGGTACCACGTGTTGCCAAAGTGGATGTAAATGGGGAGAGACACCATGAGCTGTCATATTGGTTGGTAGGATATCCTCATATTCACATCAACATTATTATAAGACACTTTCATTGTCAGAAATTTTATCGATAAAATCAATATGTCGTGACAATATCCATTACACAGTCTACGGGACCGAGGTGTTTATGTTCAGTGAGGTAAGAACCCTGAAATGAAATCTACCAACAAAGAGTTTTTAGGGGTGGGGAGGACCAGATCATCAGAAATTTTAAATGATTCTCATATGTTGACATTAAAAAAAAAATCAAGAAACTCAGTTTTAGTAGAAATAGGTTTTTAACATTAAAAATTCTTAATTGGAGGAAATTTACAATATTGTTTTTCTCCAGTTTTTTTTTTTCTTTAACACCTCAATTAATTTCAAGCCATAGTTATACAGAGACTTCTCTCAGTTTTTTTTTACTTTATACCCACTTCTCAATGTACTCTAAGCCTTGGAACAGGAACTTTTATCATAAATCCTCATCCTGTTCAGGTTTTCAAATGTATTCTTCTTATGAATATTGACATCAGCCCAAATACTCCCCTAGAGGCACTGGGAGGTGTGAATATCATTGGAAGAACATGTGTCTCTTTCAAGAAAGGTACTGGGCATAATGGTGTGTTAATTGAAGAATAAACCATCTCCCATTATTATGTGCGATGTGGTGAGGGTGTGTCTGTCAGGGGAGAACCCTCTTCGCTATTTATTTGGGTCCAGAATAAGGTAAGAGTGGCGGATTTGGTAAAGGAACAAGTCGGTGTCATGCTGTGATAGATGGAGCTGCCAAAGCATGGAGCTCCTGGGAATCTTTGAAGTCCTGCTGTTGATTCAGTGGGGAGCGGGCAGGGTCTAGTTCCAGAGTTCGAAGAGGATTCATTCTTAAGATAGACCACAGACATCTGAGTCATGGGAAATGGAAACTGTTTGCGGCTTCATTTATAGCTGTGAAGGTCTATCTGAGTTGGACTTTCAAATTTTTCCTCTGCATTCAGAAATTTCCCTGGGTCCTCATGAGCAAGCATTCTGCTTTCCGCATGGTATTTTTCAGTTAAAGTAAATGATATTGAAGAGGAAGCCTTGGAGATATCCAATAAGCTGAAAAGTGAAAAAGGAACTAAAGATGAAAATGTTGTGAATTTCATCGAGATTGGTAATGAAACTATACTTTTTCCTAAATATTCACCCAATATGTAAACCTATTATCAGGAAACGAATCAATTCATTTACAATTTCTTTCTCCATAAATAATCTTTTATATAATCCCTGACTTCCCTGGTTGCTCAGATGGTAAAGCGTCTGCCTACAATGTGGGATGTCCGGGTTGGATCCCTGGGTTGGGAAGATCCCCTGGAGAAGGAAATGGCAATCCACTCCAGTACTCTTGCCTGGAAAAGCCAATGGGAGGAGGAGCCTGGTGGGCTATAGTTCATGGAGTCGCAAAGAGTCAGACACGACTGAGCAACTTCACTTTCACTTTCTTTACTTAAAAGAAAAAAAAAAAACAACCTGGAAATAGTGTGGAATGATAGTAATCATTGGATCTTTTTCCATGTCCCTTTGATCTTCCCCCACATGACTGTCCTCCCTGTGGATGACAAGGCCCAAAACAAGATCATGTAAGTGAAAAGAGTTTGTCAGTAATGTTGTTCCATAAAATACATAATAAGGGTATATGGTGACTTTAAACATGTCGAATTTCTTAGGTAATAGTTTTTTTTTATTTCTAACAACTTAAATTCTATCCCTGGAGAACTTTTTCTGTTACATTACAGAATTTCTCTTCTCTGAAGCCATATTAAATTGCAAATGGATTGGTTGATTACTACTGGGCATTATGGTGAGAAAGCCTTCAGCTGCAGGAATCTTGAAGAGCAGAGTCATCACAGAGAAGCCAGAATCCCCACAAGTTGGTGGAAACTAATTACTGTTCCCGTCAGTCCTGACCTTAAGGTTGTTCACACACATCCCTTCTCCAGGAGAACTGGATTAAAGAGAGCTCAATATTTTGCAAGATCAGTGTTTAATCGTGCATGAATTTGACAGAACCTAAAGCCTTTCTGAAACATATATTTGAATTATACTCCCCATCAGAAGCTGATTTTCTTAAAATGAGATCTTTAATCTTTCTACAATAAGCCTCAGAAAACAACAGCAATCTAGGATAAAGTGGCTTTTAATTTTTTGTTGAGGAAAAAAATGAAAGAAAAAGATGAAAGGTTGTTGCTGAATGAAAAGACGCTGGGATTCTTGGCCTCCAGAGGAGAATTCAACCTGGGGCCAGAGACGAGGCTTGATCACTCAGCTTTTCTGTAATAAAGTTTTATTAAAGTATAAAGGAGATAGACAAAGCTTCTGACATAGACATCAGAAGAGGGCAGAAAGAGTACCCCCCTGCTAGTCTTCAGCTGGATGTTATGTAGTGACTCAGTTCAGTTCAGTTCAGTCGCTCAGTCGTGTCCAACTCTTTGCGACCCCATGGATCGCAGCACACCAGGCCTCCCTGTCCATCACCAACTTTTTTATTAAAGTATAAAGGAGATAGACAAAGCTTCTGACATAGACATCAGAAGAGGGCAGAAAGAGTACCCCCCTGCTAGTCTTCAGCTGGATGTTATGTAGTGACTCAGTTCAGTTCAGTTCAGTCGCTCAGTCGTGTCCAACTCTTTGCGACCCCATGGATCGCAGCACACCAGGCCTCCCTGTCCATCACCAACTCCCAGAGTTCACTCAGACTCACGTCCATCAAGTCTGTGATGCCATCCAACCATCTCATCCTCTGTCGTCCCCTTCTCCTCCTGCCCCCAGTCCCTCCCAGCATCAGGGTCTTTTCCAATGAGTCAACTCTTCGCATGAGGTGGCCAAAGTACTGGAGTTTCAGGCTTAGCATCATTCCTTCCAAAGACTAGCAGTCTGTTAATGAAGGAAAAGAATGTCTTAAAACTCAGAATGGCACCAGGCCCCTCATCCATTGCTTAGTTGGTAGTAACGGCAGCCAAGGGCAATGCTTACATTCTCCCGCTTGTATTGCCGAGTGTATGCAATTGAATTTCTCACTCTGGTCTTCACAGGACGTCTGGAAATAATGGATTGGATGAGTGGATACACAGATCGAGAACAGAACACAGAGTAACACGGTGAAACTCTTAAGAAATGCTCAAGTGCTAGATCTGGCATGCAAAAGGTAAAAATTCTGAAATATCATATATACACATATGTATTTATGTCCATATAAATATATATAGATATATAAAAAATATATAGACTGTGTGTATCTGTGATAACTATATTAATAAAAACATGGATTATCACCACAAAGTCAAAAAATACAGAGTAGGAGGAAGCAATAAACAGATTAATAGTTTTGGAATTAATACTCCTTATGGAAAAATACACATGACTTGNCTAGTCTTCAGCTGGATGTTATGTAGTGACTCAGTTCAGTTCAGTTCAGTCGCTCAGTCGTGTCTGACTCTTTGCGACCCCATGGATCGCAGCACGCCAGGCCTCCCTGTCCATCACCAACCCCCAGAGTTCACTCAGACTCACGTCCATCAAGTCTGTGATGCCATCCAACCATCTCATCCTCTGTCGTCCCCTTCTCCTCCTGCCCCCAGTCCCTCCCAGCATCAGGGTCTTTTCCAATGAGTCAACTCTTTGCATGAGGTGGCCAAAGTACTGGAGTTTCAGGCTTAGCATCATTCCTTCCAAAGACTAGCAGTCTGTTAATGAAAGAAAAGAATGTCTTAAAACTCAGAATGGCACCAGGCCCCTCATCCATTGCTTAGTTGGTAGTAACGGCAGCCAAGGGCAATGCTTACATTCTCCCGCTTGTATTGCCGAGTGTATGCAATTGAATTTCTCACTCTGGTCTTCACAGGACGTCTGGAAATAATGGATTGGATGAGTGGATACACAGATCGAGAACAGAACACAGAGTAACACGGTGAAACTCTTAAGAAATGCTCAAGTGCTAGATCTGGCATGCAAAAGGTAAAAATTCTGAAATATCATATATACACATATGTATTTATGTCCATATAAATATATATAGATATATAAAAAATATATAGACTGTGTGTATCTGTGATAACTATATTAATAAAAACATGGATTATCACCACAAAGTCAAAAAATACAGAGTAGGAGGAAGCAATAAACAGATTAATAGTTTTGGAATTAATACTCCTTATGGAAAAATACACATGACTTGCATGATGTGTTACAAAATTTAATATATTGTAAATCCAAAAATTTCTAATGTCCTTTATCTATTAAAGACATTGAGTAGCATGTTCCATAAATTTGTAGGTCCAGAAGACTTAATAGAAAATTTTTGAAGTAAAGAAGAAAGATCACTAAATTCAGAAGACAGTCATTCACAGGCACAAGATCATATGTGTTGCTGGTGGTGGTTCAATCAAGATGTGTTCACTGGGTGGGAGAAGAGTTTCTCATTTCAAGTTGTTTCTGATTCTTGGGCCCGTGTGAGTTCATATTAAAGGATTTTCCATTCTAATTTGCTATGTATTCCTTTAGACAGAATTTGATACCTCTGACAGATTTGGTTAAACTCTATAAACCCATAGAAAGTCATAATTCAAAATTGTACATGCACATCACTGTTCAGCAGCACTATTTACATTACATGGAGATGGAAGCAAGCATTATGTCCATCCACAGAAGAATGGAAAAAGATGTCATTACTTTTGGTGTTGTTTTCTTGCTAGGGCATCCAACTCTCTGTGAACCCATGGACTGTAGCCCACCAGGCTCCTCTGTTCATGGGATTTCCAGGGGGGGAAATAATAACTGGATTTATGTTATGGAACATTACTTATTCATTTGCAGAGAAGTGGCTGGACATACAGACTGTCAGACCGAGTCTAGTAAGCTAAAAACAGAAAAATAAATATCGTCTATTAACACATGGATGTGGATTCTAGAGAAGTGGCAGTTTAAACCGAATTCCAGAGCAGAAATTGAGAGACAGGCATCGAAAACCGATATGTGGACACCAAGGGAGAAGAGGAGGGTGGGATAGACTGGTAGATTGGGACTGACCCGTATACACCATTGATGTTGTTGTTCACTCGCTACATCGTGTTCAACTCTTTGAGACCCCATGGACTGCAGCACGCTGGCTTTCCATCCCTGTCTTTCACTACCTCCTGGAGTTTGCTCAAAGTCATGTCCATTGCGGCAGGGATACCATTCCACTATCTTATCCTCAGTCGCCTCCTTCTCCTCCTGTACTCAATTTCCCCAGCATCTTTCCCTTCTTTCTTTCTTTTGATACTATCGATTTACATATAAAATAGGGAACTACACAAAAGCTACTATCGAGCACAGGGAAATCTACTGAGTACTCTGTGGTGACCCAATGGGAAGGAGATCCATAATAGTTGATATATGTATATGGATAGCTGATTCAGAAACGAACATGCTGTAAAGCATGTATAGGCCAATAAAAACTTTATAACAACTTATGTACACCCGTGGCAGATTCTTGTTGATGTATGGCAAAACCAATACAGTATTGTAAAGTAAAAAACAAAAACAAAAAAACTTTATAACAACTCTATACACATGCATGCTTTCTCATTAATGCACAAACATACAACATACTTGGAGAAGGCAATGGCATCCCACTCCAGTCCTCTTGCCTGGAAACTCCCATGGATGGAGGAGCCTGGTAGGCTGCAGTCCATGAGGTTGGTGAGTCAGACACGACTGAGGGACTTCACTTTCACTTTTCACGTTCATGCATTGGAGAAGGAAACGGCAACCCACTCCAGTGTTCTTGCCTGGAGAATCCCAGGGATGGTGGAGCCCAGTGGGCTGCCGTCTGTGGGTTCTCACAGAGTCGGACACGACTGAAGCGACTTAGCAGCAGCATACAACATACTGGAGAGCACTCTTTGTTTTACACATACATGAGAAGTAAATATAAAGAGAATCATATATCTGTTTATTTCAAATACTAACAATTTTACAAATTGTTTGGATTCATAGAGAACTAATTTATGAAGCCAATTTCCTATATTTTCCACTATGAATGTGTAACAACAAGTATAGACTGTGAAATCTATTTCTAAATATTTCAACACCACAATCAATAAACCAGTTCATGCTTTTTTTGGTATGTATGAATTGCCTGATAATTCCTTTAATTGGAATGTCTTATCAAAATGAAGGAATTTCCCTGATGGACCAGAGGTGAGGACTATGCCTTCCGATGCATAGGGTATGGGCTTCATCCCTGGCTGAGGAGTTAAGATTGTGTGTGTGTGTTAGTCACTCAGTTGTGTCTGACTCTTTGCCAACCCATGGACTGTAGCCTGCCAGGCTCCTCTGTCCATGGGATGCTCCAGGCAAGAATACTGGAGTGGGTTTCCATTTCCTTCTCCAGTAAGATTACACCTGCCTTAGAGCCAAAAAACAAACCCATAAAACAGATGCAAAATAGCAAGACATTCAGTAATGAGTTTAAAAAAATGGTTCCCATCAAAAAAAATCTTTAAAAAAAAGTGAACATACTTGTAGAATTTTGATAGATAAAGCCAACCAAGGGGGCCTTGCAAAACACATTTATACTTCCTGTTCTCAAGTTGTACTGTGCTCTTACAGATACACTCTAAACTTACTCATCCAACTATGCTCAGAGCATCACTCAAAACCTTCTCTATGGAAATACTCCTTTCCAAAATGGGACACAAAAACACCCTAAGTTGCCATCTTTCTTTGTTCTTCATCTGCAACTTAAAAGCAGGGGTTTATCTGGCAATTCTTTGTTTCTTGTATTAATATGTATCTCTCTCCTTTCCCAGGAAGACAGCTCACTGGATGTTGCAAAGTCTGTCTGCTTACTGCTGAATACTGAGGATTAGCCTCCTGTTGGTGCTAAATCTGTATTTACTGAACTCAGACCAAAACGTGGACAGGAAGAATCTTACAAAAAAACATGTTCTCTCTGATTCACATGGGGGTAAACATTTATAGCACACAGGACATGCAGGTAAACCGTGTCCTAAACTTATTCTCCCATCTGTTACTGTCAGATAAAGGCAATATCAAGACATTCCGTAGACAATGAAACTCTTCTCCCACTCAGTGAACACATCTTGAGAAGGGTGGGTAAGGAATTTCCCTGATGGACCAGAGGTGAGGACTATGCCTTCCGACGCATAGGGTATGGGTTTGATCCCTGGCTGGAGAGTTAAGATTGTGTGTGTGTGTTAGTCGCTCAGTCGTGTCTTATTCTTTGCCACCACATGGACTGTAGCCCACCAGGCTCCTCTGTCCATGGGATGCTCCAGGCAAGAATACTGGAGTGGGTTGCCATTTCCTTCTCCAGTAAGATTACACCTGCCTTAGAGCCAAAAAACAAACCCATAAAACAGATGCAAAATAGCAACACATTCAAAAATGAGTTTAAAAAAATGGTTCCCATCAAAAAAAATCTTTTAAAAGAAGTGAACATACTTGTAGAATTTTGATAGATAAAGCCAACCAAGGGGGTCTTGCAAAAGACATTTATACTTCCTGTTCTCAAGTTCTACTGTGCTCTTACAGATACACACTAAACTCATTCATCCAACTATGCTCAGAGCATCACTCAAAACCTGCTCTATGGAAATACTCCTTTCCGAAAGAGGACACAAAAACACCCTAAATTCCCATGTTTCTTTGTTCTTCATCTGCAACTTAAAAACAGGGGTTTATCTGGCAATTCTTTGCTTCTTGTATTAATATGTATGTCTCTCCTTTCCCAGGAAGACAGCTCACTGGATGTTGCAAAGTCTGTCTGCTTACTGCTGAATACTGAGGATTAGCCTCCTGTTGGTGCTAAATCTGTATTTACTGAACTCAGACCAAAGCGTGGACGGGAAGAATCTTACAAAAAAAAACATGTTCTCTCTGATTCACATGGGGGTAAACATTTATAGCACGCAGGACATGCAGGTAAACCATGTCCTAAACGTATTCTCCCATCTGTTACTGTCAGATAAAGGCAATATCAAGACATTCCATAGACAATGAAACTCTTCTCCCACCCAGTGAACACATCTTGAGAAGGGCGGGTATGAAGTTTACTGTGGATATTGGCTCTTGCTTCCAACCTAACATTAGCTGAGACTGACCCATTATTATATAGGGTGGCTGCTGCTGCTGCTAAGTCGCTTCAGTCATGTCCGACTCTGTGTGACCCCATAGACGGCAGCCCACAAGACTCCCCCGTCCCTGGGATTCTCCAGGCAAGAATACTGGAGTGGGTTGCCATTTCCTTCTCCAATGCATGAAAGTGAAAAGTGAAAGTGAAGACCCTCAGTCGTATCCAACTCTTGGCAACCCCATGGACTGCAGCACGCCAGGCATCCCTGTCCATCACCAACTCCCGGAGCTTACTCAAACTCATGTCCATCGAGTCGATGATGCCATCCAGCCATCTCATCCTCTGTTGTCCCCTTCTCCTCCTGCCTTCAATCTATCCCAGCATCAGAGTCTTTTCCAAGGAGTCAGTTCTTTGCATCAGGTGGCCAAAGTATGGGAGTTTCAACTTCAACATCAGTCCTTCCAATGAACATTCAGGACTGATTTCTTTTAGGATGGACTGGTTGGATCTCCTTGCAGTCCAAGGGACTCTCAAGAGTCTTCTCCAACACCACAGTTCAAAAGCATCAATTCTTTGGTGCTCAGCCTAAGAATTAACTGTCCATAATTGAGTAAAAGTAACACACCCAATGCAATGAAGACAGACATTGACCAATAAATCCCAATATGACAATATAAAAGCACTGGTGCAGAGTGGCAAGACACAATGGGACCTTTCTCTACGGGACCTGTCCTCTCTGATATCTGCAGGAAATTTCCTCCTGTCCATGTCAACCTGCAAACCTTAAAGTTTCCAAACTGTGAAGAAAGCTGAGCACCAAAGAATTGATGCTTTTGAACTGTGGTGTTGAAGAAGACTCTTGAGAGTCCCTTGGGCTGCAAGGAGATCCAACCAGTCCATTCTGAAGGAGATCAACCCTGGGATTTCTTTGGAAGGACTGATGCTGAAGCTGAAACTCCAGTACTTTGGCCACCTCATGCGAAGAGTTGACTCATTAGAAAAGACTCTGATGCTGGGAAGGATTGGGGGCAGGAGGAAAAGGGGACGACAGAGGATGAGATGGCTGGTTAATATCACTGACTCAATGGACGTGGGTTTGGGTGAACTCCAGGAGTTGGTGATGAACAGGGAAGCTGGTGTGCTGCAATTCATGGGGTTGCAAAGAGTCAGATATGACTGAGCGACTGAACTGAACTGAACTGAGGAACATAGTGGACATGTCACTTCTCTCTTTTTTTCACTTCTCTCTTTTCCTCTCCACCTGGAGAGCTTCGGAGGGTCCTCAATGGCAACACAAGCTCAAAGGAAGCTCTGAGTGGTGAGGATTTCTAGCAGGAAACCTTGAGATAGAGTATAGATGTAACCTCCTCTGCTCACATGGAGTGTTTACCCTTTGCTTGGGCTGTGCCCACCTCAAAGTATTTCTCTGACATTTACTGGAAAATTGTAAATCTGTCCTGAGTCACACTAATGAGGTACCTTTGGAAGCTATGTTGAAATGTACAACCTGAGCGACTATTTCTGAGGAATTCCTATGCTGTGTTATCCTGCTTCTAAGTGAGTATTCCTAGAGATCGAGACAGAGGTCTTCCTTCCATGCTTATACATTCTTGTCTAACTGGGCTTCCCTGTGGCTTTTAATGGCAAAGAATCCGCCTGCAATGCAGGAGACTCAGGTTCAATTCCTTCTTCCCTTGAAGAAGGGAATGGCAGCCCACTCCAGTATTCTTGCCTGGAGAATCACATGGGCAGAGGAGGCTGGTGGGCTACGGTCCATGGGGTTGCAGGGTCGGACATCAGTGAGGGACAAACACTGTCATTTGTCAACATGAACCTTGATGTCTCTCTCTTTCCTTGTCACCCCAGGTCTCAGGGAAATCACAGTCAGGGTGTAGGGTGTCTTCTAAACACACCTGGGCCAGTGACCTCAGGCTCTCTAGAGCCTTCTTCCTTGTCCACTGGACAGTGCTGACTGGGACCTCTTCTTTCAAACCCACACTCCCATGCATGTGACTAATGAACCTTGGACATGGCTCTGGATTCAGGGTTCTTAACAGCTCCTTTGGTCCTTCTGTTCACCAAGCATTGCCCCTGTTGTACACATGCTTGCCCAGATCTGCCCATGAAGAACACCACCCCGCCCCCCCCCCCCCCCCACCAGGAAACAGCCTGAATCAGGACTGCCCTTGTGGCCCAGTGGTTAAGACTCCACACTTCCACTGAAGAAGGCGCTGGTTCCATCCCTAGTCAGGGAGCTAAGATCACTGGTTGAGAAAAATGATAAAGAACAGATTCTTTGACTGTTTAAGTGCCCTTGAAACTAACTAGGTATTTGCAAAGTGAAAGTGTTAGTGGCTCAGTCATGTCTGACTCTTTGTGACCCCATGGGCTATACAGTCCATGGAATTCTCCAGGCCAGAATACTGGACTGAGTAGCCTTTCCCTTCTCCAGGGGATCTTCCCAACCCAGGGATCGATCCCAGGTCTCCCACACTGTGGGCGGATTCTTTACCAGCTGAGTTGAAAGGGTATTTAGAGGTAGGAAATTTGCTTCTTCCTTCAAAATTCTAGAAATTACAATAACTATTGTGTTGTTTTCTTGCTTGCCTGAGAAACAACTAAGTCAATGAGTGAATGATACATTACAGATGGGATGGATAAAAGGGTGTCTTCAAAAGGAGAGATGAAAATGCGTTGCTGACATACCCTTTCAGAGCACATTAAGGGGCGCTGCTCAGATCATGCTCTTAGTTATGAGGACAGAGCCTGCTCTGGGGCAGGAGGAGCTGATTAACTTTGTGCTGATGTCCTCCTCACTTCAGAGAAGTAGGAAACTTTCTAAGGTTCTCTTAGGAAATCATTTAACTTCATGGAACCACACACTCAATTTTACTTTAAGAGAGTAAGTTTTAAACGACTTCCTCTATGTTAAGGAAACAATATGAAATGATACAGGAGCGGGAGATGTGTGTCCTGGACAGTTTATTCCATTTTGGATCTCAAGATGCAAAGGAAAAAAAATCTTCCTGACCTGAAATATGGGAAGTGTATTGTGATTTCTCAGTCACCCTAAAGGTCAAATGTCCAGATTCACTCAAGCTTCTCCTAAAGCAATCTGCATGATTCAAATACAAAATGTCATGAAAGTTCATCCATGCAAAGCAGGATATTGAAGAAGACTCCTGTGTAACCTTGATCTTAGGAGGAACAACCATTGGTTCATGACATCAAGCCAACATAACGATCCTGTTAAAGGTGGCACCAATTCCCATCCTTTCCAACCTCTGGGACACCCCTCAGCCTCGACAGAAGAAGGACCACAGGAGACACAAGATGAAGATTCTCTTCCTCTCTTCTCCTTGGTGTGGTTTGTGCCGTCCAAGAAGAGGAAGCTGAGCAAAGTCTCTCAGAGGTATCAGGGAAGGTCTGCTCTGGGAGTAGGTCTTGGGTGTGTGTGTGTGTACATTTTCTGGTTTTGTTATGTTGATCCATAGGCAAGTTGTGTCCCTTCAATCCAACTTTGTTCCAGTCAGTGGCTCTAGACCTCTCCTGTTTGATGTCTCTACTGTGTATTGACTCATGAATTTTTCCTGCTCTTATAACAGAGAAAGAGGATCAGCCAAACAGCTGTTGGAGTTCCAGCATTTGACATCAGAGCTCAAGCTGTCTCAGAAATGTCTCCATTGCTTCTTTCACTCTGATTTTGATTTCTACATTATTTTATAAGTCCTTCTATCTTCATTGAATTTAGACAATGCGTGCTGATTTATAGAACGGCTGGGAAGCTCATGCTGGATGAAATAAAAAGACCAGGACTAATTTTCTAAGGGGGATTTTACGTTTAGTTTTCAAGACACTGGAGAACACTATACATTGCATCTGCTGACCCAGCGTTTACCCACAACACATCAACGCACCTTTCAGGGTTTACATGTGTGATGTTGTGTTTGATGATGAAAAGGGCACAGTAGACATCTGCTTCTGGGTCGAGTAAGTAAAAATAACCCAGATGGAAAACATCTATAAACCCCGAGCCTGAGGGAGGGTGTGTCTTCCTCGTCTGCAGGGAGCTGTCTGGGTGATGTTGAAAGCAGGATGCCCTGAACTGTGGGGCTGAGCAGGGACTCTGAGCTGGGGGAACAGGTCCCCTGTGAGCCTCCAGGGAATATCCTGGAGCCTTCACCTAGAGGAAGGTCCCAGAAGCTCCACTGGCATCAACTCACTAAAGGAAAGAGGGACATGGCAACGGGGAGAGGCTCGTGCCCCGGAGCCCACAGTCCCCGCCAGGGGCTTGACACCTTCCTGCAGAATTTGTAAGAGACGGTTCCCACTGAGCACAGAAGCCAAGGGTGAGGGGTGGGGTGGAGAGCACACAGTCCTCACGGGAGGTTTCATCACCGCTGAGTTTATTTAAGTCTCACAGCCCCAAGGACCACTCAGGAAATGCCCACTACACTGCAGACAGTTCACTAAGAACATGCAAACTCGGGGAGGTATATGGAGGAAGAAAAACATTCACAGAAAACAAGTTTCTGCTTTGAGAGAGTGACTTATGGATATACAAACATACATATGTTTACATATTATGTATCATTCAGTTCAGTTGCTCAGTCGTGTCCGACTCTTTGCGACCCCATGAATCGCAGCACGCCAGGCCTCCCTGTTCATCACCATCTCTTGGAGTTCACTCAGACTCACGTCCATCGAGTCCATGATGCCATCCAGCCATCTCATCCTCGGTCGTCCCNAACTCTGCATTCAGGTGCTTATATCTTTCCTTTTCTCCTTTGCTTTTCGCCTCTCTTCTTTTCACAGCTATTTGTAAGGCCTCCCCAGACAGCCATTTTGCTTTTTTGCATTTCTTTTCCATGGGGATGGTCTTGATCCCTGTCTCCCGTACAATGTCAGGAACCTCATTCCATAATTCATCAGGCACTCTATCTATCAGATCTAGGCCCTTAAATCTATTTCTCACTTCCACTGTATAATCATAAGGGATTTGATTTAGGTCATACCTGAATGTTCTAGCAGTTTTTCCTACTTTCTTCATTTTGAGTCTGAATTTGATAATAAGGAGTTCATGATCTGAGCCACAGTCAGCTCCTGGTCTTGTTTTTGTTAACTGTTTAGAGCTTCTCCATCTTTGGCTGCAGAGAATATAATCAATCTGATTTAGGTGTTGACCATCTGGTGATGTCCATGTATAGAGTCTTTTCTTGTGCTGTTGGAAGAGGGTGTTTGCTATGACCAGTGCGTTTTCTTGGCAAAACTCTATTAGTCTTTGCCCTGCTTCCTTCCGCATTCCAAGGCCAAATTTGCCTGTGACTCCAGGTGTTTCTTGACTTCCTACTTTAGCATTCCAGTCCCCTGTAATGGAAAGGACATCTTTTTTGGGTGTTAGTTCTAAAAGGTCTTGTAGGTCTTCATAAAACCGTTTAACTTCAGCTTCTTCAGCGTTACTGGTTAGGGCATAGACTTGGATAACTGTGATATTGAATGGTTTGCCTTGGAGATGAACAGAGATCATTCTGTTGTTTTTGAGATTGCATCCAAGTACTGCATTTCAGACTCTTTTGTTAGCATCATTCCTTCCAAAAAAATCCCAAGACTGATCTCCTTCAGAATGGACTGGTTGGATCTCCTTGCAGTCCAAGGGACTCTCAAGAGTCTTGTCCAATACCACAGTTCAAAAGCATCAATTCTTTGGCACTCAGTTTTCTTCACAGTCCCACTCTCGCATCCATACATGACTACTGAAAAACCATAGCCTTAACTAGATTGACCTTTGTTGGCAAAGTAATGTCTCTGCTTTTCAATATACTATCTAGGTTGGTCATAAGTTTCCTTCCAAGGAGTAAGTGTCTTTTAATTTCATGGCTGCAATCACCATCTGTAGTGATTTTGGAACACCCCAAAACACTGTTTCCACTGTTTCCCCATCTATTTGCCATGAAGTGATGGGACCGGATACCACGACCTTAGTTTTCTGAATGTTGGTCTTTAAGACAATTTTTTCACTCTCCTCTTTCACCTTTGTCAACCCTGATGTTGGGAAAAATTGAAGGCAGGAGGAGAAGGGAACAAAAGATGATGAAATGGTTAGATGACATCACTGACTCAATGGATGTGAGTTTGGGAAAACTCCAGGAGTTGGTGATGGACAGGGAGGCCTGGCCTGCTGTGGTTCATGGGGTTGTAAAGAGTCAGACATGACTGAGAGACTGAACTGAATTGAGTGTTGTTCCAATAATAAATCAGTAAGGATACTTGGTGATTTCATACCTGCCAATTTTTGTATATAAATATATATATATATATTTGCCCAACAACTTACATTCTGTCGCTAGAGAACTTAGTCACAGTAGCTGATTTCCCTTCTCTGTAGCCATATTAAAGTGTCAGTTGGTTGACTGATTAATGCTGAGCAGCTTTGGTGAGAGAGCTTTATCCTGCAGGAATCTTGCAGACCAGAGGCATCAGAGAGACTCAGGAATCCCCACAAGGTTGGGGAAACTTGTGGGGATTCCCGTCTGTCCTGACCTCATGGTTGTCCACACACATCCCTCCTCCTGGGAAACTGGGATTAAACACAACTCATATTTTTTTTTTTTTTTGCAAGACAAGTGTTTAATCTCGCATGATTCACACAGAACCGAAAGGCCTTCCAGCCACACTCTCTGAAACATAGATTTAAATTCTATCCCCCATCAGAAGCTGATTTTCTTAAACCGAGATCTTTAAACTTTCTAAACTAAGTTAGTCTCATAAAACGACATGGATCTAGGGTCAAGTGTGAGCTTTAATTTTCTGTTGAATTAAAACATGAAAGAAAAAAAGCAAAGAAAAAGACTAGCTTCCAGGTGAGTATGATAAGAAACAGGTGCTGTATATATCCAATGGAATATTACTTAGACATAAAAAAGAATGAAATCATGCATGTGCACCAACATGGATGGAGCTAGATATTGTCATGCCAAGTGTAGTAAGTCAAAAGGGAAAGATAAATATCACTCGATATCACTTACATGCGGAATCTATAATATGACGCAGAGGAACTTATTTACAAAACAGAAATAGACTCATAGATGTGGAGAACAGACTCGTGGTTGCCCAGGAGAAGAGGGTTGGGGAGAGAAGGGAGGGGAGTTTGGGGCTGGCAGATACAAACTATTACATACAGGATGGATAGACAAGAACTTTCAATTGTAGAGCACAGGAATCTGTGTGAAATACTCTGCAAAACCCTAAATAGGAAAGGAATCTGAATAAGAATAGATATTAATGCATGTACATAGAAACAACACATTGTATTAGTATAAATACAATTGTATTTATAAATACATTGTATTAATATTACGTTTGCTGTACCCCTGAAACTAATACAATATTATGAATCAACCATACTCCACTATAAAATAAAAATTAATAAATTGATTCTTGAAGCCGCAAAGGAAAAAACTTATGGGATTTAAGGAGTATGTTCCCGTCACAGAGTATGAACGTGCATTCTCAAATCATAGCTCCTAGAATACAGCCCAATGGGAAAGCCCACCCTGTAAGTACATCCTTGGGAAAATTCCACACAGACCCCCACAGCACAGAGGTGTGGAGTCCTGAGGTCCACCAGGATTCTAACAGTGGATCAGCTACCAGGTCCCTGTACCCTGGACAGCCTAGTGCCTGAGGCTCACCCTTGTCAGACATCTCACAGTCGACTCTACTAAACGTTTGGTCCTGTTTTATTCACCTACAGAAAGAGCCCCCAAGACCAGACATGTCCTTCTCTGCACAGAATCAAGATCAACAACACAAAGACGATCTTTCTGGTTCCTGATCAACATGATCATTCGCTCTTCATGCTCATACTTCCTTTCCCATCTCATCTCTCCTGGTCACTAATCATGTCTGGTCTGGTGGCATTTGATTTTTGAAGGTTTAAATAAATTGGTTAACTTACAGTCAACCTAGGCGTGTTTGTTCCAAAAGCCCCCACTGTCTAACATACAAAAACACACACTAAATTTAACCATCCAGAAACATATGCCTTGAACAGGTTAGCTGTCCCATCAGAGACAATGATGGGGTAAATAGAGATGCCCTAGAGGTGTCCAGTGGAGGGGGAGAGAGAGGACTAAGCAATCAAGGGTCAGGGGACAGGGTTATGATTTTCATACTGCAGTGGGAGGGGGCAATCTGGTCAAGAAACACGTCCCTAGAGAGCATCTAATTCATAACAGGATGGGAACCTGTATTCCAGTCTCTGAGCTTCATAGAGAGGAAGCGTAAGAAGCCATGGGCCACAACTGAGGAAAAATGAGTATTCTGAGAGCACCAGCACTTCTGCAGTTGAGCTGAAGGACTGACACTCCTTAACCTTTGGGTCACTGGGAATCATAGGTGGAGCAGCCCCTGAGCCTTGGTCAATTCATAGGGCCACGACTCAGGGCACTGTTCACAGGTACAAGATGATTGACAGCTCAGTCAAGAAGTTGTGAGTCTTCATGACATTTAAAGATGGCCTTCCCGCCTCTTATATTTCCAGTGCCGGTGGATGCTAGGATTTCCAAGGACTGGCATTCCCAGTGTCATGGGCAGAACACACTGGTCAGCTCCCCATGGTGGTCGAGCTGTTTGCAGTCTACAAGAACTAGCCCCCTCAAGATATAGAACTGTGTCCAAGGGTTGGGGCCATAGCTACAATATTTGATCTAAGAGCTGGGAAAATAATACTACAAGTAACGTAACAGAATAAATGCTTCAGATCCTATATACACATGGCCTCCAAATGGGCTACAGCTGGCTGGCCGTTGTCAAAGAAACCAGTAATGAATCTTTCCATGACTTCAGTTTAGTTCAGTGCAGTTGCGCAGTCATGTCCGAGTCTTTGCGACCCCATGAACTGCAGCACACTAGGCCTCCCTGTCCATCACAAAGTCCCGCAGCCTACCCAAACTCATGTCCATTGAGTTGATGATGCCATCCAACCGTCTCATCCTCTGTCGTCCTCTTCTGCTCCTGCCCTCAGTCTTTCCCAGCATCAGGGTCTTTTCAAATGAGTCGGTTCTTCGCATCACGTGCCAAAGGATTGGAGTTTCAGCTTCAGCATCAGTCTTTCCAATGAATATTCAGCACTGATTTCCTTTAGGATGGACTGGTTGGATCTCCTTGCAATCCAAAAGACTCTCAAGAGTCTTCTCCAACACCACAGTTCAAAAACATCAATTCTTTGGCGCTCAGCTTTCTTCACAGTCCAACTCTCAGATCCATACATGCCTACTGGAAAAACCATAGCCTTGACTAGATGTTTTGTTGGCAAAGTAATGTCTCTGCTTTTTAATATGCTGTCTAGGCTGGTCATAGCTTTTCTCCCAAGGAGTAAGTGTCTTTTAATTTCATGGCTGCAATCACAATCTGTGGTGATTTTGGAGCCCCCCAAAATGAAGTCTGCCACTGTTTCCACTGTTTTCTCATCTATTTGCCATGATGTGATGGCAGTGGATGCCTTGATCTTACTTTTCTGAATGTTGAGCTTTAAGCCAACTCTTTCATTCTCCTCTTTCACTTTTGTCAAGAGGCTTTTTAATTCTTCTTCACTTTCTGCCATAAGGGTGGTGTCATCAGCATATCTGAGGTTAATGATATTTCTCCCGGCAATCTTGATTCCAGCTTGTGCTTCCTCCAGCCCAGTGTTTCTCATGATGTACTCTGCACATAAGCTGGAGAGCTGAAATCACACATGCCTCAGAGGCAGAAAAGCGAAAAATAAAACAGAAGCAAGATTGCCACAAATTCAAAAAACAATCTAAAAATGGTACCCATGCAAAAAATTTTAAAAAGTGGACAAACTTGTTGAATTTTGATAGATACAACCAACCAAGGTGAACTTTCAAAACACATTTGTACTTTGTGTGCTTGAGGCGTGTTGTGTTCTTCTCACAGATATATACTAAACTCCCTCTTCCAACTATAGTCAGAGCATCACGCAAAACCTTCTCTATGGAAATATTCCTTCTTTCCAAAACAGGATCCCAGCACACTCTAAGTTCCGACCATTTTTATTCTTCACCCTACAACTTTGGCAACCGTTTCTTAGCTTTGGTTCATCTGTATCTTACTCCTTTCATGGAAAGGTGGCTCACTGGATAATGTACTGATTCTATCTGCTTTGTGCTGAATTCTGAGGCTTGGGCTCTTTTTGGCACTAAATCTGTATTTACTGAATTCAGGACAAAGCGGGACATGAGGAATCTTATAGAACACACGTTCTTAATTATGCACATGTAGGTAAACATTTGCAGCACGTGGTACTGAACTGATTCTCTAGTCTGTTCCTGTGAGATAAAGGAGAAATGAAGACATTGTGCAGAGAATGAAATACTTCTTTCACTCCGTGCACCCACCTTGAGAAGGGCGGGTCTCAGATTTACTCTGGATATGGGCTCTTGTTTCCAACCTAATATTAGTTAAGACTCACCCTTTATTACATAGGTTGGAGGGGTGGAAAACTTGAATCTCTATAAGTGGATATTAATAACACAGTTGGATCAAGGAGAAAGTCAAGAGGCTGACTGACTGAAATTTCCACAGAGGAATTAACTGTCCATAATTCAGTGAAACTAACATGCATGATGCAAAGAAAACAGACACTGACCCATAAATACCAGTACTGGAACATAGAAGCAAAGGTGCCCAGTGGCGAGACACAATGGGACCTTTCTCTATGGGACCAGTCCTCTCTGACATGTGTAGGAAATTTCCTCCTGTCCACATCAACCTGGAAGCCTAAAAGTTTCCAAAGGATTAGGAAGGTCATGGATGAGTCACTTCTCTTTTTATTCACCTCTCTCTGTTCTTGTCTACCTTGAGAGCTTTGAGAGGTTCTCAAAGGCAAAAGGAGCACAAAGGAAGCTCCGAGTGGTGAGAATTTCTCACAGGAAATGTTGAGCTAAAGTATAGATTCTACCTTCTCTGTTCACATTGAGTGCTGATCTGTCTTTTATTGGACTCTGTGCACCTCAAAGTGTTTCCCTGACATTTAGTGGAAAACATGATAACTCTGTCCTTAGACTAATGGGGGACCCTTGGGAGCTATGCTGAAATGTCCAACCTGGTAACCATCAGGGCAAACTCTACTCTGTGTTAACCTGCTTCTAGGTGGGCATTTTCCTAGAACAAGATGGATGTCTTCCTTCTGTCCTTATACAATCCTGTTTGTCTAACTGGGCTTCCCTGGTGGCTCAGATGGGAAAGAATTTGACTGCAATGCAAAAGACCCAGGTTAGATCCCTGGATTGGGAAGATCCCTTGGAGAAGGGAATGACTACTCACTCCAGTACTCTTGCCTGGAGAATCCCAAGGAGAAGAGCCTGGTGGAATGCAGTCCATGGGGTTGCAAAGAGTCGGACACAACTGAGGGTCAAGTACTCTCACTTGTCTAGCTGAACCTTGGTGACTGGTGTCACAGATCTTGGGGGCAGTCAGTCACTGTCGGGGTGCTGGGTGTCTTCTAGAAACCCCTGGGCCAGTTTCCCCAGCCTTCTAGATCCTTCTTCCTTGTCCACTGGACAGAGCTGACCAGGACCCCTACTTTTGAATCCACACTCCCATGCCTGTGACTGAATGAACCTTGGACATGGCTCTGGATTCAGAGTCCTTCACAGGTGCTTTAGTCTTTTTTTTTTTTTCACCAAGAAATGGTCCTATTATTCACATGGCTGCCCAAATTGCCTCATCAAAGAAAAAACACCAGGAATCGCCCTGAATCAGGACTGCCCTGGTGGTCCAGGGGTGAAGATGAGACACTTTCAATACAGGTGCTGCTGATTCGATCCCTGGTTCAGGAATGAAGACCCCTGGTTGAGAAACATGACAAAGAACAGATTCTTTGACTGTTTGAGTGACCTTGAAAATAACTAGGCATTTAGAATTAACAAATTTTTTTTCTTTAAAAATCCTAGATATCACAAGAACTACTGTCTTGCTTTCTCATTTGCCTGAGAAATAACTGAGTCAATGAGTGAATGGTACATTACAGATTGGATGGGTAAAGGGGTGTCTTCAAAGGGAGAGATGAAAATACATTGCTGACATAGCCTTTCAGAGCACGTTAAGGGGCACTGCTCAGATCATGTCCTTGTTTACAAGGAGGACAGAGTCTGCTCTGGAGCAGGAGAAGGTGATTAACTTCGTGCCAATATCCTCCTCACTGCAGAGAAGTAGGAGGCTTTCTAAGGTTCTCTTAGGAAATCATTTTACTACATGGAACCACAGACTCAATTTTACTTTAAGAAAATAAAATTTAAACAAGTTGCTCAGTGTTAAGGAAGCAATAGGAAGCAACACAGGAGTGGGGGATATGTGTCCTGGACAGTTTATTCCCTTTTGGCTCTCAAGATACAAAGGAAAATAAATCCTCCAGACCTGATATATTGGAAGCGTACTGTGATTTCTCAGTCACCCTAAAGGACAAATGTCCAGATTCACTCAACCTTCTCCTAAAGCAGTCTGCATGATTAAAATCACAAAATGTCATTGGAGGTCATCCCTACCAAGGAGGATATTGAAGATTACTTCTCTGTAACCCTGAGTTTAGGAGGAACAATCATTGGTTCATGACGTCAAGCCAACATAACGATCCTATAAAAAGTGGCACCAATTCGCACCCTCTCCAACCACTGGGACACCCTCAGCCTCGACAGAAGGACCCACGAGAGACAAGATGAAGGTTGTGTTCCTGACTCTTCTCCTTGGTCTGGTTTGTGCTGCTCAAGAAGAGGATACTGCGGATGCTGAGAAAAGTGTCTCAGAGGTAGCAGGGATAGTCT
Source organism: Cephalophus harveyi (assembly GCA_006410635.1). Classification (NCBI taxonomy): domain Eukaryota; kingdom Metazoa; phylum Chordata; class Mammalia; order Artiodactyla; family Bovidae; genus Cephalophus; species Cephalophus harveyi. The sequence goes on along the minus strand of SJYT01071180.1, from coordinate 124,258 downwards.
GATCTGGGAGGAGGTCTTGGAGGTCATCCCTACCAAGGAGGATATTGAAGATTACTTCTCTGTAACCCTGAGTTTAGGAGGAACAATCATTGGTTCACGACGTCAAGCCAACATAACGATCCTATAAAAAGTGGCACCAATTCCCATCCTCTCCAACCACTGGGACACCCTCAGCCTCGACAGAAGAAGGACCCACGAGAGACAAGATGAACGTTGTGTTCCTGACTCTTCTCCTTGGTCTGGTTTGTGCTGCTCAAGAAGAGGATACTGCGGATGCTGAGGAAAGTGTCTCAGAGGTAGCAGGGATGGTCTGATCTGGGAGGAGGTCTTGTGTGTGTGTGTGTGTGTGTGTGTGTGTACTTTCTCTGGGTTTATTACGTTGATCCATAAGTAAGTTGTGACCCCCCATGCAATGCTGCTCCATTCCCTGGTTCTATGCTTGTTCTGTTTGCTGTATCCTCTCTGCTGTGTATTATTTGACTCATGCATTTTTACTACTCTTGTAACAGAGAAAGAGGATCAGGAAACTACTGTTGGATTTGAGATCTTGCATTTGACATCAGAGCTTAACCTATTTCTCAAATGTCTCAATTCCTTCTTTCACTCTGACTTCAGCTTTTACCTTATCTTATAAATTCTGTTTCATTCAGTCAAGTTAGATAATGTGTGCTGATTTGCACAAGGGGTGGGAAACTCTAGAGGAAGGACTCTGGATGAAATAAAAAGACAAGGAGGAAAATCTCTAACGTGAATTTTGTTGTTAGCTTTCAGGAGAATGGAGAGCCGTACACTTTGCATCCAATAACCTAGAGAAGATCAGTAACATAGACTCATTGTTACCTCTTAGGCATACTATTGTGTTTCACAAGAAATGTATCATAATAATCGTCTTCGTTTATGACTGGTAAGTAAAAATAACCTAGAAAGAGCACACATGTAAACTCCGAACCCAAGGGAGGGTGTGTTTCCCCTCTCTGCAGGAGCTCTCTGGGTGATTTTGCGAGTAGGATGCCCTGAGCTGTGGGGCTGAGCAGGGTCTCTGAGCTGGGAGGTGGGGGGTGGTGGGGGCAGTCCCCCTGTAAGCCTTCGGAGCAAGTCCTGAAACCTTTATTTGGGGGTGGAGGTGGTCCCAGAAGCTCCACTGGCATCAACTCATTAAAGGAAAGATGGACAAGGCAGCGGGGAGAGGCTCGTGTCTTGGAACCCACAGTCCCTACCAGGGGCTTGACCTCTTCCTGCGGAATTTGTAAGAGACGGTTCCCTAAGCCCAGAAGCTGAGGGCTGGGGGAGAGCATACAGTGAGCTCTGCCCTCGGGGCTTCCTCCCGGGAGGTTTCATCACCACTGAGTGATGAAGCCTCACAGCCCCAAGGACCACTCAGGGATTGTTATACTGCAAACAGTTCACTAACAGTATGGAAACTCAGGGATGTATTTTGAGGAATATACATATTAATAAACAGGGAATTATCATATAGCACAGGAAATGCAGCTCAATAGTCTGTCATAATGTAAATGGGTAAAGAAGAAAAGCCACCAGATACATGTATATGCATAACAGAAACGCTGTCCTGACACCTGACACTAACAACATCCTTAATCAATTATGCTGCAATATAATTAAAAAGTTCGCCTTCCCAGGTGGTACTAAGGTAAAGAATCTGCCTGTCAATGCAAAGAGATGCAGGATCAATCCCTGGGTCGAGAAGATCCTTTGGAGGAGGCGATGGCAACCTATTTCAGTATTCTTGCCTGGGAAAGCCCATGGACAGAGGTGCCTGGCAGGCTACAGTCCATAGGGTGGCAAAGGGTCAAGCATGACTGAAGTGTGTAGCCCGCATGTATAAAAAATAAACAGAAAAATAAAAGAACCGAGAGGGATATGCCAGGAAAGACTGGTATATAGATATATCTATAATTCATTATTTGTCTCACATGAGATACAGTTGGGGCTTCCTGGGTGGGTCATTGATTTAAAAAAAAAAAAAAAGGTAAAAGAAAATCTGCCTGCCAACGCAGGAGATGTGAGTTCGATCCCTGCATCAGGAAGATCCCCTGAGGAAGGAAATGGCAACCCATTTCAGTATTCTTTTTTTTAATGAATTTATTTTTTAATTGAAGGATAATTGCTTTATAGAATTTTGCTGTTCTCTGTCAAACCTCAACATGAATCAGCCAGAGGTGTACATATATCCCCTTGCTTTTGACCCTCCCTCTCATCTCCCTCCCACCCCTCTAGATTGATATAGAGCCCCCTTTTGAGTTTTCTGAGACATACAGCAAATTCCCATTGGCTCTCTATTTTACATATGGTGATGGAAGTTTCTGTGTTACTCCCTCCATACATCTCACCCTCTCCTCCCCTCTCCCCTTGTCCATAAGTCTGTCCTCTATGTCTGTTTCTCCAGTGCCGCCCTGTAAATAAACTCTTCAGTACCGTTTTTCTAGATTCCGTATATATGTGTTAGAATATGATATTTACCTTTCTCTTTCTGACTCCTTTCACTCTGTATAATAGGTTTTAGGTTCATCCACGTCATTAGAAGTGACTCAAAGACGTTCCTGTTTAAGGCTGAGTAACATTCCATTGTGTATATGTGCCACAGCTTCTTTATCCATTCATCCGTTGATGGACATCTGGTTGCTTCTGTGTTCTAGCTATTGCAAATAGTGCTGCAGTGAACAGTGGGGTACATGTGTCTTTTTAAATTTTGGTTTCCTCATGGTTTGTGCTAGGAGTGGGATTGCTGGGTCATATGCTGGTTTTATTCCTAGATTTTTAAGGAATCTCTATACTGTCTTTCATAGTGGCTGTATCAATTTATTTTCCCACCAATAGTGCAAGAGCATTCCCTTTTCTGCACACCCTCTTCCGCATTTATGGTTTGTAGACATTTTGATTATGGCCATTCTGACCGGTGTGAGGTTATATCTCTTTGTAGTTTTGACTTGAATTTCTCTAATAATGAGCACTGTGGTGTTGGAGAGGACTCTTGAGAGCCCCTTGGACTGCAAGGAGATCCAACCAGTCCATTTTAAAGGAGATCAGTCCTGGGATTTCTTTGGAAAGACTGATGCTAAAGCTGAAACTCCAGTACTTTGCCCACCTCATGCGAAGGGTTGATTCATTGGACAAGACTCTGATGCTGGGAGGGATTGGGGGCAGGAGGAGAAGGGGACGACCGAGGATGAGATGGCTGGATGGCATCATCGACTCGATAGACATGAGTTTGAGTGAACTCCGGGAGTTGGTGATGGACAGGAAGACCTGGCGTGCTGCAATTCATGGGGTTGCAAAGAGTTGGACACGACTGAGAGACTGAACTGAACTGAACTGAATAATGAGCAAAGTTGAGCATCTTTTCATGTGTTTGTCAGCCATCTGTATGTTTTCTTTGGAGAAAGGTCTGTTTAGGTCTTTTGCCATTTGACTGAGTTGTTTGTTTTTCTGGTCTTGAGTTGTATGAGCTGCTTGTATATTTTGGAAATTAATCCTTTGTCAGTTGTTTCATTTGCTATTATTTTCTCCCATTATGAGTGCTGTCTTTTCCCCTTGCCTATAGTTTCCTTTGCTGTGCAAAAGCTTTTAAATTAATCAGGCCCCATTTGCTTATTTTTGCTTTTATTTCCATTACTCTAGGAGGTGGGTCATAGAGGATTCTGCTTTGATTTATGTCATCGAGTGCTCTGCCTATGTTTTCCTCTAAGTTTTATACTTTCTGGTCTTACATTTAGGTCTTTAATCCATTTTGAGTTAATCTTTGTGTATGGTGTTAGAAAGTGTTCTAATTTGATTCTTTTGCATATAGCTGTCCAGTCTTCCCAGCACCATCTACTGAAAAGTCTGTCTTTGTCCCATTGTATATTCTTGCCTCCTTTGTAAAAAATAAGGCACCCATAGGTGCATGGGTTTATTTCTGGGCTCTCTATCTTCTTCAGTTGGTCTATATTTCTGGAGGAGAAGGGGACGAGAGAGGATGAGATGGCTGGATGGCATCACTGACTTGATGGATGTGATTCTGAGTGAACTCCGGGAGTTGGGAATGGACAGGGAGACCTGGTGTGCTGCAGTTCATGGGGTCACAAAGAGTTGGATACAACTGAGCGACTGAACTGAACTGAACTGAAACATGACTTTGTTTGCATTTGCAGTTAATCTTTGGAACTATGCTCAGATTTAATGTGCTCACATGACAGCCTTGTCATTTGGTACTTACTTGATGTTGCACATATTTCTTCTCTGGTAAATGTCAAACTGTTCAGACACAGACATGATACATGACATGGGGTATAAGAAGTGTGAAACAAATGACTTGTCACATTTTTATCAGTTTCATCCACCAACTTAAATATCTTTTGTTTTTCAGGTGGTATGGTGTGTGGAGACCATTTACCATTTGTGTAATACCGATAGGACCCTATATTTACACATACAAATGTAAGTATGAGTATTTCAGGAGTAAGCAAATGTTTGGCTGAAAATCTTGGTTTAACTTCCCTCAAGAACTCCATACATCTGAATTCTAGTTTTACTAACAATTTCAAGTTGCACCAGGCGCTGGTCCCCATCTTCTGAGCACCTCATTTGTCATGAACACAGTGTCCAATCACAGAACTTGGATGGCCCCTCACAATGATGAGTGAACTGTTGCTGTTGCCATTTAGTCTGAGTCATGTCCAACTCTTTGTGATCCCCTCAGCTGTAGCCCAGCAGGCTCCTCTGTCCATGGGACTCTCCAGGCAATAGTACTGAAGAGGGTTGCCATTTCCTCTTCCAGGGGATCTTTCCCACCCAGGGATCAAACCTGCCTCTCTTGTCTCCAGCCAGGTTCTTTACCACTAGCGCCACCTGGGAAGCCCATGAGCAATCTGAGGACATGCATAATCTGACTTCAATTGTCCCAACGTGACCCAAGTCTCATAGACTCACTGTGGCCTTGGGCAAGCTGCATATAACTTGTCTGGGGCTATGAGACTATAAATCGGCTTCAGCTACTAATTTTCTCTCTCTCAAGTAGAGTAATGAGTGTATTTATACACTGAGCAGTGGTGTTTCCATGTTTCAGGAACACAGGTGGGCGGTTTTCCCCCCCATCTTACTGATTGACTGCAGGAAGGTGTGATGGAGGCCAGGAGAGAGACAATGGATGTAGAGGGTATAGAGGTGACACGCAGTAGGTCAGAGCTGCTTCTTGTGCAGAAACATGGTGCTCAGTAGACGGGCTGGGCTGAGAGGAGGAGCGGGCTTTCAGGTGACGATGGAGCTCACCGCTAGGAGGTCACTGCCTGCATTTCCCAGCAGGTAAAATGTCTTCACACCAACACACAAGGCCGTGGGCTCTGTCATACCCCAGACTGAGGGGCAGGGAAAACACGGCAGCTAATATAAAGTCATCCGAAGGTTACCTGGTCCAACGTAGGCATGCAGAAACACAAGGTTATGAATGGTAACTTGATTTTGGTCAGGAGAAATCAATTTCATGACTGGGAAACAGAAATACAAAGACTTTTTGAACTGGGTTTCAATAATATACTCATGCTGTTCAAAACACTGTTGGGGACTTCCCTGGTGGTGCCGTGGGGAAGAATCCACCTGCCAGTGCGGGGAGACAGGTCGGATCCTTGGTCTGGGTCGATCCCACATGACTTGGGGCAATTAATCCCGTGCACCACAACTACTGGTCCTGTGGTCTAAATCCCGGGGGTTGGGAGTACTGAGCCCCAATCCACAGCTACTGAAGCCTACAACCCCTAGAGCCCGTGGTCCACAACAAGGGAAGCCACTGCAAGGAGAAGCCTGGGCACCGCAACTAGAGAGTAGGCGCTGCGCGCTGCTCGTGGAGAAAGCCCGCACAACAGCAAAGGCCCAGGAGAGCCGAAAAGAAGCAGACTAATTGAAGACATTTTAAAAACCCTGCTAGGTCCATTCCACCACATGTTCTAGAAAGCATCCTAGAAGACAGCAAGAAGTGACTGGTTAACGGTAGGATTAGGTGGAGATGAGGAAATATATTGCTTGCTCTCCACGTTGTCATAACAATGGTAATGTTCAGAGCACACATGAATTGACACGCACATCAGCACAGCACGGACTTTTGTTAATTCCTGAAACATGTGACAATACATCTAAATGAGAATAAATTAAGGTGGTTGTGTATATGTAACTTTTCTCTCTCTCACAGATAATGGTACAAATACAATTACATTTACTCATGTTTCCGAGAAAGCTCTGGTAGCAATTAATGTCAACGTGGATGAAACAGGCAACGAGACAGAACAGGTTCTACTATTCGGTATGTATGACATCCCATAGTTCCCATTGCCATTGTCACATAACAGGACCACTGACAGGGCTTCAATTCAGAATCTCAGGAGGTGCTGACGATATTCAGTATTCAGTGTATAAGACCTGCAACTTTCACAGTTAAGGATCCAGGAAGGTAATCTAGTAAGAAACAGGAGGTCATAGGGTGTGAATATCACATCCTCAAACATTTCCAAATAATTCCTACCTGTTGAAACTAAAAAAACTTGATTGTTGCTAGAAATCATTTTTAACATGTCAGTTAATTGCTAACTGTGGCTATAATGAGTCTGACCTCAGTTGCTTTATTTTATACAAGTTTCCCCATGCATTCTAAGCCTTGGAACAAAAGCTTCTCTAATCAATCTTTATCCTGTTCAATTATCCAAATGCATTATCTTATCCACACTGACATCATCTCAGATAACCACGAACAAGCACTAAGGGCTGTGTGGACCAATAGGTTATCAGGTGTCTACATCAGAAAAGGCACTAAGTAGAATGGTGCATTATTAAAGAATAAATCATCTCCCATTATTCTGTGTGATGTAGTAAATATGTCTGTCAGGGGAGAACCCTGTTTCCTATTTATTTGAATTCGGAACAAGACCTGAGTGGCAGGTACAGACCACTAGGAAGTTGGTCAAGGAGCAAGTTGGTTCCATATCATTATGGAAAGAGCCCCAAATTCATGGAGCCCTATGAGTCTTTGAGGTCATGTTTCTGATGCTGGGGTGGAGGACTAGTTACAGAGCTGGACAGGGATTAATTTTTCAGAGAAACAGCAGACATCTGTGTCATGGGAAATGGTAAGTGAAACTTCTTAAACTATTCCAAGTGAAATCTGATAGGCACATTGTTTTCATTCTGTATGAAGACAATTTTAGGACTTCTAACTTGTATATTTCTACCTCTTGCATGGTGATACTCAGGAAAAGATAATGACATTGATGAGGAAGGCTTACAGAAGTTCAAGGAGGAGACTGAAAAACGGGAGATTTCAGAAGAAAACATTAAGGATTTAACCAAACCTGGTAATGGAAGTATATTTTTTCTGAACATACCTTTCAAATCATATGTAAATATGCTATCAGGAAACAAATCAAGTTATTGACAATATGTTCTTCCATAAGTAATCATTTATATAATCTCTCACTTAAAAGGAAAAAAAAAAAAGCTTGCAAAATTTAGGGAATGTTAGTAATTGGTTCGTTTTTTCCTCCAGATGAATGTGTTTCCGTGGCATGAACATAACTTTGAAACGCCCTAATTGTAAGTAAGAATGGTCTGTTATTAGTGCTGTTTCATCAAATAAATCAGCAAGTACACTTTGTGATTTCATACCTGCCAAATTTTGTAGGTAACATTTTTTTTTTGGTCCCAATACCTTACAGTCTATCACTAGAGACTTTTCTCTTACATTAGATAATTTCTCTTCTCTCGAGCCATATTAAATCACAGAAGAGCTGGTAGATTCATGCTGAGCAGCTTTGGTGGGAAAGCCTTCACCTGAGCCATATTAAATCGCAGAAGAGCTGGTAGATTCATGCTGAGCAGCTTTGGTGGGAAAGCCTTCACCTGCAGGAAGCTTGCAGACCAGAGTCATCAGAGAGAAGTGGGAATGGCCACAAGCTGGTGAAAACTAACTAGTATTACTGTCAGTCCTGACCTCTTGTCCATACACATCCCACCTTCAGAAAAACGGAAAATAAGAGAGCTCATGTTTTCTGCGGGACCTGTGTGTAAAGTCACATGATTCTGACAGAACCGGAGAGGCTTTCCAACCACAATGTCTGAAACATGTGTTTGAATTATATTCCCATTCAGAAGGTGATTTTCTCAAAGTGAGATCTTTAAACTTTCTAAACTAAGACAGCCTGAGAAAACAACACTGATAATGCTAAAGTGTGGCTTGTAGTTTTCTATGGAGAAAGAAAAATGAAAGAAAAAGAACAAAGAAAAATCCTCGCTTCCAGGTGAATATGAAACTTTCTAAACTAAGACAGCCTGAGAAAACAACACTGATAATGCTAAAGTGTGGCTTGTAGTTTTCTATGGAGAAAGAAAAATGAAAGAAAAAGAACAAAGAAAAATCCTCGCTTCCAGGTGAATATGAAACTTTCTAAACTAAGACAGCCTGAGAAAACAACACTGATAATGCTAAAGTGTGGCTTGTAGTTTTCTATGGAGAAAGAAAAATGAAAGAAAAAGAACAAAGAAAAATCCTCGCTTCCAGGTGAATATGAAACTTTCTAAACTAAGACAGCCTGAGAAAACAACACTGATAATGCTAAAGTGTGGCTTGTAGTTTTCTATGGAGAAAGAAAAATGAAAGAAAAAGAACAAAGAAAAATCCTCGCTTCCAGGTGAATATGAAACTTTCTAAACTAAGACAGCCTGAGAAAACAACACTGATAATGCTAAAGTGTGGCTTGTAGTTTTCTATGGAGAAAGAAAAATGAAAGAAAAAGAACAAAGAAAAATCCTCGCTTCCAGGTGAATATGAAACTTTCTAAACTAAGACAGCCTGAGAAAACAACACTGATAATGCTAAAGTGTGGCTTGTAGTTTTCTATGGAGAAAGAAAAATGAAAGAAAAAGAACAAAGAAAAATCCTCGCTTCCAGGTGAATATGAAACTTTCTAAACTAAGACAGCCTGAGAAAACAACACTGATAATGCTAAAGTGTGGCTTGTAGTTTTCTATGGAGAAAGAAAAATGAAAGAAAAAGAACAAAGAAAAATCCTCGCTTCCAGGTGAATATGATAAGAAAGGTGTGGTACATATATTCCATGTACTATTACTCAGCCACAAAAAGGATGACATCATGCCATGTGCAGCAACATACATCGACTGTATGAGAGACTGTCATACTAAGTGAAATCTGTCAGACAGAAAGACAAATACCATATGTTATCCCTTATATGGGGAACCTGAAATGTGACCCGAAGGACCATATTTACAAATAACAGAAAGAGATGCACAGACATAGAGAAAACACTTGTGGTTGCCAAGGGGGAAGAGTAGGGCAAGAGAAGGATTGGGGGTTTGGGGTTGTCAGATGCAAACTATTCTATGTAGGATGGAAAGACCAAAAAGGCCTGCAGTAGAGTACAGGGAAGTGTATGCAATACTCTGAAAAAAACCTAATTGGGAAAATCGTCTGAAAAAGAATGGCTGTATGTATGCAGAAACTTCACATTGCTTAGCACCAGACACTAATATAACATTTATAGCGAATTAGACTCCAATGTCGGCCTCCCTGAGAGCTCAGTTGGTAAAGAATCGACCTGCAATGCAGGAGACGGAATTTCATTCCGGGACAGGAAGATCTGCTGGAGAGGGATAGGCTATCCACTCCAGTATTCCTGGACTTTTCTTGTGGCTCAGCAGGTAAAGAGGAGTTAAGAAATAATAATTCTTGAAGACCCAAAAGATAAACGTGTGTGATTAGAGGGATGTATTCCAATCACAGACGTGAAGTTGCATTCTGAAATCAGTACTCCTAGAATCCACCCCAAATGGGAAAGGTTGCCCCAAATGTACATCTTGGGGAAATTCCACCTGGACCCCCTCCTACATCACAGAGATGTGGAGTAAGGTATCCACCAGGATTCTGTGTATTGGATCAGCTACCAGCTCCTGTACCCTGGACATCGACTGTGTGAGGCTCACTCCGTCAGCCGTCACACAGTTGGCTCTCCTAAAGCTCTGGTTCTGTTTTTTCACCTACAGAGAGAGTCACTGAGACCAGACACGTCCTCTTCCCCATGGAATCAAGATCAACAACATGAAGATGACTTTCCTGTTTCCTGATTATCACGATCCTTCTCTCTTCACACTCACACTCCTCTCCCATCTCATCTCTCCTGGTCACTAATCACATGCTTTGTGGTGGTATTTGATTTCTGAGGGTTTAAATAAATTGGTTGAATATAGACCAAATTCACTTGTGTCTTTGCTGAAAATCTCTGTTTTAAAACACACAAATATGCACAGTAACTTTAACTATCTGGAAACATATGCATTTCCTAGGATAGGTGTTTATCAGAGACAATTCTGAGAAAGATGAACTGGAGATGCTGTAGAGGTGTCCAGGGCAGAAGGAGAAACAGGTCTAAACCATCATGGGACAAGGGGCAGGGTTATGAACCTCCTACTGCAGTGGGAGGGGGCAGTCTGCTCAAGAAGGATGTCCCTAGAAAGCAGTGTGCTCATTACAGGGGAAGGAGGTGGTGTTCCGCTCTCTGAGCTTCATAGAGAGGAATGTAAGGTGCCATGGACAACAGCTGTGGGGACACATGTAATCTGACAGCACAAGCAATTCTGCAAATGAGCTGAAGGACAGATAATTCTTAACGATTGGATCAGTGGGAAAGAAATAGTCCCTGAGACCAGACAGCTCCTTCTCTGCACAGCATCAAGGTCAGCAACACAAAGACGACTTTCCTGGTTCCTGATCAACACGATCCTTCTCTCTTCATACTCACACTCCATTTCCCATCTCATCTCTCCTGGTCACTAATCACAACCAGTCTTGTGGTGTTTGATTTCTGAAGGTTTAAATAAACTGGTTAATTTAACTTATAGAATAAATGTTTTAGGTCCCACATAGACATGGCCTCCAAATGGGCTACAGCTGGCCAATGTCAAAGCACCAGTGATGTTTTCGTGGCTTACTTTGTAGTAATGGAGGTCCAGGACAATGTTTAATTGTATAGCAGACTGTATGTAGTTGAATTTTCCCATCTCATCTCTCCTGGTCACTAATCACAACCAGTCTTGTGGTGTTTGATTTCTGAAGGTTTAAATAAACTGGTTAATTTAACTTATAGAATAAATGTTTTAGGTCCCACATAGACATGGCCTCCAAATGGGCTACAGCTGGCCAATGTCAAAGCACCAGTAATGTTTTCGTGGCTTACTTTGTAGTAATGGAGGTCAAGGACAATGTTTAATTGTATAGCAGACTGTATGTAGTTGAACTTGTGACTCTGGTCTTCACAGAATGTCTGGAAATCCTGGACTGGATGAGTGGATACACAGAGAGGTAACTGAACACACAGAGAGGGGGTGAATCTCTTAGGAAATTTTTAAATGAATGACCTGGCATGAACAACTCAACAGTTCTGAAATATCATATACACACAATTGTATTTTTTTGGTGTATATATATATATATATATATATATATATATACACACACACACATATATTATCTTATGAGGTTTAAGGGAGACTTTCTCCTTGGGGATGATATTATTCTTTATACAAACTAAAGATTTTCAAGGGAAATAATCCACCTGGCTTAAAGTTTTTCTTGCCAGATTCTGGCTTATTTGAGGAAAAATATTTTAGCTGTTTTTGCTGATGTTTGAGAGTTTTGTTTTATTTTAAATTCTGAGACATAAAGAAATAAACAGAGATGTAAGAATTCTAAATGAGGCATTTTAGGTTCATTCAAGCATGTCAATCAATAGCTCACACGTAAGTCAAGACAAAGATTCCTCTTTACACAAAGGAAATTTCCTTAGTTCAAGAACGGATGGCTTGGAAATCTAGTATAAATTCTGCAGTTCATTTCTGTTGCAGGGTGGCCCACGGTAATTCACACAAATCTCTGTCCTTATCTCCTAGGCTGATTTTCCCAACCCTAACCTTATAACCATATAATAAGGCTTAATAAGATAATGGTTCTTAAGGGACTTCAATAACCCGAAAGAGAGAAGCAATAAAACATATCTTATTATCATCAACATATGCGTTTTAGAATAATTATCTTAATGGCTCAATTTTCTCTTTTAATAATGAGGACTACAATCTTGACTAATTTAACTGGGGAGTGTCTTTCATGCTTGAGTCACTATAAGTGAGATTCAAATAAAAGTCTCCCTCCCTCCCTTCATCCCTTCCTTCCTTCTGCTGCTGCTTTTGTCATTAGGTTATTTCCTCCATGGATACGGGGTTTTGCCTCCTGTAACTCACCACCTTATTACCTGTTGTAAGGTCTCATGCTACAGCCCTATGGAAACAGCCCCACTGCTGGTCTTTAGTGCCTGCGATGGACTGCCACGCCACTGCCTCTTCTCTCATCTTCTTTCTGTACACTGTCTTTGCTGATGAACATATATTCAGAACAGCATCTGTGGAGGATAATTTTATCTGTCTTGGCTTTGAAGAAAAGGAAAGAACACAGCCATGGAAGCCAGCGGGGCTAGCTGTGCCCCTGCAAGAGCCATAACTGTAAAGGATAAAAAATGATAATATGTTTGTATGTGCAATTTTCAGAAAAGAGTTAAATATTTTATAATATGCAGGAGATAAAGTATCGCCAACATGAACAGGAAGTCAGGACAAATTTGTGGCATCTGGGTGTTTCATTGCAATGAGATATTGATGCATAATGGGGAAAAAAAAAAAAACAGGAGAAAAAGAAATGAAATTATCTGAGTCAAGATGTTCTATGGTTGGCAAACTCTTAGTCCAGGGCTTGAGGGAACTCAAGGATTAGCAGATAAGGGCTCCAGTTCCCTTGTTGATGCTTTCTATTTTTGGACTTTTAGTTCAACAAACAGTTATTGAACACCTCATATGGTAGACAGTGTGCCAAGTATTAAGAATCTAGAGAAGACTAGAATGTGTTCCTTTGCTATAACAATCACTGGATGTGATTCTGTTTGGTATCTTTTTTAAAGATAGCTTATTTATTAATTGAACAACTGATCCTTGATGCTGCTGCTGCTGCTAAGTCGCTTCAGTCGTGTCCGACTCCTAGCGACCCCATGGACTGCAGACTACCAGGCTCCTCTGCCAATGGGATTTTCCAGGCAAGAGTACTGGAGTGGGTTGCCATTGCCTTCTCCGAACTGATCCTTAGATGCTTACATAAATCGAGACACTGTTTTGGACAATCTCAGGGTACACAGAAGTATGAGCTTGTTTGTTTGAATGCAAAGCATGCACTGAAATAATTGCTGCATACTGGAGTGTAAGGTGTTAGGCAGGAGATTCAATAATAATACTATAGTAATACCAATGATGATTGTGATGATTCAGCAGCAGTCATGAGAATGAATAAACAATTTCCAGCTAAGAAGACCAATGAATTCCTCATGAAATAGTTAAGTTTTGGCTCTCCATAAAGATCGACATGATCATACTAGAAAGAGATGGAACCAGCAAAGGATCCACAAAGATAAATGCATGCCAAAGATGCAGATGGGACTGCACAAGGCAGAATTCAATAACAATATATGGAATATTTAGCAACAGGCATATGAAAAGATCTCAGCATCACTCTCAGGTAAATGCAAATCAAAACCACAATAAGATATCACCTCATATCTGTCAGAATGGCTATTATCAGAAAGAACACAAATTAACAAGTGTTGATGAGGATGTGGAGAAAAGGGAACCCTCTTACACTGTAGGTGGGAATGCAAACTGGTGCAGTCACTGTGGAAAACAGCATGGAGGTTTCCCAAAAAAACCCAAAACTAGAACTACACTATGACTCAGCAATTGCCCTCCTGGTGGAGAAGAGACAATGAAACAAAAGCACCAATTGAAAAAGATACATGCTCTCCGCTATTCACAGCAGCATTGTTTACAATTGCCAAGGTACAGAAGCAACCTAAGTTGCCATCAACAGATGAATAAAGACGATGCGATATACATACATCTCTATGTATATACACACACACACACACACCCCTGCATACACACACACACAAGGGAATAAGATCATCAAAAAAGAATGAAATTAGGCCATTTACAGCAACACAGATGGGATTGGGGGGCATTATGCTAAATCAAATAAATCAGACAGAGTAAGATAAATACTGTATGATATCACTTATATATGGAATCTAAAAAACTACAACAAATTAGTGAATAAAACAAACTATAACCAGATTCACAGATATAGAGAATAAACCAGTAGATACCAGTGGCGAGAGGAAGGAGGCAATAGCAATAAGGGGCAGGGGAATAAAGGGTTATTGTGGGATTATATGAAGTCATGTGTGTGAAACTTTCAAAAATTGTAAAGCCCTGTAAATTTAAAGAACACTGCATTCCATAAAAACATATGGGCTATTTGGATTGGCATATGGGTCTATAAAGAGAGCAATGAAAAATCTATCTGAAAAATAATGACTTTGTTTTAGACAAATTTCAACTCAAATTAATAGAAATGGAAGTACAGGCCATAGCTGGGCTCTTCTCCACTCCCTGCTCTCCTTAGATGTCATCACCTTTGGGCCCAGATATTCCCTCTTACTCTGGTGTGTTTTGCTTTTCATAGTGCCCATGACATTAAAACTATCAAATATAAATTTACCTTTTAAACTTCAGGCTGTCTGCCTCTTTCCTACACTAAAATCAATGAGAGTGGAGACAATGCCTCCTCTGTTTATCATTCCATAACAAACAAGGTACCTGGTAGTACACAGAGATACTTACTATCCCTTGAATATTTACTCAAAAAATCCCCCCCCCCCCAAAGTGGCATTTTAGGAACTTCCTATGACTGTCAGTTAGATTGGCTAAGAGGACAGAGCCTGAGGCCCAGAAGCTATCAGTTCAGTTCAGTTCAGTCGCTCAGTCGTGTCCGACTCTTTGCGGCCCCATGAATCGCAGCACGCCAGGCCTCCCTGTCCATCACCATCTCCCGGAGTTCACTCAGACTCACGTCCATTGAGTCCATGATGCCATTCAGCCATCTCATCCTCTGTCGTCCCCTTCTCCTCCTGCCCCCAATCCCTCCCAGCATCAGAGTCTTTCCCAATGAGTCAACTCTTCACATGAGGTGGCCAAAGTACTGGAGTTTCAGCTTCAGCATCATTCCCTCCAAAGAAATCCCAGGGCTGATCTCCTTCAGAATGGACCGGTTGGATCTCCTTGCAGTCCAAGGGACTCTCAAGAGTCTTCTCCAACACCACAGTTCAAAAGCATCAATTCTTCAGTGCTCAGCTTTCTTCACAGTCCAACTCTCACATCCATACATGACCACTGGAAAAACCTATATAATATTAAGTGATGTGAAGCTTAATCAGGAAATGGAAGTGGAAAAGGATCATACTGATAGATTTAAAAAAGTCAGAGTCAATAAAATTAGACTTGGGGAGCCAAGAAAATTGAGAAAATACAAGATAGCTCAAGCTTCAGATCAGAGGGCTTAGAAAGAGGTCTCATTGTAGGGGGGATGATTTGGGAGCTTCAGAGACATTGAATTTAATTAAGATGTCAAGAGAGCATGCGGGTGGACGTATTTAGTAAGTACTTGAGGCTGTATAAGTGAGAAAGACTAGAGATGTAGATTGGGGATCACCGGATCTGAGATGAGACACGGTAGCCTACCTAATAAATGATATCTCCAAGGTGAGTGTAAGAGAAACAGCGCGGAGGGCCAGAGAAATCCATAATCATGGGCAATGTCCAAGGTGAAGTGTTGGGAGGAAGGGGAAAAGGCAGCAAGGGAGACAGAGCTCCAGCACTCAGAGAGTCACAAGAAGGCCCTGGATCAATCATCTACAGATTGTAACAGCCTGTAACGAGAACAGCTTCTAACATCTCAACACCCTGGCCCCGCTGCCAGCTCTCTGCAACCACTCGTATCTTAGCAGGTCTCAGTTGCACATTCAAACATGTGAACCACAGTAGCTGAACTAAGAGGCAAACTGGGGGGCTTAGCCCCTCCATAATCACCGCTGGACTTCCAAGGCCATTCCCTGACAAGCGTACAATCTAAATAAGACCTCATGCTTGCTGCACAAATGCAACCTCCCCCACCCAAGTCTCCCAGGTGCTAGTCTTCCCACACACTTGCCCCTCCTGCTGGTCTGATAAGTGGGAAACCTGGAGCTGCCACCGGAGCACGTGGATGGACGACCTTTGCTAAGCAGGTCCCAGGGGGCCAGAAGGAGGGACACTCGCTCTCCCATAATGATCTGTTCACCTGAGCGTTGAGAGAGGCAAGATGACCTTATTTACCATCTTTCTTCAGAGACCCCTAAGATCATCTTGGCTGAGCACACACACAAATCTTTTGATTGAACCCCTATCTATTCATTACATAGCATCTCTTGAACCAAGGATTAGGACACAGGTCATCTGAGGGCCATTTTTACTGATTTCCAAAATGAGTCAGTTCTTCTGGTTACTTCTCACTTCCTCTATTCAGAGAGAACAGTCAACTCTTATGATGAAGATCACTTAAAAACTGGCTTCAGTTTGATCATCCTTGAAGACGTGGGAGAGTTTTCATGGGCCAGTGATGGTGCTGGTACGTGGAATTCACCAGGTTGTGCTCCCCGCTGAGGATGAGCACAGAAACTATAATGACTCCTCAAGTTTCCTTCCAGTGTGAGGGTTTTTCATGAAGAGTGATAAATCCTTACAAATCCTTCTTGGTTATTAGGAAGTAAATAAATCAAACTGACAGGATTAATCAATACATAAAGCCATCGCATTGACCTCATATTTGAAACCAGGAGGACTTAAGCAGCAAATTTATTGCACTATTTTGAAGCTCTGTTCCAAACTACAATAGTTCATGGTCTTGTCAGCCTACAATCAATTTTTTTCACAGATTTAACTGTTACGATTCCCAAGATAACACAATGTCAGCCTGTAATCAAGGAGTTTCAATAGCTAATCAGAGGTTATAATTTAGGAAAATCAGGGTAAGACCCGCTTTTGAGAAGGAATGATACTTTGCTTTTAAATTTTATGGAGGTGATAAAAATAATTTAGAGAAGTTTTTATCACCTCTTTCAAAAGGAGCTCAAAGCACTTAGCAAATATCAACTTATTATTCCTAAGAACACTTCCAGTGGAAGTAGAGAAGAAAGCAATTATGGGGTTGTATAGTTTATAGATTCAGCAGAGGAAATGTTATAGGCAGAGTTCCTATTCTTTTTTAAAATAGCACATTTTATTCAAGTTCATGCAAGCACTTTGGAAATAATCATGTGGGTTACAAAACCCACACCGGGGATACTAGGATTAAGAGCACCAAGATTTTCCAGCTATAACTCTAACTGGCAATGGTGCCATGTATTAAGTCTTTTTTTCTAAAGGAGATCAGTCCTGGGTGTTCTTTGGAAGGAATGATGCTAAAGCTGAAAGTCCAATATTTTGGCCACCTCGTGCAAAGAGCTGACTCATTGGAAGACTCTGATGCTGGGAGAGATTGGAGGCAGGAGGAGAAGGGGACAACAGAGGATGAGATGGCTGGATGGCATCACCAACTTGATGGACATGAGTTTGGGTGAACTCCGAGAGTTGGTGATGGACAGGGAGGCCTGGTGTGCTGCAATTCACGGGGTCACAAAGAGTGGGACAGGACTGAGAGACTGAACTGAACTGAACTGATCTTCTTGTGAGGTGAGGTGAGATGATTGTTCCAGATCAGGCTTCTCAGTCTTGGTATCATTCACTTTTGGGACTGGATAATTCTTTGTTATGGGGTACTGCTCTGTGCATTAGAAATTATTTAATAGCACCCTTGACTTCCACCAGCTAGATGCTATAAGCAATCCTATAAGCAATCTTCCACCCCAGTTATTGCAACCAAAAATATCTCCAGGTCTCCAGTATTTCTCCAAATCCTTAGGGGCAAAGAGGAATGAAATGGCCCTGGTAAAGAGCTTCTGCTTTCAGGGACCTCAAATCCTTGCCTGATCTACCATCTTATCTTTTTCTTCAGTGGTTAGATTGCACAATAGGAAGATGAGATCAGAGGAGCAAGCGTGTGGCCTTTGACAGAACTCACAAGAATACCGCAAGGAGGTGCTGGCCAGAGCTGATCCCCAGGTACATGGCACCTTTCCTGGCAGTAGAATTGGACCCTCCTACTCAATACCCTGTCATTACAAATGCCTGGCTCTCTCTCTTCTTGGCTTCACTTATGTGGCCTAAGCAACTGCCCTGGCTTCTGGAAGTTTGAACCCCTGATTGAGAAAGCTTTCATTCATTCTTCGACTCTTTATTGTTGAATCATTCTGGCAATTGCCTTCCAGAAGAGCTTCTGCTCCAAAGAATCTTTCAACTCATCCCAACTAGAAATTTTAAGTTTCTGGGAAATTTTAGGTCAGAAAATAAAACATTTATATTAAAAATAAATGTAAAATTTCAATGTTTTCTTTCTTTTGTGTTGGTAGTCTGAGGTAAGAAAAAGGGAAAGGGCAGTGTGGGAGGCAGTGGGAATTTGGAAAAATAGTGATCAATATAAAGCTTTTAAAGATGTTGTTGTTGCCTTTTAATCGCTAATTCATGTCCCACACTTTTGGGACCCCATGGACTATATATAGCCCACTAGTCTCCTCTGTTCATGGAATTGTTCAGGCAAGAATGCTGGAGTGGGTTGCCATTTCTTCCTCCAAGAGATCTTCCCAACCCAGGGATAGAACCCATGTCCCCTGCTTCTCTGGCACTGGCAGGTGGATTCTTTAATAAGCCCAAAATAAGGCAGGCAGAAAAGACCAGATGTATAGCTTTGTCTAGAATACCTAAAATAAGCAAATTCATAGAAACAGAAAGCAGAGGAGAAGTTATTGAGGGTTGGAGGAAGAAGAGAATGAATTATAGTTTAAAGGATGTGGAATTTCATTTACAATGAGGAAAAAATTCTTAAGAAGCATGGCAGAGATGTCTGTATGACACTGTGAATGTACTTAATGCCACAGAATACACTTTAACATAGTTAAATTGGTCAACTTTATGTTATGAACATTTTACAATAGGAAAAATGGGGAATAAATAGGAAAATGCAATATGAAACCAAAGATACATAGGACAGTTTCGCTCTGAAATTTCACACTAAAGAGAGAGTATCATCTGCACAACTATAACAATATGAGAAAAGCATGATAAACTTTTAGGGACAACAAAGGAGAGGGCTGATCTTCGCAGAATAATTTAGGAATAAGAAGAGATACAGATTTGGAGACTGCAAGATTCTTTTATGATCAAACAATATATTGATGTAATCATTTCCTAAAATGACAGACTGGTGTCGCCAGGGCTGATCTTGGGGATTTAAACAGAATCTGAGTGTCCAAAGGGCAGTAATTAAAACGGAATCACTGAGCTAAGTATGAAAACCTCAGGCAGTGCAGGTAAGGTAGCAGAAAGAAGGACATGGAAACAAATTCACGCAAGTTCCGTAGAAGCAGGGCCACATTATCCATGGTCACGGCTGGTGCCACCAAGGCACGTCACAAGAACGTGTTGAATTAATTCTTTCTGCCCAACTCTTACTTCTGAGATGGAACTCTTTGAGTTCCTAGAAGAAGAATGACTTCATTCTAAAGACAAATCGAAGTTTGCTAAGTGAGAAAAGAGCTGAAAGGGCATTTGAGGCATGTCATGATGTGAAAGAATATGGGGAAGACCACGGCACTTGGGTCTATGTGTGTGTGTGTGCGTGTGTACTGGGGTTGAAGATGGTCATGAAACTTGATAGGTTAGGGCCAAATTATAAGGAACTGTCACCCTTTGCTCCCATCTTTTGTAACCAAACACCACTTTGTTAATTAAGAACACAACAGTATATCACCTATAAGTAGATTTAGTTTCATTATCAGATAATGATTATGCCCTATTGCTCCATGGACTTTGAATATTTCTAAGTTTTGTCCCAAATTAATTTACTAGACTATAAGGAATCTCCATGTTCTTAGTTTGTGCTGGAAGTTAGAATGGCAGCAGAATGTGCAAATAGAAGAAACAACACAGTATTCCTTGGCTCTAATATGAGACTATTAATGCTATTTCCTTAGACTCTTGTAAGGATTAGCTAAAATAAATGCTAAATACTTTTCATATTGCTTGGTATGCAGCTAATGTGCACACAAGGTAGTTATTAGTAATGCTCTTATAAAATGAAATTACAGCCCAGCCTCTTCACTTGTCATGATCAGAATTAGTAGCAAATCAATAAATTCCATTAAAGCAGAAAATCATTAAAATGGTATATACAGGTCATAGCAAACACCCTCTTCCAACAACACAAGAGAAGACTGTCCACATGGACATCACCAGATGGTCAATACCAAAATCAGACTGATTATATTCTTTGCAGCCAAAGATGGAGAAGTTCTATACAGTCAGCAAAAACAAGACCAGGAACTGACTGTGGCTCAGATCATGATCTCCTTATTGCAAAGTTCAGACTTAAATTGAAGAAAGTAGGGAAAGCCACTAGATCATTCAGGTAAGACCTAAATCAAATCCCTTATGATTATAGAGCAGAAGTGACAAATAGATTCAAGGGATTAGATCTGATAGACAGAGTGCCTGAAGAACTATGGACAGGGGTTCATGACACCATGTAGGAGGCAGTGATCAAGATCACTCCCAAGAAAAAGAAATGCAAAAAGGAAAAATGGTTGTCTGAGGAGGCCTTACAAAGAGCTGTGAAAAGAGGAGAAGTGAAAAGCAAAGGAGAAAAGGAAATATACACCCATTTGAATGCAGAGTTCAAAGAACAGCAAGAAGAGATAAGAAAGCCTTCCTCTGTGATCAGTGCAAAGAAATAGAGGAAAACAACAGAATGGGAAGACTAGAGATCTCTTCAAGAAAATTAAAGATACCAAGGGAACATTTCATGCAAAGATGGGCACAATAAAGGACAGAAATGGTATGGACCTAACAGAAGCAGAAGATATTAAGAAGTAGTTGCAAGAATACACAGAAGAACTGTACAAAAAAGATCTTCATGACCCAGATAAGCATGATGGTGTGATTACTCACCTAGAGCCAGACATCCTGGAACGCGAAGTCAAGTGGCCTTAAGAAGCATCACTACGAACAAAGCTAGTAGAGGTGATCAAATTCCAGTTGAGCTATTTCAAATCCTGAAAGATGATGCTGTGAAAGTTCTGCACACAAAATGCCAGCAAATTAGGAAAACTCAGCAATGGACAAAGGATTGGAAAATGTCAGTTTTCATTCCAATACCAAAGAAAGGCAACGCCAAAGAATGTTCAAACTACTGCACAGTTGTATTCATCTCACACTCTAGCAAAGTAATGCTCAAAATTCTCCAAGCCAGGGTTCAACAGTACGTGAACCGTGAACTTCCAAATGTTCAGGCTGGTTTTAGAAAAGACAGAGGAACCAGAGATCAAATTGCCAACATCCATTGGATCATCGAAAAAGCAACAGAGTTCCATAAAAACATCTACTTCTGTTTTATTAATTACACCAAAGCCTTTGATTATGTGGATCATAATAAACTGTGGAAAATTCTTCAATAGATGAGAATAC
The DNA here is from genome assembly GCA_006410635.1 of Cephalophus harveyi. Taxonomy (NCBI): domain Eukaryota; kingdom Metazoa; phylum Chordata; class Mammalia; order Artiodactyla; family Bovidae; genus Cephalophus; species Cephalophus harveyi. The sequence goes on along the minus strand of SJYT01071180.1, from coordinate 102,682 downwards.
TAGACAATCTGACCTGCCTCTTGAGAAATCTGCATGCAGATCAAGAAGCAACAGTTAGAACTGGACATGGAACAACAGACTGGTTCCAAATTGGAAAGGAGTACATCAAGGTTGTATATTGTCACCCAGATTATTTAACTTATATGCAGAATACATCATGCAAAATGCTGAGCTAGATGAAGCAGAAGCTGGAATCAAGACTGCTGAGAGAAATATTAATAACCTCAGATATGCAGATGATACCACCCTTATGGCAAAAGTGAAAAGGAACTAAAGAGCCTTTTGATGAAAGTGAAAGAGGAGTGTGAAAAAGTTGGCTTAAAACTCAACATTCAGAAAACTAAGATCATGGCATCTGGTCCCATCACTTCATGGGAAATAGATGGGGAAACAATGGAAACAGTGACAGACTTTATTTTGGGGGCTTCAAATCACTGCAGATGGTGACTGCAGCCATGAAATTAAAAGACGCTTACTCCTTGGAAGAAAAACTGTGATCAACCTAGGCAGAATATTAAAAAGCAGAGACATTACTTGCCAATAAAGGTCCATCTGGTCAAAGCTATGGTTTTTCTAGTAGTCATGTATGGATCTGAGAGTTGGACTATAAAGAATGCTGAGCACTGAAGAATTGATGCTTTTGAACTGTGGTATTGGAGGAGACTCTTGAGAGTTCCTTGGACTGCAAGGAGATCCAACCAGTCCATCCCAAAGGAAATTAGCCCTGAATATTCATTGGAAGGACTAATGCTGAAGCTGAAACTCCAACACTTATGTCATCTGATGTGAAGAACTGACTCACCGGAAAAGACCCTGATGCTGGGAAAGACTGAAGGCGGGAGAAGGGGATGTGACAGGATGCGATGGCTGGATGGCATCACCAACTCAATGGACATGATTCTGAGTAAACTTCGGGATTATGCAGCTAATGTGCACACAAGGTAGTTATTAGTAATGCTCTTATAAAATGAAATTACAGCCCAGCCTCTTCACTTGTCATGATCAGAATTAGTAGCAAATCAATAAATTCCATTAAAGCAGAAAATCATTAAAATGGTATATACAGGTCATAGCAAACACCCTCTTCCAACAACACAAGAGAAGACTGTCCACATGGACATCACCAGATGGTCAATACCAAAATCAGACTGATTATATTCTTTGCAGCCAAAGATGGAGAAGTTCTATACAGTCAGCAAAAACAAGACCAGGAACTGACTGTGGCTCAGATCATGATCTCCTTATTGCAAAGTTCAGACTTAAATTGAAGAAAGTAGGGAAAGCCACTAGATCATTCAGGTAAGACCTAAATCAAATCCCTTATGATTATAGAGCAGAAGTGACAAATAGATTCAAGGGATTAGATCTGATAGACAGAGTGCCTGAAGAACTATGGACAGGGGTTCATGACACCATGTAGGAGGCAGTGATCAAGATCACTCCCAAGAAAAAGAAATGCAAAAAGGAAAAATGGTTGTCTGAGGAGGCCTTACAAAGAGCTGTGAAAAGAGGAGAAGTGAAAAGCAAAGGAGAAAAGGAAATATACACCCATTTGAATGCAGAGTTCAAAGAACAGCAAGAAGAGATAAGAAAGCCTTCCTCTGTGATCAGTGCAAAGAAATAGAGGAAAACAACAGAATGGGAAGACTAGAGATCTCTTCAAGAAAATTAAAGATACCAAGGGAACATTTCATGCAAAGATGGGCACAATAAAGGACAGAAATGGTATGGACCTAACAGAAGCAGAAGATATTAAGAAGTAGTTGCAAGAATACACAGAAGAACTGTACAAAAAAGATCTTCATGACCCAGATAAGCATGATGGTGTGATTACTCACCTAGAGCCAGACATCCTGGAACGCGAAGTCAAGTGGCCTTAAGAAGCATCACTACGAACAAAGCTAGTAGAGGTGATCAAATTCCAGTTGAGCTATTTCAAATCCTGAAAGATGATGCTGTGAAAGTTCTGCACACAAAATGCCAGCAAATTAGGAAAACTCAGCAATGGACAAAGGATTGGAAAATGTCAGTTTTCATTCCAATACCAAAGAAAGGCAACGCCAAAGAATGTTCAAACTACTGCACAGTTGTATTCATCTCACACTCTAGCAAAGTAATGCTCAAAATTCTCCAAGCCAGGGTTCAACAGTACGTGAACCGTGAACTTCCAAATGTTCAGGCTGGTTTTAGAAAAGACAGAGGAACCAGAGATCAAATTGCCAACATCCATTGGATCATCGAAAAAGCAACAGAGTTCCATAAAAACATCTACTTCTGTTTTATTAATTACACCAAAGCCTTTGATTATGTGGATCATAATAAACTGTGGAAAATTCTTCAATAGATGAGAATACTAGACAATCTGACCTGCCTCTTGAGAAATCTGCATGCAGATCAAGAAGCAACAGTTAGAACTGGACATGGAACAACAGACTGGTTCCAAATTGGAAAGGAGTACATCAAGGTTGTATATTGTCACCCAGATTATTTAACTTATATGCAGAATACATCATGCAAAATGCTGAGCTAGATGAAGCAGAAGCTGGAATCAAGACTGCTGAGAGAAATATTAATAACCTCAGATATGCAGATGATACCACCCTTATGGCAAAAGTGAAAAGGAACTAAAGAGCCTTTTGATGAAAGTGAAAGAGGAGTGTGAAAAAGTTGGCTTAAAACTCAACATTCAGAAAACTAAGATCATGGCATCTGGTCCCATCACTTCATGGGAAATAGATGGGGAAACAATGGAAACAGTGACAGACTTTATTTTGGGGGCTTCAAATCACTGCAGATGGTGACTGCAGCCATGAAATTAAAAGACGCTTACTCCTTGGAAGAAAAACTGTGATCAACCTAGGCAGAATATTAAAAAGCAGAGACATTACTTGCCAATAAAGGTCCATCTGGTCAAAGCTATGGTTTTTCTAGTAGTCATGTATGGATCTGAGAGTTGGACTATAAAGAATGCTGAGCACTGAAGAATTGATGCTTTTGAACTGTGGTATTGGAGGAGACTCTTGAGAGTTCCTTGGACTGCAAGGAGATCCAACCAGTCCATCCCAAAGGAAATTAGCCCTGAATATTCATTGGAAGGACTAATGCTGAAGCTGAAACTCCAACACTTATGTCATCTGATGTGAAGAACTGACTCACCGGAAAAGACCCTGATGCTGGGAAAGACTGAAGGCGGGAGAAGGGGACGTGACAGGATGCGATGGCTGGATGGCATCACCAACTCAATGGACATGATTCTGAGTAAACTTCGGGAGTTGGTGATGGACAGGGAGGCCTGGCGTGCTGTAGTCCATAGGGTCGCAAAGGGTCGGACATAACTGAGCTAAACTGAACTGAACTGAGCTGTACCACCTGTATTGCAGAAGGTCCAGCCTTAGTATTTCCTGTCAGATTTTATTTGAGCTAAAATTTCAAAATATCTGACAAATTTTTCTGAGTACAAAATCTATCTAGATTCTGATTATATTCAGTGACTTTCTAACACTTAATTGGATCCTTTTTTAACCTAGGAAAATTTGCCTTTATTGAGATTTTCAAAAATTCAAGTTATTTTTCAGAGTAACAAGGGATCAAGGGATGGGGTCGGGGTCTTGTTACTTTCTTTTCAGAGTAATATTTTATTGGCTTTCAAAATATTTAACTAAAATAGAAGTTACACCTGTTGTAAACACTCTGGCCTGTTTGGGAACTAACACTGCTGACTCTCAGTTAATAAAAGCAGCAAACAATGGACCTCTGCTAGCCTAGAGCATCTTTGTGGGACATGGCCAATGGTCAGTACATCTTTAAGTCTTGGATTCAGACTGTGGTCCTGTTACCAGCTGAATGGGCATCACTGGGGAGCTCCTTGGAAAAGCAGGCTCTGGGCACCCATCCCAGTCCTGCTAAACCATGCCTGCGATTTAGCAGAATCCTCAGGTAAGTTTCCTGTACATTACAGTTTTAGAAGTTTCTCAGACTTTTACCAGCACAATCTACTGGTCTCAACTCTGAACCTTAAAATCTCCTGGGGAGCTCTTAAAATCCCTGTAGACTATGCTCCAGACCAATTACTTCAGCATCTCGGGGAGTGGAAATGCTGCGTATTTTTAAAAAGCAAGCAATAAAAAAAACACTCACCAGGTGATTCTAAAGTACAGCTAAGCTTAATTTATTCTCGAAGTTGCAGTCCATAAGAATCTCATGGAGGACATACTCAATGCAGATAATTGGGCCCACCCTCAGAGTTTGTGAGTCTAGTGTGAAGCCAGGTTAATGTGCATACTGTTGGCACCGAGAACTTCCTTTTGAGAACTGCTGGTTCTGAGGGCAAGAAATCATTTTAATCTGATGTGTTTGGATTAACGATAGTGACTTGATTCTGTGGGGTTCTTTGAGACAGTTTCAGACGTATGCTATTAAGGTCGTATGCTATTGAAGTTTCAAAAAAGGGGTTACAGTGAAAGAAAAGAAAATGCACAGCCCAGGGGGCCCAAGTGTGATGAAGATTCTGTGCGTGTGCAAAATACAACTCTGAGGACTTCCTGGTGGTCCAGGGGTTAAGAACCCACCTTTCAATACAGGGGATGGGGATTTGATCCCTGGTGGGAGAACCGAAATCCCATACGGCCTGGGGCAATTAAGCCCATGTGGTGCAACTACTGAGCCCACAAGCTCTGGAGCCCACGTGCCACACTAGAGAAAAGCCCTTTACACCGCAGCGCAAGATCCTGAGAGTTGCAACTAAGACCCACTGCAGCCAAAACAAACAAACAAAAATACAACTATGTCTAGTTGGTTTCATTTTCTGAGCTTGGCACGCCTAACAATTCCTCTTTTGGAAGAAACTTTGTCCACTTAAGAAAGCCCCCTGTGTTTCCATGTGGTTGGCCTATCTCTGAACACAGACTCTTTCCTTCCTGCTGCAGGAGGTGTGGAACTCTGAGAAGGTCGCGTGGCTGGGATGCTAAGTTGCCTTGTTCAAAGGACTTGCAACAAACTGCCTGAAGAATCTGCTGGGTCTCAGGCTGCACTTTTGCATTAACCAAATAAATGCTCTGTCAAGCATGCTTCTTAGTGTGCTTAGTCCCTCAGTCGTGTCTGACTCTTTGCGACCCCATGGTCTGCAGCCTGCCAGGCTCCTCTGCCCATGGGGATTCTCCAGGCAAGAATACTGGAGTGGGTTGCCATGCCCTCCTCCAGGGGATCTTCCCAACCCAGGAATCGAACCCGGGTCTCCTGCATTGCAGGCGGATTCTTTACCAGCTGAGCTACCAGGGATGCTCAGTTTATTTCATAACCCTGCCAAACTGAGCCTGGAACAACTCTTGGGAGTATGTCTTTGAATTTTCACTATTAGAGATTTGCAATATAACATGAAGTGTCCAGGAAATAAATGTTCTTTAATTTTCCCCAAAGTTTTCCCCAAAATGTGGCAACACAGCTTGAAGTGGAATGTATAAAGGATTCCTATTTAACATAATAGGGCTTCCCTGGTGGCTCAGAGGTTAAAGCATCTGCCTGAAATGCGGGAGACCCAGGTTCGATCCCTGGGTTGGGAAGATCCCCTGGAGAAGGAAATGGCAACCCACTCCACTACTCTTGCCTGGAAAATCCCATGGATGGAGGAGCCTGGTAGGCTACAGTCCATGGGGTTGCAAAGAGTCAGACACGACTGAGCGACTTCACACACAATCCAATTTTACAGATGGAAAAGAAAAGCAAGACATTGCAAGGGTTTATCCTGTATTTCAGAGACATGTAACATAACTCAGGAATTTTGCTTACCAGGTCAGTATATTTGGAAATGGAATCAGCTCAGCTCTGTTCACTACGTAGCAATAAGATACAGCCCAAGCAAAATGAGATAATCAGACCAAGGACGAAGGCTTTCTTGGCTGTTGGTTGGAGATCTGATTGAGGGTCTGTCACAGATCAGAATCCACACCGGCAACTCTGCCCATGATTCCGAGAGTGTGTCTAAATGCCAGGTACCATGACTAAAGGAGTCTAGGAGAAAGCAATGCTTGCTTGGTGCCTGTTGATAGCGGCTCATCTGAGCTGGGCAAGGCCACGGCTGAGAGACGCCAGTAACACTAAAGAACAGCGGACTCTGCACAGTCACGTCTACAGCTCGCTGCTCTGGGCAAAGCCAGAGAGGATCCTGAAGATCATAATGGAAGGAAAAGATGTGCTTGATCAGGCAAGAATTTCTAGCAGCTGACAGGCTTAGCAGAGCCAAAGTCTGAAAGTATGGAAACTCTGTGTCGGGCAGAGAAGTGATAGGGAGTAACCCCTGGAGGGAAGGAGGAGGAATCCCTGCTGGCCAGCTGCCACACTGCCATATTTTGCTGGAGTATTAGATGACAGATGCCCTTGACAGATTGAATATAATCTTCTCTGGAGGGTTTGAAGTGATCCTGAGAACCGGAGCATCATAAAATCAGAGGCTTTTCGTTCTGAGGAAAAACCTCCAGGTAGCCATATTCCATCTCTGGTGGCCCATATTCCATCTCTGCTGACTTTTCATAAACTATGTGTGAGAGAGAGAGTGAGAGAGACAGAGACAGAGAGACAGACGGAGAGAAGAGAGACAGAGACGCAGATTTGAGACAAGTAGATTTGAATATTGGGAAAGCCACAACGAAGCAACAGTTCTGTCATTGTCCTGGCTTTCTAAATTAATTGTCCAAACCTCGCAGTCCCCTGCTGTTTCCCATCAAGGACCCAGTTTTCTCTTCTCTGTGTTCTGAGCTGCCCTGTCCTGTAATTCCATTCGACATCAGTGGGAAGTAGCAAGAGCCTTCACTGGCAGTGAGGATACTTGCACTAAGCATCAGTCTCTCTGGGGTACATTGCTCAAGTCTGCCCTCCAGGCCCCCAGCAAACCCTGGACTGTTGGGAAGGATGCTTGAACTTCCAGTTGCTTCTGCATGAACACTGTCTAGCCTGAATGCCTGCATCTGTGCTTCTGAGATGCCTGCCCTGGGTTCAGCTTGCTGTCTCCCCACCCTCTGAAATGACAGCTTCCTCCCTGACTGCCTCATCTCCCCTGACTCCTGCTGATTGGGCCAGTACTGTTTTTCTGAAATAGCCTCTAATTACATTACCAAATCCTCCATCCAACCTGACTCCTGGCTTTATAACGTATGTCCCTGAGGATAGGGGTAAAGGGCTGTGTGTTGTCTACCTGTCTGGCTTCAAACCCAGAGCCATCACTTCCCTGTTGGGTAACACTGGGAAGGTTAGATAACCTCTCTTTGCCTCAATTTCTCCATCTGGAAAGTGGGGCCAGGGTCTTAATCTACCATATAATGTTCTGATAAAGGTAAGATGGTTAAAGTCTGTAAAGGGTCTACAGTGACGGGACGCAAGTGAACAATAGGTAAATGATACATCCACTCAAGTCCCTTCCCTGATGTTGACTCTGCTGCTGGAGACTGAATATTTGTGTCCCTCCAAATTCATATTTGAAACCTATTCCCCAATGTGACGGTATTGGGAGGCAGAGCCTTTGAGAAGTGATGAGATCCTGAGGGTATGGGATAAGTGCCCTTGTAAGAGATGGCCGAGCAAGCTCCCTCACCACCTCTGCCAAGTGAGGACGCAGTGAGGTGGTAAGAACCAGTAAGTAGGCCCTCACCAGACACCAAGTCTGCTGGTGCCTAGAGCGTGGGCTTCCCAGGCTTCAGAACTCTGAGAAACAAGCGCACAGGTTATAAGCCACCCAGTCTACGCCGTTTTCTTTCAGTGACTCAGACAGACTAAGACACCTGCCTTCTCTTAACTTAGGCTTTCATTCCCATTTATCCTTCCCATTTCACCATCTTCTACAACACACAGCCATGGTTAAGTCAAGTACTTTTTCTGACTTTTTTTTAGGTTCAGAGAAATTGCCAATATACTTAGTAAAGCACTTTCCCCTTGGAATTCTAAGACCTTGTTAAGAGAACACTCTTTCATAGCCCTCTGAGCATATTATACCAAACTCTTCAAAATACTGCTTTGGAAAAGTTGTTTAGAACAAGACCCAGATAAACCAATCAACCCACTGATGGAGACATGCAAATCAGAAGTACAATGAGGTATCACCTCATGCTGGTCAGAATGGCCATTATCAAAAAAAGTGCAAGCAATAAATCCTGGAGAGGGTATGGAGGAAAGGGAACTCCCTACATTGTTGGTGGGAAGGTAAATTGGTGCAACCACTTTGGAAAACATTATGGAGGAGGTTCCTTAAAAAACTAAAAGTAAAGCTACCATATAATCTAGCAATCCCACTCCTCGGTATATTTCTGAAGAAAACCATAATTCAAAAGATACATGTACCCCAATGTTCTTTGCAGCACTATTTACAACAGTTAAGACATGGAAGCAACCTAAATGTTCATTGATAGATGAATGGATAAAAAACATGTGGTACATGTATATAATGGACATATATCTCAGCAATAAAAAAAGAATGAAATAATACCATTTTCAGCAGTATGGATGGAGATTATCATGCTAAATGAAATAAGTCAGAGAGAGAAATAAATATCATGTGATAGCACTCATATGTAGAATTGAATTTTTAAAAAAGATACAAAGTAAACTTAATTACAAAAACAGTCAGAAACATAGATACCAAAAACAAACATGGCTACCAAAGGGGATTTGCAGGGTGAGGGGAGGGATAAATCAGGAGCTTGGGATGAACACATGTATACCTCTGTATATAAGACAGATGACCGACAGGGATCTAGGGTATAGCACAGAGAACTCTACCCAGTAGTCTGTGATAACCTTTATGAGAAAAGATTCTAAGAAAATGAATATATGTCTAAGTGAATCACTTTGCCATGCACCTCAAACTAACACACGTTGAAAATCAACTATACTGCAATAAAAGTAAAATATTAAAAAAAAAAAAACACCGATGATAACAGAGACTGTTTCTCCAGCAGGAGATATACTAACTTCCAACTCTAAATCTATGGGCTCCCAAACTCCTTTTGAAACCAGTGCCATCTAACATTTTGAAAGAAGAAAGTTTTAACTGATTATAAATTCTCAAAGAGAAAGCAAACTAACTCAATCAGAGGATGGAGCCAGGTCAGTTGAATAATCTCTTCATATCTCATAAATAATATAATTCATACCTATTAAAAAGGACCAGGTATTGAATGGCTCAGTGGGTTTGAGTTACAGAGACCTTCATCTCAAGGTCATTAGTCTGAAGTCAGCCCACTTTAAGGGAAAGCTTGTAAATCCTGCCTTCTTTGTGTGCCAAAAATGTATTTTCAGTAATTAGTACTTATGTGCGTCTAAAGGATAATGAAAATATAGCCATTCATTTACTCATTGAACACAAGGCTAATACAAATTACTCTGAGTGCCCATGTTCATCTATTCTACAAATAGAGCTTCTGTAAGGAGCCAAAGCAGAAGAAAGAAAGCAAAACTAACATAAGATAATGATAAAATAAAAATCAGGGCTTGGAAGGGAGGGAAGGATGAATAGGTGGAGCACAGATGATTTTTATGGCAGTGAAAATACTCTGTATGGTATTATAATATTAGATACATGTGCTTTATATGTTTGTCCAAACATGTAGAATGGTTCAACACAAAGAGTTGTATGCAAACTATGGATTGGGGGTGATTATGAGGCAGGTTCATCAGTTGTAGCAAATGCACCAGTCTCATGGCAGAGTGGATAATAAGGGATGCTGTGCTTAGGTGGGGTCATGGGGCATATGGGAAATCTCTGTATCTTCCACTCAATTTTGTTGTAAACCTAAAGGAAGAAAGAAAGTGAAGTTGCTCAGTCATGTCCAACTCTTTGTGACCCCATAGACTGTAGCCTACCAGGGTCCTCTGTCCATGGGATTTTTCTAGACAATAGTATTGGAGTGGGTTACCATTTCCTTCTTCAGGGGATCTTCCCGACCCAGGGATTGAACCTGGGTCTTCCACATTGTAGGCAGACTCTTTACCATCTGAGCCACCAGCGAAGTCCTTAAAACTGCTCTAAAATAAGGTCAACTGATAATTTAAAAAATTTAAAAATGTAAAGGACTTCCGTGGTCGTTCAGTGGTTAAGACTGCATTTCCACTGCAGCAGGCAGGGGTTTGATCCCTGGTCTGGCAAATAAGATCCCATATGCGGCATGGTATGACCAAAAAAATTTGTTTTTTTAATTACAAATTTAAGAGAAATGGGAAAAAATTTAAAGTACTAGAACGAAAATATGAAGCATTGTCTAAAAAGGGAAAGGAATAGACTTTATGTTCAGCTCTCCCTTGGAAAAGTAGAGACGTCTATCTCCTGTAAAGTTGAATGGGACAATGGTGATGGCGGAGGACAAAGGAGACCCCATCAGTTATGACTACGAAAGCAGTCAAGGGACTCTGCTCTGATAGGTCACCCTCTTGGCTCTGGGTTGCAGGCCATGTCACTTGTCCTCTCATTTGGATAACAGCAGAACTGCACCAGGGCACCCCTCTGGGCTTTGAAAGACTGTGAGGCTCTCTAGTAACTTAAATGAAGAATGGGAGAAATGCTGACAGTATCCCCAAGAAGATGCGCATCAATAAGTAAAATGGAATGCTCCCATGATAAGTGAAATCAGTCTTGTTATACTAACAGAGTCTATCAGTTGCACCGTAAGCATGGATTTGGCACTCATGACTTGTGACGCATTTTCTACATTATTTGAACTTCACTTCCACCATGTGAGGGCTGTCCTCCAAGGTAATCTGGATCTCTTCCCTAAAATCTGGCAAGTTTTGTCTGTAGCATGAACTTGATGCTTACAGTCTCATGTTCTTGGTCTATTTATCGATATGTGTTATTTTTTATGTGTAATTATCTTGTCTTTTAGCTAAGCGATATAAGCAAACCTTACATTCTGCCAGCAAGCTGTCACTTCTCCTTGCCTAACAGAATCATCAAAGCAAAGTTTTCAAATTTAGAATGATTCATGAATATATTCTAATGGATTTTGTTTTGTTTTGTCTATTTAGAGAATATCACAGGTAACGTTGATTTTTTTTTATTATGAATATCACCTTTCAAAAATGATTTAGAACAGTCCCAAAGAACTTTCTGCCTTGGTCAGGGGCTTATTATCCCCTTACAGTTTCTAAGAGATAGATTTCTACAATATTTATCATGCAAATAGGTGGATCAGATGGGCAATTAGATGAGCGATTTAACACATTAAGATGACTTGAGGTAGAGCAACAGACAGGCAAATGGCCTTTTTCTCTGATTGCCTGAAAGGTTTCCATCTATTTTCTCTGCTATCAGAGAAGAACCAAGCTGGAGGGAGTCAGAGGTAGTGGCAGTCAGTAAATATAGAAATAAAAAAATTTAAAACCTGATAGACGGCAATTTGGAAGGGCTGGTTAAAATCTGGTCAAATTACTAGACATGTATGTCCAGTGGTAAAGGGTAATAGTTAAACCCACACATTACATTATGACCATAAGAAATCATGCCTTGACAGTAAAACCTCAGAAGGCCAACTTTGAAAAATTCATACAGCGGCTGTTATGGCCTAAATGACTAACTGTCCTTAATAAAAACATCAGATAATCCAAACCCAATTAATTCAGAGCTCATTTTTCTGGTCCCTTGCATTTCAAATTAACAAAGTTTTTTACTCTACCTGACTGGTAAATGTTTCCTATCACATTCTATTTGCATCTAATTATTTCTCTAGGCACCAGATTTAAGTGGTCTATGGAGCATGGGTTATTACAGGCTTTCTCTACAGGTGAAGTTATCAGCATTGTCAGAGCTCACCTGCATTTGTGGTGCATAGTATCGGTGCTACGTCGTTTTCCTATTTCACTCCATAGACAGATAATTACCTTCTAATAAGAGATAATAAGTTTGTGCCATGTGGTTATACCAGTATGTTTGTGGAACACCAACTAATCCCATTTGTATTGAGTATTTGCTAAGACCTGCAGCTAAGCAATGCTGTGGAGAAGGCTAAGATCTCAGGGTGTATATATATGTATGCATGCTTCAAGTTATGGGAAAAACAGTACACACTGCTAGATATTAATAATGAAAATTCTATTCCAAGATGATTGGAAGTAGGAGTTTTTAAAAAATCTTCCATTATCTGCCTTGCTAGCTTTAATAATGCCCTAAACACAATAGCAAAATATAAACAGCCATTAAGGAAATAAAAACATGAATAAAATCTTAAAATGTGAATTAAAGGATAAGCTTCAAAAAGGCCATAAGTTCATACAGAACAGATACACTGCTGTGGGTGGGAATATTCATGACAGGCTCTCTGAAGGAGGCAAAACTTGAACTGATATGCTGAGACATAAATAGATTCTGTGGAACTCAGCTATAATCTGTGTAATTCAGCATTGGAGTCCCACTGCCTATCAGACACTGTGTTGAACACATTTGAAAATGAAAATATGAATGATGCCAAAGGCACCTGTGATCTTTTGATTTGGTAAAGAGTGCACGAGATAAGTAATGAAACATGGCAGAAAGTGCTGTAATAGAGTCAGAAGAAGGTGCCCGCTGAACATTGTCACTTGCATCTATTTCTACAGGGATGAAATCACTGGCCACTGCAGTTGCCAATTCAACACACCCTGAAAAGAGTTCAGAGAGGAGATGAGGAGCGAGGCGCTCTGTACTCTGGGAACAACTGGCAGAACAGGCCTTCAGAGAGCTAGATACTCTCAGGAGAACACGTTAGAGCCCAACTTTTGCATCTTCTCCTACCTAGAAAAGCTTTAAGATCATTAATAGAGACATCTACTCCTTGTGACTAGCCGCGCCTTTCTGTCAAAATGAGGGCTTGATTCATGCATTCCCCCTTCAGTAAAGTCATATGCATTCTGACCTGGTCCTCAACCTCTTCAGACAGTTCCTCAGACCTGTCTGAGAGGCCATTTCCTGGGCTATAATTCTCATTTTTTTCCAAATTAAACTTAAGTCACAACTCTCACAGTATGCATGTTATTTTCAGTTGAGTTTTAGGGGATGAATAGTAACCAAAAATGCAATGACAAGAAAGATAGGTGGGAAGATAGTGTCATTCTAGGTGAGAAGAGAAGAACTGTTTCTTGCTAAAAGCAAGCAATTCCAAATTTTAAAGCATTAACAGGTGAGTAATGTGTTTAGGAGACTGAATTTTAAATGTGTTGAGCAGAATCTCTTTACTATTCACTTGTTCATCCAATGGGTATTTATTTAATACTTCTTGTATGCCAGGTACTGTTCTAGATCTCAGAAATACAGTTAACCAATAAGACCAGATTAAGAGCTTGAGAAAACACTGTGAATACAACTAATGAAATGGCAAGCTAATTTCAGATAGCCAGGAGTCTTTAAAGAAGATGAAACAGAGTGAAATGCCCTTTAACTTCCTCCGTGTACCTTGCCCCCTGAAACCATAAGATAATTTCCTGGACAGAAACCTCACATTTGCAAAAGGAAGTCATGAAACATGAGATTTAAAAAGAAGGATGTGACCTGAATGTTTAAGTTCTCAAATGTCAAGTTAAAGGATTTGTCTTAGCTCATGGGGAGCTTCTTATGGGTGAGAAGGTGAAAATAAAGCTGTACTTTATCACAATGCTACTCAACCCCATGGCCCAGGGATTGGATCTGACCTATAAACTGTGTGTTACAGGTCTACAGTGTGACCCTGCCCTCTTGTCCAGACATTCAAGCCATAGACTCATTGAACAGGTTACAGATCAGTTTGCCTGTTGTAACACTCCAGGATTGAGGTGCATGTTGTGTCATGCACAGTAGAGCCACAAATTGGCTCGTGATGTATCAGAAATCAAATAAACAAAAAAAGTGATCCTTGACCACAGAAAGATTGAGGAGCATTGCTTTATAGTCATGGCTATTATTATTTCTCATTTATCAGTTGTCAGGAACTATTGGAGTGTTTCCTGGATTGACCCATTTCATCTTCACCACAAACCTATGAGACTGGGGCCATACTATCATTATCCCCACTTTGCAGGCGTGGAGCACTGAGATTACCAAGAACCCTACGATTGAGGATGTCAGAGCCACGACTGGAGTCAGGCCCTTCTGGTTCACTCCTCACCATTACCTCTCAGTCTTCCTGTGTCTCTGTTTCACTCTACCCTGAGTTCCCTGAGATGAAGATCCATGAATTTTTCATTTTTTTGTTCACTTACCCCCCAAATTCAATACAGGTGTAATAAACATGGATTGACTAAATCTGAAAATTCAATGGGGAAAAAAAGAGCATAGGACAGAATGGGAGGGGAACACTGGGGGAGAGGGAAACCTACTATCAAAGTCTGTGATGCTGTCGAGAAACCAAGGATAAATACCAAGTGTTGCTTGGAAGAACCCACACATCTTGGTGATAGATTGAATGTGAAAATCAAGGGACAAGAAAATAATGATGGCACCAATACTTGCAGCCAAGTGACTAGAAATGGTGAGCCAGGATGAGGGAAACTCCTAAAAGGAGTCTATGGAACATCTAGGGAAAGATGTCCAGGGAGCAAATACTCAGAAGTATTAAGACACCCAAAGAATAGTGCTTTATTTCACATGCACTGATTTAAACTCTGTAAGAAACTCATGGAATGGTACCAGGATTTCCTTAGGGGCTTGGCAATATGAAATGCCGCGGAGAATTAGGGAGACAGTCCTGAAGCTACACTTGACTAAGTTGAGAAAATGTCATCAATCGGCCATACCACAGAACAGGGGGTGTGGTGGGACAGAGGAACGTTATCAGAACAGGGCGGAACCATCCTAATTTGTCGCCTGACCCCACCAACACTCTATCTGGAGCAAACTACTCTGAAGTATATCTGATAGACTCCAGCAACCCACAAGCTTGTATTTTTAAATGGAGAAATCTCTTTCCTTTCTGAAGCTCATGATTTTTCTCAGAGAGCTAGTGCTAGCCTGAATATTCTTGGTTCTTTTTCGGTAAGAATGAGTCTGTGTCACATGAAGGGCCCAGAGTGGATGATTTCCCAGTACCCAGTGTCTGTGTCAAAGACGTAGTCTTATCTAGAAAATGAACAGTCATTTAATTATATTATGGGGGCCTATCAAAGAACTAGAGGGGACTTATCTAGCTTTCTACTCTGTTGTACCTGTAATTAGGATGACTGCTGTATTTCCTAAAATCCATCTATTATCCTCCTTCATGGTATTTAACCCAGGGATCTTTTTATTCATTTCAAGTCTCCTTAAATTTAGCAGAATCTCATTTTCCTTCACAGGACAGTTGACGTGGCTCTTTTTCTCTTTACTGACTCATAAATCTTGGCAAGGACACTCAATGGAAAGGAACAGTCATGGAAGGAACTCTGGCTCAGAGGCACTTGGGAAGATGAAACAAGTCAACAGAAGCCTGGCCTATGTCTCTGGGGAAATTTAGCTCAACCCTCTAAGGCTTGGAGGTTAAGAAAAATACTGCCTATGCTAATAGAACCCTTTATTCACAGGGTGAATTTTCTACTCAAGGATAAGACAAGTTTTGAAAGCTGGAAGGGCCAGAGTGGGAAAAGCAAAAATGGCCACTCTATCTAGACTGTCACAAAGAATCTGTATATTTCATTAGCTGGGGTGCTTGGGCAAGACAGCCCTGGAGACACCATTCCTGCAGGTTGGGCCCTTTCCCAGGGGCAATAATTAAATTACTGCCCCTGCCCACTATTCCGCAGGGAATCAGAAAATGCAAAATTCTGGCTCCTTCTTTTGTGAGCTTGAGGGTTTGACTTCACTCTTGGGTTCAGTTTGCTGATCTTTAAATCAAGCGAAGTCCAGTACATGAAACTTGAGGACCCCTTTTACTTGTAATGTTCCACAATCACCTGCCTGTAGGTCCCTCCCTGTGGACCACAACCACAGGAAACTTTGGGGTGCAGGTGCCAGGGGTAGTGGGGTATGAAGCATGGGCAGGAGGACAGTGAAACAGACGAGGGGCTGGGGGAAAAACTGGGCACAGAAGCTAGAAGAGAGAGAAAAGGAACGGCCTTCATTCCAAGGCACGGGGACTTCTGCTCCTCTCCTTTCTACCGTTAACATTGCAGAAACAATTTGATCCATGTCATGTTTTCAAGATTTTCAGAAGCCAAATAATGGATGATATATTTAAATAAGAAAAGAAAGAAAAAATAGAAGAGATAGCTTGAGGGTAAGCTTCCTTTAAAATTAAAAATACAAGAATGTGACAAATTACATATATATGTGTATAATTGAATCACTTTGCCGTACACCAGACACTAATGTAACATTGTAAATCAAACGTACTTCAATAAAAAATAAAATAAATGTTTCTAGGAAAAATGAGGAAAAATCAATTTGAAATTTTCATGAAAGAATGGTGTCCAGAGGGTAACTACAGGCGTGTAATTTTCTTTCAGATCTTGCTCAAATACATATGTAGTCAAGCATCCAACAAATATTTATTGAGCGCCTGTAATGTGTCAGTACAATTCTAGGCCTAGATGTATAGTTTTGTAGATACGCTTGTGGATCCCACATCATGACATAAATCAAACATCTGATTTTCCATTATTCGTTTACAGCAACAAACATTTTCTCACATCCCGTGCATTTTGATATGAATATCCTTGTGAGTGAGTGAAAGTCGCTAAGTTATGTCCAACTCTTTGTGACCCCATGGACTGCAGTCCACAGAATTCTCCAGGCCAGAATACTGAAGTGAAGCCTTTCCCTTCTCAAAAGGATCATCACAACCCAGGGATTGAACCCACATCTCCCACATTGCAGGCAGATTCTTTACCAGCTGAGCTACGAGGGAATGTCCTTAATAGGGAACATATACTGAAATTATGATAAAAAAAAACAAAAACAAAAACTGATGAGTTTTGGGTGTTAAAAATAAGCTCAAGTATGGTAAAGCTGCACCCTTCAAAAAGCTCCTATTATTATGGACTGCTTCAAGAACTCATCGAATACTTAATTTGGAGAGCCAGTCTCAGTGTTTTTCATAGCCCCTCAAATTACAGGAATCAAGTTGCAAGAAAAAGGCACAAGAAAGACATTCCTATTCAATTTGGTTCAGCAAATATTTTTAAGAACCTCTTCGAGTTTGGAGCTTTGGGAGAGAAAGAGGAAAGAAATAGAACTTTACCGATTAGTAAGAGAAGACAATTTTACAAGTGATTAACTACTTGGCAGACTATGCTAAACTCTGTTAGAGAGGCATACACAAAAGGCCGTGAGAGAGAAATGGAGAAAAATCCAAAAGGCCATGAGAGAACAATGGAGAAAAGTCCTTTATGACTAGGGATGAGCAAAACTTTGTGAAGTAAGTGGCTTCTGCATTGAACTTCGAAACATTTTTAGAACTTGAAAGGACAAAAAACGTGGCAATGCTGGGAAGCAAAAGAAGGGCTGCTAATGGGTCAGAACCTATGGCTATATCCTGAGCATTTACCCTAATAAGGAACTGAATAGGCATTTCTTTAAATCTTGACCTCCTTGTAAAACAGGTATGTCATCTACTTTATCAGGATCTAGCCAGGGAAAGGAACTGCTTCTAATATAATTTAGCTCATCGCTGGTGTCATGAGTGGTAAAGAATCCACCTGCCAGTGCAGGAGTCACAAGAGAGATGAGTTTGATCCCTGGTTGGGAAGATGCCCTGGAGTAGAAAATGGCACCCCACTCCAAAACGCTTGCCTGGAAAACTCCATGGGCAGAGGAGCCTGGTGGGCTACAGTCCATGGGGTTGTGAAGAATCGGACATGACTGATCTACTGAGCACACACACACAATATTTATAACCAAGGGCATTTAAAGCGGGAAACTGAGGTAGCACAAACATTGACCGAGGCAGGAAAGCAATGAGGAATGTAGAAGGGAAGGTGGAGGGATAGGAGCCTGGCCGGGGGCACGCTCTCTGAGGTTGAATCCCAAAGGAGACTCAGCCGCTCTAGGGGATGCACCTCAGGATAAGCAAGGGCCCCAGCAGCCTCCCTGCTGCTCCTTCCTGCCTACTACCGTCTCCTGCCAGCATCTCCCTGTGGCCAAGCCCAGTCAGAAGCCAGCTGACCTGTCCACCTGGGAATCTGCCACCCGCGGGGTGAACAGATCAGAAATGCTTCTGAGCCACAGCTGATACACACTCCCTTTGCTGATGAGACATTCAAGCACAGATAAGATGGAGGTGGCCTGACCCACGCCGCTCAGTCAATGATGGAGCTGGTACTGGGATTCAGTGCTGTCTCCAAGTCTGATTTTCTCCGAATGTCAGCTCCACGAATGTCCAGTGTATGCATCTATGACCAACAGAGGTGCTTCGGTGAAGGAATCAAAGGCCATTCATTCCAAAGAATTAACATTCACCTGAATTGCTTGGGAATTTCTTGGAGGAAAGGAAGCTATGACTTGAGGAACGAGAAAACAAGCCTTGAAACCTCTTGGTAAGTGCTAAGGAGGAGGGAAGAAAACGCATTCCTCTCCCATGCCTGTCCCTCAACATGCTGCTCTGCTTTTGCAGACTGAACAGGGAAAGGAGAACCTAGGTTAAAAAGGCTCAAAAAAGAGGCCATCACGGCCCAGGCAGGGGCTAGTGGGAAATGTCAGTGGAACCAAATCTTCGTCTCTGTGGCCAGATGCCATTAAGCCTGGACCACGTGATGGTGTCACCCAGCTTGGCTAGATCTCCATGGCCTTCTTCCCCTCCCGGGCAAGTAATGACGGCAGCACCTGCCACTCTCGTGATACTTTGCTCCTGACACCTGTAGACAAGCTGGGGCTTCCCTGGTGGTGTGGTCAGGAGCCTGCCTGCGAGTGCTGGAGACACAAGAAACGCGGGTTCTATCTCTACATCAGAAAGATGCCCTGGAGGAGGGCAAGGCAACCCACTCCAGTATTCTTGCCTGGAGAGTCCCATGGACAGAGGAGCCTGGCTGGCTACGGTCCATGGGGTCACAAAGAGTAGGATACGATTGAAGCACCTTAGCATAGCACATAGACAACCTGAGCTTGGTGTGTAGACCCTCGCAACATGATCCATGTGGGAGCAGGAGGGGGAAAAAAAGGAGTCTAATTTGCGGGTTAAGACCACCAGGCACTGAGAGGTTAAGTGACTTGCCCTGGGGTCCCACAGAGACCCAGCAAGGAGGAGCGAATAAAGGGAGGGCTCTCAGCTCAGGGCTCTCTTCTGCCACTTCAGACAACCTCAGAGCAGGGAAAACAGCACTCCTATGGAGAGGCTCGGATCCAGCAGCCCCTCATTACAGGGCAGAGATCAATGAGACGCTTATTAGCACTTCTCCCTGAGCATCTGCCCAGCAGAGGAAGCAGGCAGGCTGGAGGGATGCCCTCGATCCTCATTAACCCTTTATCACTGGGTTTCTTTCCACTTCTTCCTCTACAGATAAGAGGATGTTAGAGACAGAAAATCCTCAAGTTATCAAACTTCCTGTGGATGGGAACAAAAAAACCCATCATGAACCAACAAAGTAACTGATGGAAATCATGTGACAAATTAGCGGACTATCATTTCACTCCCTCTGCCTGGAATATATTCATGCCCACAAAAGTTAAGTAACTCTGAGCAGGGTGGATGTGGAGATCCCAAATTGCGGTGTTTGCCCATTTCCATGGCAAATCCCCACAGCTCAACCAAGGATTGATTGGCTAACCTCTTGCGAAAAATTGGCTGTCATGAGCCATGAGCAAGCATACCCCAAACCCCCAGTCTCACTTGCCGTAGATCAAAACTCAAAGCCTTTCTCAAGATATCAGCTTAAAGGCCAAGCACAGTGCTGAGCATGTGGTCGGTGCCTGCCCAATGTCATTTCAAGAAGTCAAGTGCATAGAATTTCACTTAGACAAAGGAGCCCTTCCCAAAGTCTGTTCTGACAGCTAAGGTTCTGTCTTATGTAACCTTAAATAGGATTTTTATGTTTCTTTTACAGAATTTTTTTTTTACCTTTTAAAATCTACATCATTTAGCATTTATTCAACACTTAATCATCTGGTACATATTTCATCTCCTGAGCTAAATGTTAAACTTCTTGAGGGTAGGAATCATGTCTTGCTCTACTCTATATCCCTGAAGGATCCTTGACTGGGTCTTGCATATGATCAACACCCAATAAAAGCTGGATGAATGAATTCTGATGAATCAAGGCTTGCCCTGATCTGCTTACAATTGAAAATAACTCAACAATACTCTAAAAGGGGAAACTTTGATATGTTAATGACTTAAGCTATGGTGTGCCTAGAGGAAAAGTGAACACAAGTTGGCTGTCTTGATAAAACTGCACTCCTTACCAGGGCAAGACAGCAGAAAAAGCTTTTCTTTAACAGGGAAAAGCATTCCAGGGCAGTTACTGTACAGTAAGAAGCTATCACATGGCTGCTCTCTTGCCTTTTATTAGATGCTTCTGTGAGTGCCCCCTTCATTGACTACTACCCCTTTCTGTGTCTTCAGATAAAATGGCATGAGCATAAGATTGGGCAGGGGCTCACAGCAGGTACTGGATACAACAGTGGTTCCAGTTCTTCTGGCTGGGGAATGCAGACCAGGATTCTGGTTGGAAGAGAGTGGAGAACATATAAAGTTTTCTAAACTAATAGTAATGCCATTGTAAGAATACCTTTGTATTAACACTTTCAGAATTACTGTATCCAATGTGAAGTATATTTATTAGCATTTCAGACATTATTCTTTAGACAAAGAGAAGTAAAAGAATGTTAAAGTTTTGTTCATTGGAAAAGATCCTGATGCTCAGAAAGATTGAAGGCAAAAGGAGAAGGGAGCCGCAGAGGATGAGAGGGTTAGAAAGCTTGAGGATGAGATGGTTAGAAAGCTTCACTGACTCAGTGGACATGAATTTGAGCCAACTCTGGTAGATAGTGAAGGAGAAGGAAGCCTGGTGTGCTGAGGTCCATGGGGTCACAAAGAGTCAGACACCATTTACTGACTGAAAAACAACAAAAAGTTTTGTTACAGAAAGAGTTGAAATACTGAGTAGTTGAAATGTTTGCAGGTAGGCAAACCAATACAATATAACTGATACTGAAAGGGTTTTCTGCTCACACAGAATATTAAAGAAAATTATTTGAATGTTCAAAATAGACGATATTGGTTGAAATTATAGTATTTCCTTCTTATTTTAATTTAAACTCTAGTATATGATTTTTTTCCTGAGCAAATTCTCTTCTTGAGAAATAATAGTACACAGTATTTGATTGTTGCTTATATTATTTTTCATCATTGCCTGGCTTCATATCTTAAAATACACTATAAAGCCTCCATTTAATCTCTGCAATTAGTCTTATTTCAAATTCTATGGAAGAAGTGCTTTGCGTTATTGTAAATATTCTACCACAGAATCCCTTCTATCAACATACTTTCTCAGTTAAGAATATTATCAAACTGTACTCGCCATGCCTTGGACAGTGGGTGTCCTATTTTTACCCAACACATTTTATTCCATGGAGTCGTATCAACACTGAATGCAAGTCTGTGATATGGAACCAGATGGTGTTTGAACCCTGGCGAGGTTGACGGTGGTGCTGGAATAAAAGCTTGTACAGGGGAGAAAAAGCAGAGAGCCCATGCAGAGACTTGGTGCCAAAGACTATATTTTCAAAACTTGTTCAGGTGTGTCTCTCAAACCCATGGCTTTGGTGAGAGAGCTTTCAAAGAGCAGTGAAAGCAAATAATATCTGGATAGTTTCTGCATTCAAGGGGCATCCACATCTGCATAAAGACTTTAAGTGAATTTTAATTCTTGTTAATTTGATTGATTAAACATGTTAAGTGAAGCGAAGCTTATATTACCCCCTTGATGCTGTGAATACTGCATAGTAGAGAGTGTTTTATTTTTGATACATAAATGGGGTTTGAGAATTGATGCTGATGGAGGATTATGACTGAGAATATTGAGTTTAAAGTTGCCTTCGTAGAGTTCACCAGTGAGCTCAGCATGTATATTGCAGGAAGAAATATGTTCCAAGGACTGTGACACCCTCAAGAATGCTGTTTGGTGCAGTTCTGAGTTTGGGGCATGGATGATTTTTATATGGTTGTTAATGTTGAAAATTCTTAAAACTATTTTTTTAAAGAAGGAAATCAACTGCTCTCACTTTGACTTTAGAAGCTGAGATTCAGAGCATTTAGGTAATTTGTCCAACATCCCACAAATAGTAAGAGAGAGAACTAGGACCCAGGTCAGTTGATGTTTCCATATTACCAATCCCTCAAGGACTTTCTTTCCCATGCCATATATACAGAGCATGTTAGGCTTCTTTTTTCCCCCCGTTTTTCCTGCTCCATCTGCAGTCTCTCCAAGTTCTCCTGTTCTGCAGCTACACCTTCATGGCTCCTATTGTTGGGTCTATCGGTTAAGGAGTGTTGCTTGAAACATCACAGGAGAGTTACAGGACACAGGCATACACCATCACCTTGAGCATAAGCAGTTGGGCTGTGAATGGGCAGATCACCCAAAAAGATCAGTCAGTTATTTTTAAGAGGTTGATATTAATGAAGGAAGAGCAAAAGGCATCTTGTCTTATGAAAGTATGATCTACAAGTACTACATAAACTGACATTTCTAGATGTCATTTTTTCTAGTCTGGAGAGATCTTGCTGAAACTGAAGCCAATGTAAAAGGCGGCCAAATAAAAAAGAATCAAAGAAGCTGAAGATATCAATTAAGTCTCTTGATTCAGCTATCCCTGAAATTGTCAAGTCCTAAGGTGTTGGATTATTAAAGCTAAAATGTCCCTTGCATTGCTACTCATTTGCTACTTCACTGCAAATTTTCTGATGGTTACTTCACCTGTGCGTTGGATAGTTCTTGTGCTCTGTCACATATCACCTACATTAAGCCTTTCTTCTTGTTGTAGCCATCAGTTCTAGGTGGGTAAACCTCAAAGCATCTGGAAAGTGTTACTTCACCTCCATGGGGAATCTCTCACTTTTTGTCCTAGGTTATCTCTGTCTCAGAGAGAGCTTCTAGGAACCATGACTCACAAACCTTGAAATACAAGGGAACTTCCGTCCCGTGGGGGATACAGGGGCAGCTGGAGACTGGGGCTGCCGGATCGCTGCTGCTTTTTTCCATCACTTAGACGGTCAGTTGAGAGCTATTTTTTTCACCCCGAGAAGGTCCAGCACCACTTGTCCAGTGGATGTCAGTTAGACAGTT
Source organism: Cephalophus harveyi (assembly GCA_006410635.1). Lineage (NCBI taxonomy): Eukaryota > Metazoa > Chordata > Mammalia > Artiodactyla > Bovidae > Cephalophus > Cephalophus harveyi. The sequence continues at coordinate 79,507 of SJYT01071180.1, read as the reverse complement.
CACCGGATCCGGATTTCCCTCACTCCTTGACGTCACTTCTCAAAATAAACCATCTTAGTGCGTACTTGTTGTGTTTTGAGGTCTGCTTGGGTTTCCCTGGTGGCTCAGAGGTTAGAGCGTCCGCCTGCAATGAGGGAGACGTGGGTTCAACCCCTGGGTCGGGAAGATCCCCTGGAGAAGGAAATGGCAACCCACTCCAATATTCTTGCCTGGAGAATCGCGTGGACGGAGGAGCCTGGTGGACTACCGTCCACGGGGTCACAGAGTCGGACACGACTGAGCGACTTCACTTTTCACTTTTCTTAGAAAAACCAGATGAAACACCTCCTAGTGGCATTCAACAGACTCCATTAATCCCATCTTGGAACTCCCTCTCCCTTCACTACTGGGATGTATTTTTCCTGGCTTTGCTTATTGCTTTCTGACCCCTCTTTAGCATGCCCTTCATGAGCTTCTTGTCCTTTTTAAATGACAGTACTGCCCAGGACTCTGTGCCCAATCATCGTCTCTTCTACACGCTAGAGCCCACCCACACCCATGGCTTCACCAATCACTTACAATCATTCCTGAGTCTCCATTCCAGACACACATGAATGAGTAAGCAAATGTGTCCCTGACTCTCAGAGGAAACAGCGCATCAGACCTTGCTGTTTGTGTTTTGTTTTGCATTAATTTGATGCCCAGCACTGAGTTAGTAACACAGACATGATGGGCAATGAAATAAATGCATTTCATTCCTTGTTATCTCGAACCCCAATGCCTTAAAGGGACCATATACTTCACAACTGCACGATTACTGAAGAGTTGTTAGAGCCCATTCTCCTTGTCTAAAATATTATTTTATCTTTAGGAAGTTTAGAATTAATTTTATAATGCCACTTAGGAATTGGAAGAGGGCAAAGATTTTCTGCAGCCATTCTTAGTGGCACTCATATTTTCTTCATGAAGACAATCAGGAGGATGGGGAGAAGAATGCATGTTGAAATCTGTGCTGCTGTACTGCTTGACTCCAGCTACATCTTCCAACCCCTGCAGTCTCCCTGAGTCACTAAGCTGGTGTAGATTTTGTTTCTGGAGTTAGTTACCAAGTCCCAGGTTACTGGGATCCTGAAATTCCTATAAACCCTATACAACATAATACAACTTAAGTCCTAGACTCTGAATACCGCCTGGAATAGAATTGTATGGGACTAGAAGAGCTTAATTGAGCCCACAACTTAGTTTTCTTCAATGATCTATAAAGACAGACCCCAACCCATCGACCCTATTCTCTACCACATGTCTCCAGCCTCCCCAGGATCTCAGCCCCAGGGGAAAAATGAACTTGAGGCTAACTGAGCAGCTGGGCACTCAGTAGCTGGAGAGATGTGTGTTTTTGCATCTTGTCAATGATTTTTTTCCCCCACTCCCAAGGTGTTAGTTCCTGAACACAGTCACTTTACAACCAATTGTTATCTGCATAATGGAAATTCAAACCATGCTTCCTAATTAATCTATTGTGTTCTGTCTAATTTGCATGGTAAATTGTAGGAGCAATGCCTTGTAAGTGCCTTTCTCTGGGGCCAGGGTTCCGTAAAGTGTCTCTACAGGGGAGAAGCTGAGGCAACTTCCAGCACTGCCACCTTGTCGCCGGGGCTGCCTCTCCTCTGGCTGTTTAGAGGTGACCAGATCCTGAATCTTAAAGTCTCTATTTCGGTCTGTGTTCTCAGTACTGGACGGGTGGGCACAGAGCCGTAGCCAAATTATAGGGCCTGGCTACACTAGCATGCACTAACATCGGCTCCCAGGACCTGTGGCTGGATTGGAAGAGAGAATCTGGTCCCGCCTCATAATAAACCATGCATGTGGCTCAAAACCCTTCCTTCCAGAAAGGAGGATGTGAGGTGGGAGTCAGAGTATGGAAGGAGACAGAAGTTTCTTACTTTTATGCTTCTTTTAAAAAAATAATTTATATTGGAGTATAGTTACTTTACAATGTTGTATTCATTTCTACTGTACAGGAAAGTGAATCAACCATACATACCCATGTATCCCCCCCTTTTGGGCTCCCTGCTCACTCAGGTCATCACAGTGCATTAAACAGAGTTTCCTGTCCTATAGAGTAGGTTCTCATTAGTTATCTATTTTATATATAGTATCAACAGTGTATGGGATTCCCAAGTAGCACCGTGGCAAAGAACCCTCCTGAAAATGCAGGAGATTCAGGTTTGATCCCGGGGTCAGGAAGATCCCCTGGAGTGGGAAATGAGAACCCACTCCAGTATTCTTGCCTGGAGAATCCCATGGACAGAGGAGCCTGGCGGGCTACAGTACATGGGGTTGCAGAGTTGGACACGACTGAGCATGCGCTGCACGCATGCATCAGTAATGCATACTCTCCCGATTCCTCCCACTGCCCGCCTCTTTCCACCTGAGTATCCACATGTTTGTCCTGTACCTCTGTGTCTCTATTTCTGCTTCGCAAATAAGACCATCTATACCATTTTTCTAGGTAGAGGTGTGGATGGACCTAGAGAGTGTCATAGAGTGTGAAGTCAGAAAGACAAACACCATGTAATAATGCACATATGTGAACTCATGCTTCTTCACACTCAACTTCCGACTAATCATCAAAATCACGACTCAAGCGCACCTGCCAGTTTATGGTTCCAGCACATTTACCTCCAGGGAAGCAGGTTTGCACCAAGAGCTCTGTTCTCCAATGAGTCCAAGAAAAGTCATTGAGTTTGTCCAGTTTTTTTTTTCCCCCTTGTTTTAAGGGTGAGAATAGCAACTTCTAAGCTCTTAATATGCCACAGCTGCAACCAGAAGTCTTAATATTCAATCTCATCTTTTTGTCGCATCTGTGCTGCTGAGATCTTAGCCTTCTTTGCCAAGGAAGCAAAGTCATTGTGTCTGGCTTAGTGTAAATAACACAGTGCCAGCAGATCTGTGCTCTAGATTTTTCTCCTGTGAAAGTACATCAAGGTCTCCATTTTTTAAACAAGAATAATCACCCAGAGAATGGCATAACAGTATAGAAAATACCAGCTATTTATATAGGATCTGGGTAGTCCATAGTTTCATCATGCATGGCTAGTGGGAGACTAAACTGCATAAGCCACTTTGGATAACTGTTTAACAGTTTATTCTAAATGTAAAAGCATGCAAATACCCTACTATGGCCCAGTGATTTTATTTCTAGTTGTATACCCAGTAAAAAACAAACAAACAAACAAAACCTGTAAAAGAACGGGTTCTGCACTATTCATAATAACCTTGAACTGAAAAAAGGTCAAATGTCATTAGATTGGTAAATCAATTGTGGTGTATTCACACAACAGAATAGTAAGCAACAACGACAAGTATAAATCTCACAAACATGATGCTGAGTGAGAGAACTGAAGTAAAAAGTAGTATCTATTGTATAATTTCATTTATCTGTAGTCTAAGAGTCCAAATTAAACTATGGTACTAGACTAGGAGCAAGGCCACCTATAATGTCGAAGGTTCTCCATCTTTGCATGCTCAGTCATGTTCATTTCTTTGCGACACCATGGACTGTAGCCTGCCAGCCTCCTCTGTCCAAGAAATTTTCCAGGCAAGGATACTGTAGTGGGTTGCTATTTCCTACTCCAGAGGATCTTCCTGACTCAGGGATCAAACCTATACATCTTGCATCTTCTGCATTAGCAGGAGGATTCTTTACCACTCTGCCACTTGGGAGGGTAATGTTGAAGGTATTGATTAAATGGGTATAAAGAGGAGCATGTGGGATGCTAGTAATGATCTGTTCCTTGAACTGTTTACATGGAATATTCAATATGTGAGAATCTAGCTGCAGACTTATGATCTGTGCATTTCTTATATGCATATTATTGATGAAAAAAGTTTATAGAAACATGAATAATGAAGCCTTATTTAGCAATTTTGCTTCATTCTTGTTACGTTCTCATGGCAATGTATATACAATTCCTTGAAAAATCCAGACACTATAATAATCCAATGAATTATTTCTGCCACCATCATCACCATTTACTTAACATCCTATGTATAAACAATATAATCCCAAGTAGTTGTCACCTTTCTAAGTCAGAGAAGATTCTAACTTAAATTTATCTGAGAAGAAACTGGAAATCTGAATCAATTTGAATTTTCTCAGTACTTAGGCTCCTGGATTTTCTGTTTTTACTGAAACATTTTATAGAACCAAAGGGTAATCTAAAGCCAGTGTAAAAAATGACTATCAGAGTTACCACACACAAGTTTCCTCATTAGAGAAGACCTCACTGGAAAAGAAATGCAGCCCTTCCCTGAGCTGCAGGCTGAGGCCGGCACACACGACTCGCTGTGGTCACGCCGCAGCCTCTGCAGTCTCCCGCTTTGGTTTATCATTTGGAGGCTGCTTGGATAACTCCTGGTGTTCATACCAACCTTCAGAAAACATCTGATCCTCTGTGCAGATTTTATCTTGTACCCCTCATTTCAATGTTCTCTAAGCTATGTAACTGCTCTTAAAATGGTTCACTCTGCAGACAAAAATCCAAGCCCTTTAAAAGAAGGGAGAATGTGTTAGATCAAGGCTGCAGACAACAGGGGATGCTTGTACTGGAGTAGAAAATGAACTAATGGAATGCAAAAGTACATGATCTAGACAGTAATTTTTAGCAGTAAGATAATATCTTGATGGTCTCTCACAAGAGATTGTAAGTGCCGTGGAGTCAGGAACAAGACAGCACACTGGCCATTGTGCATTAGTAACACTGATGTTTATCCATAGATCAGATGAATGAATGTGATAGCTGATGGACAGAAGAATGGTGCTAACATGGTTAAGCCTTTCATGACAACTACTTACTAGGCCATTCCTAGGAGCAAGTGTTAGGAAGTAAGGGAAAAATATCTGATAAAAGTGATTCAAGACAACACATAGAATGGGAGGAAGTTTGCAAATCAAGTCTCTGATAAAGATATATATATCTAGAAATGTTAAGAATAACTACAACTCACTTATAAAAAGACAATCTAATTTTTAAAACACTGAGCAGATTTTAACAGACATTTCTCCAAAAAAGGTATACAAATGCTGATAAGTATATGAAAAGACTCCCAACATCATTAGCCATCAGAGAAATGCAAATCAAAACCACAAGGAGATACTACTTTATACTCACTAGCAACGCTATAATCCAAGAGACAGAAATAAGAGGTGTTGGTGAGGATATGAAGATACTGAAATCCTTATACATGGCTGGGGGAAAGTAAAATGGTATGGCTGCTTTGGAAAACATTCTGACAGTTCATTAAAAGTCATATGACACAGTAACTCTACTCTTTGTATAGACACAAGAGAGATAAAAATATTCGCCCTTACAAAAACTCGTACACAAATGTTCATAGCAGAATTATTCATAATAGTCAAGAGTAGAAAAACGCCAATGTTTGTCAGTTGAACAGTGGATAAATGAAATGTGGTATATCCATATAACAGAAGGCTATTAGCAATTTTAACAATGGAATACTGATAAATGTTACAGCTATGGATGAACCTTGAAAACATGATGCTCAGTGAAATAAGACAGACTCAGAAGACCACCTATTATATGATTCCATTCATATAAAATATCCAGAATAGGATAAAAAAGCAGAAAGTAGATTAGTGGTTGCATAGTGCTGGGAGGCTGAGGACATGGGGGTAATGACTAAGGGAAATGGACTTCATATGGGGGTAACCAAATGCTGTCAGCTGATTGTGGGATAGATGAAGAGTTTGTGAATATCCTCAAAGAAATTAAACTGTAGACTTTAAATGAGTGAATCACATGGTTTGTGAATTGTATCTCAATAAATCTGTTAAAAATAAATTGAAATTGTGATGATTGAGATGGGAGGAAGAAGCACTTCTGAGAAATAGAAAAATCAATATAAGATAATAAAAGAATCAATGAAAAAGATTTCATGTGTGTAATTAGCTGTTTTGTCTACAAAGGGCCTCGCCTCAGTTTAATCTTGACACTAGGGGTAAGAATCTGATTCCTCCTAAAATTTAGAATTCATTTTCCCTGAATATATGCAAATTGTAAATGGAGAAAGAAAATATGAATAAATCAGGAAATGTAAAAATAAATCATAACAAAAGTCCCTTTAGTGCCGATTCTGATTTAATCAATATGCAAAATGAGAATCTCTCAGAGAAAAACATTAACTTCTCCGGGAAAACCAGCTTCTGGCAGGTCCACAGCAATCACACATCCCTTTAGCCAGAATGTATTTTCCTTCTCCAGGTAGGTCTCTCAAATAGCCCTCAAATATTCCATCAGAGCATTTCCCTTCATGCACCCCTTTGTAGTTCAGTCATTGTTGCTGATACAATACCAACAGGAGATCTTTTCTTTAAGCCAGACTTCTGCATATTATTAAAATGTAAGATAAAGAACAACATGTCTCCACGTCTGACAGTTTCAAGTCATTTTAGCAGATGTGTCTGCCATTGTTCCCTGTTTCTTTCATAAGTAAAACGTCTGCAGAGGAATGACAAAGCACTGCTTCCTGTCTCTTAGCTTAAAAAATATAAAACTCCTAGCATTTATTAGACAACTCCAAATGTTAATCTGATAGTAAAAATTTTAAAACCTTCCATAGGGATCCTTGGGGCTTTCCTGCTCTAGAATTAAGAACTTTGTGTTCTTACTGTGAAAACCTACGAAACTTTGAGACAAAGAACCATAATTTTGATTGCCATCCAGCAGGATACCCTACTGGGGTCACTCAGATTCTCAGTCTGCTCTGCTCTCCTGCCAGGATGGTACATAAATCTTTCCCTACCTCCTCGAACCTACTGTATTTTATGTATGCTGCTAAGTCACTTCAGTTGTGTCCGACTCTGTGCGACCCCATAGACGGCAGCCCACCAGGCTCCCCCGTCCCTGGGATTCTCCAGGCAAGAACACTGGAGTGGGTTGCCATTTCCTTCTCCAATGCATGAAAGTGAAAAGTGAAAGTGAAGTCTTTCAGTCGTGCCAGACTCTTAGTGACCCCATGGACTGCAGGCTTCTCCGTCCATGGGATTTTCCAGGCAAGAGTATTAGAGTGGGTTGCCATTGCTTTCTCCGACTTTATGTATAAAGGCATGCAAATTCTGAATGATAATGAGATTAAAGCTAGTAAACTGATGTATTGTGACTATTTACTGATACTGTCTAAATAGAGCTGAAGGTTAGAAAAGACCTAGGGCAACATAAGGTCCAATCATACACTGATGCCATTTGAATACCCTCCATCAATGTATAGTTGAATTCTTTAACCAAAGAGAAACAGTTAATTTCATTTCTATAGAGTTTCATTGATTTAAAGTGCTTTATAAATAGTGAAAATTATTCTAGGTTTATTATCTTAGGAAAGAGAAGTTGCTTCAGGAGTGTTTGACTCTTTACGACCCCATTGACTGTAGCCTGGCAGGTTCCTCCATTCATGGATTCTCTAGCAGGAATACTAGAGTGGGTTGCCATTTCCTTCACCAGTGGATCTTCCCGACCCAGGGATCGAACCTGGGTCTCCCGCATTGCAGGTGGATTCTTTACCGTCCGAGTCATTATCTTAGAGTTATACATAAAAACAGCCTATGCATTCTTCTGTCTTACTTAATATTACCTCACTGAATTTTCACGAAAGTACACACTTTTCCATTTGTTTCTTTGGACTCCTAAATCTCTTTACTCCAAGGCTACTACTCACCCAGGAATAATCCCTCCTTCTTTCAAATATTTGGTACCTAAGGTTTTTAGAATTCCACTCAATATTTGCCTCTGAATGTGCCCCTGGTAAGGCTATTTCTCTCTTAATGTGTGACATTCAGAAGACTCCTGGAGTGGTCATATCAGGACAAAGAAGAAGAAAATCATCACTTGTCTATAATGGTATCCGTGGAACATAGAATGCACTTATTTATTTTCTGCAGTAACATAGGTTAATAACATTGTATATTTCACGTGTGCAACAGTATAATTAGATTGCTGAATACGCTACAGTGAGCTAATCATCAAAAGTCTAGTTCCCATCCATCACCATATAAGCGATCCCCTCTTTACCCATTTTGTCCTCCCCACTTGCCCTGTTCTTCTCTGGTAACCACAAACTCGTTCTCAGTATCTATGTGTAGTGTTGGTTCATTTTTTCCAAGACTTTTATTCTTCACGAACGAGCAAAATCATACAGTAGCTGCCTTTCTTTGTCTGACTTACCCAACTTCACCTAATACCCTCCAGGTCCATCCATGTTTTTGCAAATGGCAAGATCCCACCTTTTTTTATAGCAGAGTAATATTCTGTTGTTATCTATATATGTACATACACACATTCATCCACATATATACATGTCTTCATCCATCCATCCATCAGTGAGCAATTAGATTGCTTACGTATCTTGGCTATCATAAATAACGCTGCAAGGAACATAGAGGGGCACTTATCTTTTTTAAACAGTATTGTTGTATTTCTCAGATAAATACCCAGAGGTAGAATAGCTGAGTCATATGGTAGTTCTATTCTTAATTTTTTGAGGATTCTCCATACTGTTTTCCATATTGATTGTACCAATTTACATTACAACCAACTGTGTGTAAGTGTTACCTTTTCTCCACACCCTTTTCAACACTGACAGTTAGAAAGATAAGAAGTAACAATTGCAACCAGTATGAGGTGATATTTTGTTTTGGTTGTGATTGTCATTTCCCTAGTAATTAGTGATGTTGAACATCTTTTCACAAGCCTGTTGGTAATCTATATGTCTTCTTGGTAAAAATTTTTATTTCAATCCTCTGCCCATTTTTAATCACGGTGCTTTTGTTGCTGTCAAGTTTTCTGAGTTTTTTATATACTTGGGATATTAATTCTTTATCAATTATGTGATTTGCAAATATATTTTCCCATTCAATAGGTTGTCTTTTTGTTTAGCTGATGGTTTCTTTCTCTGTGCTTCCTGGTATACAAGCTTCCCTGGTGGCTCAGATGGTAAAGCGTCTGCCTGCAATGTGGGAGACCTGGGTTCGATCCCTGGGTCAGGAAGATTCTCTGGAGAAGGAAATGGCAATCCACTCCAGTACTCTTGCCTGGAAAATCCCATGCATGGAGAAGCCTGGTAGGCTACAGTCTGTGGGGTCGCAAAGAATCAGACACAACTGAGTGGCTTCACTTTCACTTTTCTGTGCAAAAGCATTTAAGTTTGATGTAGTTCCATTTGTTTAATTTTGCTTTTGTTTGCCTTGCCTGAGCAGATATGCTCAGAAATATATTGCTGAGACCAATATCAAAGAGATAACTGCCTATGTTCTCTTCTAGAAATTCTATGGTTTCAGGTCTTGCATTTAAGTCTTTAATCCATTTTGAGTTAATTTTTGTGTATGATGTAATATATCAACCTAATTGCATTCTTTAGCAACTAGTTTTTAGTTTTTCTAGCACTATTAATTGAGGAGACTATGCTTTCTCTCTTGTATATTCTTTGCACTTTGTCATAAATTAATTGTACATATATGTATGGATTTATTTCTGGGCTTTGAATTCTATTCCATTGATGTGTGTCCCTGGTTTTTCGCCCAAGGCTGTACAGTTTTGGTTACTATAGCTTTGTAGTATAATTTGAAATCAGGGAGTATGATACCACCAGCTTCACTATTTTCCTTCAAGCAAATTGGTTTGGCTATTCAGGGTCTTTTATGGTTTCATACAAATTTTAGGATTTATTTTGTATTTCTGTGAAAAACATAATTGGGATTTTGATGGGGATTATAGTGAATCATAGATTGCTTTAAGTAATATGAACCTTTTTCACAATGTTAATTCTTCCAACCCATGAGAATTGAATATCTTTTCCTTTTTGTGTGTCTTCAATTTTTTTTCAACATCTTCAGTTTATAAATCTTTCAATTCCTTGGTTAAATTTATTCCTACATTTTCTTTCTATATCTTGATATATATATATTATGAAATTATATTTTTTTTGATGAATTGTCTCCTTTGTCTTTATGTAATGCCCATGTTTATCTCTTGCTACCTGGCACAGTGGTAAAGAATTTACCTGCTAATGCAGGAGACACAGGAGATGCGAGTTCAATCCCTGAGCTGGGAAGTTTCTCCAGAGTCAAAAATGGCAACCCACTCTTGCTTGGCAAATTCCATGGACAGAGGCACCTGGTGGGCTACAGTCTCTGGGCTTGCAAAAAGTCAGACATAACTGAGTGACTAGGTGTATTCACACACAAGACACACACTTTTTTTTTTTTTTTTTTAGCTTAAAGTCTATTTTGTCTGATATGAGTATGGCTTTCCCTACTTTCTTTGGACTGCCATTTGCTTGGAGGGTCATCTTCCATCCCTTCACTTTGGGACTATGCTTGTCTTTAGAACAGAGATGACATTCTCAAAATAATACAGTATGTTTTCTGACAGCATATAACCTTCATTAGTTTTGGAAATTTGTGAATCCAACTGATAGAGGACTGGAAATGGCTGTCATGAAAAAAAGTCAGTGAGCTACAAGAAAACTCAGAAAGTCACTTCACCGATCTCAGGAACAAAACTGATGAATGAAGGGAATAATTTGCCAAAGAGATTAAAACACTAAAAAAGAATCAAATTCTGAAGCTGAAGAACTCAATAAATGAGATGAATGATGCAATAGAAAGCACTGGAAATGCTTATATATAATATAGTATATATTAATACATAAACTATATTATATATATTATATATTATAATAAAACTATATAGACCATATATATATATATAATGCAGTTATTGTTTCTTTAAATAAACTCTCTGCTCCATTCTCTCTCCCTGTTCCTCCTAGGATACCCATTACCCTTATTTTCTCTCTCGTGTTAGTATCATGTAGTTCTCACAAAATTTCTTCACTGAAAAAGAAAATCTTAGTTCTCTCTTCTACCTGAATCATTTCTAGATTTCTACCTTCAAGCTCATTAATTCTCTCTTCCATATAGTCTGCTCTATTTCTAATGCTTACTATTTCATTATTAATTTCATTGATTAAACTCTTCAGCTCTAAAATTTGATTCTTTTTTAGTATATTCTAATCTCCTTGGCAAATTATCCCCTTTGTTCATGAATTTTATTCCTGAGATCGCTAACCTTCCTTTCTGAGTTTTCTTGCAACTAGCTGAGCTTTTTCATGACAGCTGTTTTGAGTCTTTATCAGTTTCACAATTCTCCATGACTAAAGCTGGTTTCTGGAGAACTATCATTTTCTTTTCGTGACACCACGTTATCATGGGTTCTCATGATGCTTGAAGAGCTGCTCCCCTTCGAGCACATCTGTAGTAGCAAAACACCTTTCCTTTCTTCTTCAGGTAAAGCTTTTCTTTCTTTTTGTTTGAAACTTTGATTCTAATAGTTCAGCAGGCTTTTAATTAGAGGTCTTTCTCTTGTTTTTCAATAGGTGGCATTATGGTACGTTTGTTTCTCACTCATGCTGCCTCTGGCTACATTGGAGAATGGTACTTTCTACTCACCACCACCTCTGCCAGAGGCATTGCCAGTGCCCCTGCCATCACGGGTTGTGCTTCTGGGGTCGCTGGTGCCTTGCAATTGCTCGTGTCATTGGCACCACCAGCAGGAACATCAGGGTGCTGGGAGCCTCCACAGTGTCTCGGGTTGCCTAGGTTGCAGGCACTGTTGCCTCAGTGTGTGGGGGGTGGAACTTAGGTCTCAGGCACCTCTGCCCACTTCCCGTGTCATCGGGCTGTGAGCACCGTCGCCATGAGTGTGAGGGCAGAACTGTCGGCCTTGCTGCTGCCTGGGTTCCACGGCCTGCCACTGCAGCCAGAGCTCAAGCAGTGTGCACTGCTTCCCTGCTGCATACCTGCTGCATGGGTGTTCTCTGTGACCCCTGGGCTGGCATCCAGGGCACCACGCTCATTGTTCCCCCATTCTGCCCCTTCTGCGATCCAGTCCACCCACCTTCAGATGTACACATGGGTGGATCTCTCCAGCATCCTGGTGAATTAGTTGGAGAAATCTTTGCCAAGTTACAGGTGTTCTACTTGTTGTAGACTGAATCAGGGAGATAAAAGGAGCTTCTCATGACTGACATCTCTCATAACACTGACATCTTTCCTGCACTTGTTTTTATTGATGGTAGAAATTTTTGATGGTGGTTTTGTCTCTTTTTTTTTTTTTTTTTTTTGCTTTATGAGTAATATTTCAACCTGTATTTTGGGAGTATTCAAGATGTTTTTCCATTACAACATTCACCTTGACTACTTTAATATTGCAAATCAACTATGTAAGGTAGGAAGAATGATTGTTTATTTTATAGAGAAGGAAACCATAGCTAAGAGAAGTTGTCATAAAAACACTGCAGATGTAGAAATATGATTTGATTCTATGTTAATCTCCTGACACCAATCTCCTATTGTATTGAGTACACATCACTGCAAGCCAAAATTGGGTGTCCTGCCATTTAAAGTCCTGTCTGTTTTTTCAAATAGGTTACTATGAAGCATATCTCCCCTAACTTCTTTGTGAGTAGTTGGTGTGGGTTTCTTTTGTTTGGTTTTTAAACTCAGCTATGCACCTTATGAGCAATGCTGGACTGGAAGAAACACAAGCTGGAATCAAGATTGCTGGGAGAAATATCAATCACCTCAGATATGCAGATGACACCACCCTTATGGCAGAAAGTGAAGAGGAACTAAAAAGCCTCTTGATGAAAGTGAAAGAGGAGAGTGAAAAAGTTGGCTTAATGCTCAACATTCAGAAAACGAAGATCATGGCATCTGGTCCCATCACTTCATGGGAAATAGATGGGGAAATAGTTGAAACAGTGTCAGACTTTATTTTTGGTTCTGAATGTGCCCCTGGTAAGGCTATTTCTCTCTTAATGTGTGACATTCAGAAGACTCCTGGAGTGGTCATATCAGGACTAAGTAGAAGAAAATCATCACTTGTCTATAATGGTATCCGTGGAACATAGAATACACTTATTCATTTTCTGTGGTAACATAGGTTAGTAGCATTGTATATTTCACGTGTGCAACAGTATAATTAGATTGCTTAATATGCTACAGTGAGCTCATCATCAAAAGTCTAGTTCCCATCCATCACCGTATAAGCAATCCCCTCTTTACCCATTTTGTCCTCCCCACCTGCCCTCTTCTCCTCTGGTAACCACAAACTCGTTCTCAGTATCTATGTGTAGTGTTGGTTCATTTTTTCCAAGACTTTTATTCTTCACAAACGAGCAAAATCATACAGTAGCTGCCTTTCTTTGTCTGACTTACCCAACTTCGCCTAATACCCTCCAGGTCCATCCATGTTGTTGCAAATGGGAAGATCTCACCTTTTTTTATAGCAGAGTAATATTCTGTTGTTATCTATATATGTACATACACACATTCATCCACATATATACATGTTTTCCAGTGGTCACGTATGGATGTGAGAGTTGGACTGTGAAGAAGGCTGAGCACCGAAGAATTGATGCTTTTGAAGTGTGGTGTTGGAGAAGACTCTTGAGAGTCCCTTGGACTGCAAGGAGATACAACCAGTCCATTCTGAAGGAGATCAGCCCTGGGATTTCTTTGGAAGGAATGATGCTAAAGCTGAAACTCCAGTACTTTGGCCACCTCATGCAAAGAGTTGACTCATTGGAAGAGACTCTGATGCTGGGAGGGATTGGGGGCAGGAGGAGAAGGGGACGACCGAGGATGAGATGGCTGGATGGCATCACGGACTTGATGGACGTGAGTCTGAGTGAACTCCGAGAGATGGTGATGAACAGGGAGGCCTGGTGTGCTGCGATTCATGGGGTCGCAAAGAGTCGGACACGACTGAGCGACTGAACTGAACTGACTGAATATTCTGAATAGCTATTCAAAGTAGAGTTAAAATGTGCAAAACCCTACAGAGTACCCAGCATATGGTAGAACGTAAAAGACAGTTATATAAATGGTCATATTAACACTTATATTAGTAAGAGTTGCCAGGTATATTATTGATTATTTAAAGATTTCCACTTTATTCAGCAGCCTAATATATGTAGTATCACTGTAATTATGTGTACATCAAGAAGAGTGTCTGGCATGAAAATACTTAAGTTTTAAAGACATGGTGAATTACAGAAGCAGGGCTGACAGTACAAGGGGCGTGGGAAAAGGAGGAACCTCGACTCCTTTGACAGCGCCCCTCCGAAAGGCTTTAGGAGGCTCATCGATGAACAAGTATCATTATTTTCCAGTTGAGGACACTAAAGCACAAAGAGGCTTTGCACAAAGTCACAGAACAACTCCACAGCAAAGGCAAGAGCAGAGACCCATGATCATGGTCTCCCACCTCCCTGCTGCATGCCCTGACCACGGAGTCACCCTGGTGGCAAGATGGTAAACACCCTGGCTGCAGTGTAAGAGACCCAGGTTCCATCCCTGGGTCAGGAAGGCCCCTGGAGAAGGAAACGGCAACCCATCCCAGTGTTCTTAGTCTATGGACAGAGGAGCCTGGCAGCTACAGTCCACGGGGTCGCAAAGAGTTAGGCACAACTGAACAACTAACATATGCTGTCTCTAATATAACTCCTTAATCCTTGGATATGGTGTCTGTGTTAATTCTTCTCTGAGGAATTCAAATAGACATTTCTGGGTCCAGCAGTCCGGTTAACACTGAGTGTCACATTGTTCTTTTTTTATGAGCTGTATAAAGAGGTGGCTAGAAGATGACTTGGGGGACCACACTCCAGAGAGATCACACATGTGTCAAGCCCCTACATATTCCTCAGCCCTGGCTTCCTTGCCCCCTGGCCCCACAGTATGGCTCTTGGAACCCCAGAGTTATTTCTGGATGAAGCAACCATGGTTACAAGCCCTTGCCCCTCACCTGGACTCCTAGGAGCCCGAGCTGGGTGGGGCAGCCATAATTCACAGGGTCATTGTAAGAGGTGACAGCTGGCCCATAAGGGAGCACTTGGGCTCTTATTTGGAAGTCCTCTTAAGGCTGAGAATAGTGATGCTCCAAAGGCAGTGTGCGCTCCTCCTGTCTGTAATATCCTTAGCTATTATCACAATGAGTATAGCACTTTAGGGGGTAACCCACTGATACAGTCGAGCTTGACTCTAAAATGGACAGTAATGAACTGCGGCAGCTGTAGTTCTCTAAATCAAAGATTCCTAGCCCCAGCAAGGGAATGGGAAGGGTAGTACATCCGCTCTGTAAGTAGATTCTGTGCCAGGCAGCCTGCCTACTACCTTAAAAGTAAAATCCTATTATAACCATGAAACCCCACAGTGAGGGGCAGAGACAGGCAACCATCACAAAGCAACTTGGGCAAATTCCTGGGACGCCAGGCCACTACGCAGGGCTTTCAGGGACAATAATTATTCCATCTACTGAATATCTTGAAAAGCACTAGAAAAGAACAGGTCACAGCAGAAACCCTTGGCAGGCACTGTTGCACTCTTGGGCCGTCCCTGAGTGCCAGTCAGAACAACAAAGCCCTGGAACAACAAAATCCTGCAAAAATTCCCACCTTTTAAATCCAGCTAAAGAAACACATAGATTGGACAACAAAAGCAGTTTTTGGTAGACCCAAGCAGATTTTTTTTAAATTGTCATAGTTTTCACTAAATGTGTAAGACAATCGGTATGCAATAACAAATGGGGAGATTTAGGGTAGAAACCAGAGACGACCCTTTGTAGGTGGCTCAGTGGGTAAAGAATTCCCTGGCAATTCAGGAGATCTGGGTTTGATCCCTGGGTTGGGAAGAACTCTTGGAGGAGGGCATGACAACGCATGCCAGTATTCTTGCCTGGGAAATCCCATGGACAGAGGAGCCTGGTGTGCTACAGTCCGTAGGGTTGCAAAGAGTAGGACACGGCTGAAGGGGATGAGCATTCATGCATGCACTCTGGGAGCCCTGACTATTTAAATGCAAATTCACTTTAGTGGTTGCTCTATTATTTTCATAATTGTAGAACTTGTAACCTCTGTCCTCCCCAAAGCATTTCTGCATTAGGATTCCCTGAAAATCAGAAGGGTAGCAAGTGAAAAGAATGAGTTCAGAGCTTCTGTCCATTAACTGATGACCAGCCTTGCATCTGTAACAGTCAAGGTATAGCCAGGACACGTCCTGATGAGGTGACCGAAGGAACTAGAAGGATGACACTCACCATCCTGCCTCTCCTGTGCCTCCCCTTGGAAAGGTTCAGGAGTTCAGACCCCAGTCAGGAGGCAGGCATTCCAGGACTAAGCTGCTTTTGGAACTGGAAGAGCAAACAGAAAATTTCTCTAGGCAGTAATCTTCCTGCAGAACAAGGGTTGTGCAATCACTACTCCACAGAAAAGTATTTGTTAGAACTGAAATCATATGACCTCAAGGTCACAGCAGGAAGGAGCTCTGTCTTCCCCTCTCTTCCTTGACCAGATTCCCATCTCAAAATTAGTATTCTCTCCTTTTCCCCCTCCTTCTCAATATTCAGGCTGATATGTTAATAGCCTGTCAACATGTCGCTACTACGTTTATCATATGACCTCAAGGTCACAGCAGGAAGGAGCTCTGTCTTCCCCTCTCTTCCTTGACCAGATTCCCATCTCAAAATTTGTATTCTCTCCTTTTCCCCCTCCTTCTCAATGTTCAGGCTGATATGTTAATAGCCTGTCAACATGTCGCCACTACGTTCAGAATAAAAATCAAATTATTATCAAGATTTACTTTTTTTAAAATGTCCAAAAATTCACACAGAAAAATCAGCATTTACACCTAAATATTTCAGACTATAAGTCAATTGCTCACTTCACAATGAACTCCTGGTCTGCTGTTCTTTTCTTCTTCTTCCCCCAATGCCCTCATTGATCCAAACAGGTTTTCAAAATTTCTAGTGATGAAGCATTTCACCTGTTGTTGTCCAGGCATGACATGGATTACCTAGATTTCATGAGAAAGCATCTGAATTTTTTCTCCTGGTAAAACAGGCATCTTTCTGGACTCATTTCTGACTCTGCCATCTCTCTATANTGTTCTTTTCTTCTTCTTCCCCCAATGCCCTCATTGATCCAAACAGGTTTTCAAAATTTCTAGTGATGAAGCATTTCACCTGTTGTTGTCCAGGCATGACATGGATTACCTAGATTTCATGAGAAAGCATCTGAATTTTTTCTCCTGGTAAAACAGGCATCTTTCTGGACTCATTTCTGACTCTGCCATCTCTCTATACTTACAATATACTTTCTGCCACATTCTTCCTGAACAAGTGTTACTCCCAGGTAATAGCTGAGCCCCTGTTCGTCTTGCAAGTTGTGCTCCAGGATATTTTGTTATTTAAATTATATCACAGGATAATGTTATTTAGGTACACTAGCTGGCTTGGGGAGACATCAAAGAGTTAACTCTATTTTCCACTCCCAGTTTAACAAAGCTATTGAGACATACTTCCACCAATCTTATCTTGGATATAGACTGTTGCTGCTGCTGCTAAGTCGCTTCAGTCGTGTCCGACTCTGTGCGACCCCATAGAAGGCAGCCTACCAGGCTCCACCGTCCCTGGGATTCTCTAGTCAAGAACACTGGAGTGGGTTGCCATTCCTTCTCCAATGCATGAAAGTGAAAAGTGAAAGCGAAGTCATTCAGTCGTGCCCGACTCTTAGCAACCCCACCGACTGCAGCCTACCAGGCTCCTCTGTCCATAGATTTTCCAGGCAAGAGTACTACCATGAGTTTAAAAAACAATCAGTCTTTACTGCTGAGAAAGTGGGTCATCATTCTTTCTCTTATTTCAGACTTCCCACACTTACCCTTGGAAGTGTTATTCAGGAGTATAGGGCTGTCCTTGGCACTGTCCCCAGAGATGCCTGCCCTTTGTGAGTTGATGATGGGCTAAAGGGGCACACAAGTGATACAGCACAAATTCCCAAGCTGAGTTAGAATGATTCAGTGAACTCAGCAGTACAATTTAGGAGCTTAGGACTGAACCAAATATGAACTCCAGTTCTCCTGGAGTCCAGTTAATGCTGTTAGATATGAAATGAAACTCCAATGAAAATGAAGGGCTTGATATTTGTAAACACTGAATTATATATTTTCATAGGTAATTCATTCATGCAGTTAACAATTAATATAACCTATAAATAAGAGCTTTTATTCCCACCCCTGTCCGTATCCATTTCTTCCCCCCTACCTTCCTCTCTATTGTTTAGTACTTTATGTAGTCTCTCAAATATCTTTCCAGTGTTTTCTTATTCAAATACAAGCAAATATGCATACTTTACTTGACACGCACATCCAAAAATAGCTGACTATGGGCAATTTTTTGCACTTTACTTTTTCCACTGATAACATATCCTGGAGAGCTTTCAAATCAAGATGTAGGGAACTTTTTCATTCTTATAGCTACAGATTATTCCATTGTCAGTTCGCCCATGGTGCAGATGTGCCAGGTATTTCACCAGGATCCAATCTGGATTCTGACTTATGGTTAGAGAGGTAATCCTAACTCTTATTAGCTAAGGCCTTTACAGCAAAGACACTTCTTTCTAGGCATACAGACTAAAAGAGTGATTGTGAAAAACTGATATTTGAGGCACGAAAAACTTTTCCTTTTAACTGCTCTCACTCAAAGGTCAGCCAAAGAAAGATCATCTAGACATCTCCACAAGGTGACAGACACTGGGTCCTTTGGCCGTGCTTTTAAGGAGACTACATTTTCCCTAATCCGGTTTAATCTTGGTGTGTTTGGTGCACATACACACAGACACAATGCATGTACTTTTTCTGAGACTTTAATTCACACCTATTAAGGGGAAAGGGTGATGGGTGACTGGTGATGTGGGTAGTGACAGTCCCTACCAAGAATCAAGGATACCGCAGTTCTTTATTTCTCCCTAAAGCTGCTGCATGTTGAAGTTATCAGACCATATCAGGCTTAAGGGACATTAAATGTCAGGAGAGCAGACCTGCTATAGAAAGCTGATGGGAGCTGCGGGAACCTTTAGTATCAAATGTTCTCCTGTATAATAATAGGCAGCAGCATCAATCTCAGAAATGCTCCTACAAATGTCAAAGAAAACCTTCCCCGTATATAGATTAAAATTGCAGATAAAAACAGAGGACCAAATCAAAGCCCTAGTGTTCCCTTTTTGAAACCACCCTGCCAAAACTGCAATTTCTGAGTTATCAAAAAATAGAATCTCTCAAACAGCATTCATAAAGTTTCACATTTTGGTGTTATCACAGAGGCTTATATTGAGAAAATGCTATTTCTTCCTTCCCTTCCCCTTCAAGGTTGAAGCAGCATCCTCTTTTCTCTAACAAACAATGCTTTCTCCAGAACAGCAAGCTGGAGGCAAACAGTACCGTGTTCTGCACAGCCAAAGAGCTGCACATCAATGTGCATTTGCTATTTCCTGGGAACCACAACCCACCCACCCAGTCACCCCACCCCTCCACTTTGCAAAAGGAGCTGAGAAATAAACTTCTGAAAATGACCTTAAGAAGCCAACGTCACTGACTTCTGAATAAAACCTCATCTGGTGCAGCAAGTTAGACCCCATAAATACAATGGAGTGTCATTTGAGAAATCTGGGTGTAAAAATACAAACAACAGAGTGTGGATTTATAAGGCCCCTTTTGGATGTGACAATCAGACATGAAGCATGAAGAATCTGATCTATCAAATGCAGGGTCAGGCTGAAAGAACAATTTTTTTTTTTTTCTAGAAGAGAGGGGCAATATGACAGAAAGAGATTTTCATCAGCTTTGATTAAGGTACACAGATGCACACACACACACACAAACACACACATACCTAAATAAAGCTGTCACTCCAGAGAATACCTGCTGGGATTAATTTAGCAATTTGCGGCAAATTCTAGAACAAGGAATGTCAGGGAAACAGTCAGCGACTCTCTTCCTTCTACATACTTACATATGTAAAATGACCCTAATGGACAGGGAAGCATGGCATGCTGCAGTCCATGGGGTCGCAAAGAGTCAGACACGACTGAGCGACTGAACTGACTGAATGCATTTCCCTGACAAATGGTGCTCAGCATAATGTCATTTCCTGGATGTTACCCTCAAAAACATCTTGCTCTATGGTATACCTACAAGATGGAAAGGATGCCATACAATTTTTTGATAAGTTGCAGATTTATTGTAGAGATACAGTTATAAGGGTTTTTAAAATAAGCAAAGCGTTCCTGTTTAGAGATATGAATTTGATTTTCTTATGTTTCCCCGAACTGTGCTATACTGTTTCCTATGCATTTCCAGGAATCTCTTAAGCATTCAAGCATTCAGTCTCTTAAGCATCAAGTGACTCAGTTTCTCTTCCTGAACAAAGTGTATGGAGGAAAGTTTCTTGAAGATAAAGATGCTTGGTATTATCCCTGAGATCAGAGCAATTTCAAAGATTCTCAGTTCATCTCTGATAAATGCTCAGTAAGTGCTACTCCTTGTGAACTAGGCCTTTGCCACAGACTGTCTCCCAGTTTGCCTGCAATTTGGGTGATTGTTGTTACTGCTGTTAGGATGGCAGCACTATTATGGCCATTGCTACTTCAAACATCAAATCTTAGAACAGAACATTCTTTTTTATTCAAATAAATCTTATATTATTAAATAAGATTATAAATATTTCACATGCTATTTTAGAGTAAGTACAATCTTAAGTAAGATATTGTACTTAATGCATATAATGTTTAGGAATAGATGGTTCTTTTCAAAAATCTGTAGCTTCTACACAGTACCTCAGGGATTTATTGCCCCTTTTCCTTCATACTCTATACAGTGTCACTTTTTAATTCAGCCTTCTACATTTAATATCACTTAGAATGAATGAATGCCAAATTTAGCTCTTAAACTTCACTTCCATAGTCCCACTCCAAAGGTTTTCAAGTGTGTTGAATTTACACCAGCTTATAGTTCAAAACCACTTGGGAGAGGTTTGGGCTATAGCTTTCTCTTAACTAACTATCCTTCCAGGTTTTCCTGTTCTAGATTTTTTTTTTTTAAAGATAAAGAAATGATAATGTCAGAGCTCTTATCATTAGAGAACAAACTACTGGGTTTACTCATCCTCCAATCCAGGCAAAGTTTTATGGATAGTGACACATTTCACAACTTTTCCTACCCTCATCCATTCAATCATTTTATTTTCTCCCACAAGAACATAAGCTCCATGAGAGAAGACATGTTCATGTTGATTGTCAGGAAGGAAGAAATTTTCCTCTGTCCTTCTAGATCTTTCTGGTTAGTTTAAGAATTAAATGGACTTCAAACAGATTAACAGGAGAAAATCAAACAGATGTTTAATAACATGTATGCATCAGAGAGATCCAGAAAAACTGTGTAACTGTCAAAAATAGCAGATAAAATGCATTGACATATCTCTCAAAGGACATTTGCTATTTTCTGACCAGTTCCTTTAAATACACATCGTGTCTGATGCTACACAATACACAATGCCCATATATATCTCACAAAATTTAATATGGAAGACTCTAACAGGTAAAAGATGAGTGCCCTGGACTGGTACAGATTAGATACTAGGGACCTACCTAGCTCATTCACGAAAATCCTACAGAATCTGAAATGAAATTGTTTGATCACCACTATTCTTATGCTGTGAAAAAACTTTTTTTCTTGAAAAATATGTAAGTGGTTTTAGTTTTGACAGCATCTAGCTCTACTATGGTTGCTGATGTGCTAAAATTCTCCTAATAGTAGATTGCTTAGACAGGACTCAAATTTACATAAACATTTAAAAATAATCAAAGATCAGAGTCAGCTCAAATATCAAACTCAGGCAAATGTCAATTTCCCTCTTCTTTGCTTCAGCTAAAAATCAAAAGAGCTAATTTTACTAGTATCAAAAACATTTCCCCTCCTTAATAACCCCATGTGACCAAGGCCAAATCAAATGTGTTATTTGCTTTTACATCAAAAACAAAGTGAACTTTTGTAAATCAGATTTTATGCAGTCTATAGTGTAAAGAACCAATGCGAGAGATTTATCTCAAAATCCATAAATTGAACACAAACTCACAAAATAAATTAAATCAAGTATGAAAGAAAATCAACATCTAGGTTTATAGAATAATAAATATGTAAAAAGGTTGAAAAATAATTCAGCAAGGCAATCAAAACCTCAAGCAAAAAGGGTAGCAAGGGAGAGGTAGGTCATGTAGAAATAAAAATGAAATGAGAAAGAATGGTATTAAAAAATTTCCACTTAGAAATCAGAAAGTAGCATGATGTACCTTGTGATATTTGCAGCAGGGGTAGAGTTTCTGAGCAGTTATCTTCTTTCCATCTCTGTAGGGACAGGAGCCCTTACTTATCCTCAGAAAATGAAGCTTGCTGGGAAATTAGTTTATAACCACTTACTTCAAAAACATGTTTTGCAAAACACTAAAGTTGAAGAAACTGAAGCTTTTCTTAAAGGAAGTGACAGCTACTATTAGCTGGCTGCATATTACTGAAGACTGGAATTACTATGCTATTGTTCTGACAGACTCAGTCACAGAGGCTAACCCATCATAATCTGCAAAGAAATTGTCACCGCATCTTGAGAGCCTGTGCCTCTAAGGTAATAAACATTTGGTGGATATGTGTGTGGCAGCAGTGCAAAGGACACTGGTGGGATAGAAGACAAAAGGAAATATGGTTTTTAGTTATTTTATGGTGTCATTTTATTTGGAAAAGGGGTAGGAAGGAGAAAGGAAAGAGAAAGAAGAGAGATCAAAGGGGAAAAAGGATCTTTGACATTGCCTTTCTAGACTCCAGTTTCCTATGGCAACTGGCATCTGTGATATGACTATGGCCCTACCAAGACAATAAGAGCTAGGTAATAATGCTAACATATGCCATTATTGAGTACTTACCATGTTCAGGCTATGTCTAAACAGTCTAAAAACATGATCACATATGATTCTCAAAACAACCCTGTAAGTTGTTCCCCATCCATAGAAACCATATGGGGTTGTCTTGAGGGACTGACAGAATGTGGTCCACTGGAGAAGAGAATGGCAAACCACTTCAGTATTCTTGCCTTGAGAACCCCATGAACAGTATTAAAAGGCAAAATGATAGGATACTGAAAGAGGAACTCTCCAGGTCAGTAGGTGCCCAATATGCTAGATCAGTGGAGAAATAACTCCAGAAAGAATGAAGGGATGGAGCCAAAGCAAAAACAATACCCAGCTGTGGATGTGACTGGTGATAGAAGCAAAATCTGATTCTGTAAAGAGCAATACTGCATAGGAATCTGGAATGTCAGGTCCATGAACCAAGACAAATTGGAAGTGGTCAAACAAGAGATGGCAAGAGTGAACATCGACATTCTAGGAATCAGCGAAC
>SJYT01071180.1:38023-52477 GCA_006410635.1 Cephalophus harveyi | reverse complement strand
GAAGAATTGATGCTTTTGAACTGTGGTGTTGGAGAAGACTCTTGAGAGTCCCTTGGACTGCAAGGAGATCCACCCAGTCCATTCTGAAGTTCAGCCCTGGGATTTCTTTGGAAGGAATGATGCTAAAGCTGAAACTCCAGTACTTTGGCCACCTCATGAGAAGAGTTGACTCATTGGAAAAGACTCTGATGCTGGGAGGGATTGGGGGCAGGAGTAGAAGGGGACGACTGAGGATGAGATGGCTGGATGGCATCACTGACTCAATGGATGTGAGTCTGAGTGAACTCTGGAAGCTGGTGATGGACAGGGAGGCCTGGCGTGCTGCGATTCATGGGGTCGCAAATAGTCGAACACGACTGAGCGACTGAACTGAACTGAGCTCAGGGACTTAAGTAGATTGCCGAAGTTCACACAGCTAGTAAGTTGCAGATTTAGATGCAAAACTTCCTATTTCTACCATTGTGGAATACTAGGTTAACATTTTAATCTATTTTTTATAAGAATAAGTGTTTTTTTTTTTTAACCCATGTAGATTATGAGCTCTTTCAGAACAATGATTGGGTATTACATTTCTTCTATTTCCTCATTTGTTAAAAAGGTGATACTCAAGTGCAACCTCCAAGATTCTCTCAAGCTCTACCACTCCCTAGATTACTACTTTGTAAAATCCACAGTACTGGGAAAGCTTCCTTTAACACAATAGATGCTGTATAAAGTATTCAAAAATGACTTGTGTAATTAATGAATAAATCCCTTATTTAAGGAAAAGAATGTCATAACATCATAACCCCTAAAGTCTTCATTTTCTTTGCATAAGAAATATTTAAAATGAGAAGACAAATCCAGTTGTTTTATTCTGTATTAATAAATGACTCTGTAGAATGTTTTATGTATTATCTATCCCAATCTTTTAAATTATATTTCTTACTTTGTCTATATCTAGTGTCCTTCTCACAGTATAACTCTTTCCAACCCTACTTAATATTCCTGTTCCTACCTAACATTTTGTAAAAGGCAACAACTAACACAGCTCAAATTATACCCATTCTATCATTGTCATTATATTTTGACATGAGATAACATTCTAAAATGATTCCAAATAACAATTAAAAAAATTCCAATCCATTTTCTGTTGTGCCAATGTATTACACCTCAACATGTTTTATCAAATATTTTTAAAATCACACAATATTTTTCTGAAAAATGGTTATTCATGAGTCAGTGTTTGAAGAATTTTGTTCAATCTCTGATAATCCAGTAATGAGAATTCCTCCAAAGATGACTTGTTAGTCTCATAATCTATCTTTCCTATAAGAGAAAAACAAGTTTTGAGTTTTCAAAAGATTTTAAATATGTGTTCAGAATTCCAGATCACTTATTTAGGTTGAAAAAGAATGCAGTAATTCAAGAGTGCACATTTTTCTTTGCGCCATAGCAGATAACAAAAAGAAAGGTAAGTGGTAAGTTAAGTAAGAAAGAGATGCTGCGTGGCAACAGGGCAGAGGGAGGAAGGTGGTGAGCTTGATACTCTCTCATAATGAATAAAGATTTAGATTCAAATTCTTGGATAAATATTTCCACAGAAAAAGTATGACCACAGAGGTTAGTATCTTTTTGGAGTATTTACTATTGTAGGGAAACAGTCTAGGGTACAAGCATCTGGATAAGTATGGGTACTGAAAATATATAATAGCTAGGCTTAGAAGATCAACCAGCAAATACTAACTCCCCCAAAGACTGAAATCCTTACCTTTGAATTTTTTTAGGCTTAAAAGAAATACGAAAAAAAGCATATACTTATTATATGTGCTTATTCTTATTTATATTTGTATGTATATGTGCAGATACAAGAAGTGAAACCAAGCAGGACCTGTAGGGCTCCTGGGCACTGTTGGTAGGGAATAGACTCAAGGGCCTTCCCTTAGTTCCGCAGGTAAGATTCTAACAGTTGCTAATCTGGAGAAGGGGGGATGCAGAGGCACAGGAGGAGCAGTCAAGAAACAGGAGTGCAGCGGGGGGCAGGGGCCTGGTTCCGCCTTGAGGGGTACACGGAACTATCTTTGAACTCTTTACAGAGCTAAAACACCAACAAAAGGGAGATGCTGGCACTCTTCATTCAGATTAAAGAAACCCGAAAAGCTTTTCAAGAGACCACCTGAGGCCAGGTTAAAGAAACCACAGAAACTCATCAGGCTACCTGAGACCAGATTAAAGGAGTACAGGCCCTATACAGAGTAATCCATAAGTTCACACAGCTAGTAAGTTGCAGATTTAGATGCAAAACTTCCTATTTCTACCATTGTGGAATACTAGGTTAACATTTTAATCTATTTTTTATAAGTTTTTTTTTTTTTTTTACCCATGTAGATTATGAGCTCTTTCAGAACAATGATTGGGTATTACATTTCTTCTATTTCCTCATTTGTTAAAAAGGTGATACTCAAGTGCAACCTCCAAGATTCTCTCAAGCTCTACCACTCTCTAGATTACTACTTTGTAAAATCCACAGTACTGGGAAAGCTTCCTTTAACACAATAGATGCTGTATAAAGTATTCGAAAATGACTTGTGTAATTAATGAATAAATCCCTCATTTAAGGAAAAGAATGTCATAACATCATAACCCCTAAAGTCTTCATTTTCTTTGCATAAGAAATATTTAAAATAAGACAAATCCAGTTGTTTTATTCTGTATTAATAAATGACTCTGTAGAATGTTTTATGTATTATCTATCCCAATCTTTTAAATTATATTTCTTACTTTGTCTATATCTAGTGTCCTTCTCACCGTATAACTCTTTCCAACCCTACTTAATATTCCTGTTCCTACCTAACATTTTGTAAAAGGCAACAACTAACATAGCTCAAATTATACCCATTCTATCATTGTCATTATATTTTGACATGAGATAACATTCTAAAATGATTCCAAATAACAATTTTTAAAATTCCAATCCATTTTCTGTTGTGCCAATGTATTACACCTCAACATGTTTTATCAAATATTTTTAAAATCACACAATATTTTTCTGAAAAATGTTTATTCATGAGTCAGTGCTTGAAGAATTTTGTTCAATCTCTGATAATCCAGTAATGAGAATTCCTCCAAAGATGACTTGTTAGTCTCATAATCTATCTTTCCTATAAGAGAAAAATAAGTCTTGAGTTTTCAAAAGATTTTAAATATGTGTTCAGAATTCCAGATCACTTATTTAGGTTGAAAAAGAATGCAGTAATTCAAGACTGCACATTTTTCTTTGTGCCATAGCAGATAACAAAAAGAAAGGTAAGTGGGAAATTAGGTAAGAAAGAGATGATGCGTGGCAACAGGACAGAGGGAGGAGAAGGTGGTGAGCTTGATACTCTCTCATAATGAATAAAGATTTAGATTCAAATTCTTAGATAAATATTTCCACAGATAAACTATGACCACAGAGGTTAGTATCTTTTTGGAGTATTTACTATTGTAGAGAAACAGTCTAGGGTACAAGCATCTGGATAAGTATGGGTACTGAAAATGTATAGTAGCTAGGCTTAGAAGATCAACCAGCAGATACTAACTCCCCCAAAGACTGAAATTGGGGGATTTTTTGAAATTTTTCAGGCTTAAAAGAAATAAGCAAAAAAGCATATACTTATTATATATGCTTATTCTTATTTATATTTGTATGTATATGTGCAGATACAAGAAGTGAAACCAAGCAGGACCCTGTAGGGCTCCTGGGCACTGTTGGTAGGGAATAGACGCAAAGGGCCTTCCCAGAGTTCTGCAGGTAAGAGCCTAACAGTTGTTAATCTGGAGAAGGGGGGATGTAGAGGTGCAGGAGGAGCAGTCAAGAAATAGGAGTGCAGCCAGGGGCAGGGGCCTGGTTCCGCCTTGAGGGGTACACGGAACTATCTTTGAACTCTCTACAGAGCTAAAACCCCAACAAAAGGGAGATGTTGGCATCCTTCATTCAGATTAAAGAAACCCGAGAAGCTTTTCAAGAGACCACCTGAGGTTAAAGAAACCACAGAAACTCATCAGGCTACCTGAGACCAGATTAAAGGAGTACAGGCCCTATACAGAGTAATCCATATAAGAGTGAAGTAGGCTGTATCAGGATGTCATCATCCCATCTGTTGTCTTTTGATAAGCATTCAGAGCTCAGCTGTTCTTCCCTGGTGGTGCTAGTGGTAAAGAACACACTTGCCAACGCAGGAGATGTAAGAGATGTGGGTTCGATCCTTGGGTCAGGAAGATCCCCTGGAGGAGGGCATGGCAACCCACTACAGTGTTCTTGCCTGGAAAATCTCATGGACAGAGAAGCCTGGCAGGTTACTGCCTATAGGGTCACAAAGAGTTGGACACGATGAAGCAACTTAGCACAGCACAGCATAGGACTCAGCTACTGGGTGCTTATCAACAAAAACGGATGAAGAAGCAAATATGATAAGAAGGCATTTAGACGATAAACACTCAGAGTTAGGGCGATCTGAGACTCTGGGACTGAGCAAAGCTACCCTTTGCTGGTGTAGCTCTCCGAAGACCTTGGGGCTCAGCTCCTGCAGTGATAATGGGAACTCCTCCACAGGCAGTGGGACAAACCCTGCAGCAGCCAGAGAAGATGACTACCTGTCAACACCAGTGTCACCCTAATTCCCTGGTCTCATGCTTCAACAACAAGGAATTTTTATTCTGTGCTGGCAGTTGGATGTCATTCCTTGGTGTGCAAGATCCAGTGTCTCCTGAGAAACCAAAGCTTGTAGAAAAGGTAGACCTCCACTACACCTGGACTGGATTCCTTTCACATCCTATGGCCTGGAACAATCATGCAAATCAATCTATCAGTTGTTTAGACTGTGTTATTTCTTTATTGGCTTATTAAGTGACATTATCCTGTGCACTATGGGCCTGTGAAATCCCAGCAGTGAACTCATGTTAGATAAATGGTTGGCAAAGACAATCACAGTTTCTGAGCAAAATTTGCCACCACCCCCTAAAAAAACAAAACACTATCCTCAGTAACCAACATCTGCAATCACTGCAAAAATTGAAGCTACTTTATATTATTTCTTGCCTATAAATCACCAAATTCTGGGACTTTTCTTGTGTCTATGACAAAGTTAAGGGGTTCTAACGTAAGCACTTTCCTGTGTGTAAGGGCCCTGTGGGATGGGTGAGGCAAAATTTGCCAGGAAGCCTGAGAGAGTCTGTCTCCTATGGACCTGTCTCCTGGTGGCAGCAGTTGCCATGGTAATCCAAATATTCAAAGCAAACCATGAAGTTCAGGGGTCCAAAGTCAGAGGCTTTAATTTTGCTAATTCACCACAGCACACTCTTTAGCACTGAATCTGTGTAAACACATCACAATTAAAGGCATCTCTTTGTCGTCACAGGTCCATCAAAATACATAGGCTGATGTATTATGTTTCAATTTTTTGCAGATCTGAAATATGCAATATTTGGTTCATCAGTAAATATTTATATACTAGTTACCTGAATAATGCTAGAGTTCTGCGTGCTATTTTAACTTTTTCCCCTTTGGGAGCTCTCCAGTAATCAATCTGGTGACATCTAGACTCACTTCGTAGGAACGATGTGCTGGCCTGGCCTATTCCATGTTATATCTTGAGAACATGTCCTGTATTTCAGGACCTAATGTGTTTTAAGGAAAATTTCTTGGAGTTGTGCCATTCAAACCAAACAGCCAACACTGACACTCAATTGTCTTAAAATCTTAATTAACCTCACATTCAAAAAAACTTCTGACACTTTCACCCAAAATGAAGTGTTAATTGGTGTGAAAAAGCTAGGAAATAGCAGGCTAAGGATCTAGTATCTCTGTCAAGATTTTCAGCCAAGTCTGGAACTGATTCCTTGTTTTATTTATATTGAGCTGTTTTATTTCTTGAGAACTGAGCTCTGGGGAACCTATTCCCTATGCCATTTTCTTAGAAATATACCTATATTCTGTAAGAAAATCTTCTTGGAATAAAGCTTAAAAAAAATAAAGGGAGAAATTAATAAAATGCATAAGAGAATAAAAGAATAAAAACAGCATCAGATAAACAAAACAGTTGAAGTCTAGAAAACAAGAAAGCCCAGGCTGAAAGAAAATCTCTTTGCCAGTTCAATATAAAATTCCCCAGGCTTATTCTAAGATTCAAACATAAGTATTACATCTGTGGCAAGGAGCAGAACATTATTAAAATTTTAATATTCTAACATAATTTCTCTCTTCTTCCAGAATACCTAATTCCCATTTCCCTTATTACCTGCATTTGAGAAATACATTAATTTTTTCTAGGTCAATTTACATTTTTATAAAATGATATAAAATATATTTCCTTAAATATTTATTGGAAAAAAGTTTCAGAGAGTGGTTTTTGAGACAGTAAATTGTTTTTATAATCAATCAAAAATTTCCTTTTCAAAAATGATAGATACTAAGTTAGATGTATCCATTGGCTATTACATCAAAATGGTTAAAAACAGTGAGAAGTTATTGGAGAAAGACAGGGCATTTGGTTTTGTCATTTAACTGCTGTGTGACCAGGTTTTTCTAAAATTTTAGGTTTTTTTTTTTTTTTTGGTAAAATGTGAATAATAGTACATTTTCAATTTCAACTTTAAACGAGGTAATAATGTATGGGTACCTGGCAGGCAATACATTCACAATAAATGTTAGATGTTTATATGAATATTAGTATTATTTTTATTTTTAGTATTATTTATATGATTAATAAGATGTTTTCCTAGAGAAAAGGAATAATAAGTATATAGTTCATTTTGATTTCTCATATTCTTCACTATTACTGACTCTCCTGGCTTCCCTGGGGGCTCAATGTTTAAGAATCTGTCTGCCAATGCAGGACACACAGGTTTGATTCCTGGGTTGGGAAGATCCCTGGAGAAGGAAATGGCAACTCACTTCAGTACTCTTGCTTGGGAAATCCCATGGACTGAGGAGCTTGGCAAGCTACAGTCCATTGGGTCACAAAGAGTCAGACACAACTCAGTGACAACTTGACTCTTCACTTCAGACACCATGGTGAGAAGGAAAACACTCTGTAATGGGAATGAGAAAAATAAATTTGCCTGTCTACTACTTTTACTAATTCAGTATTCCCAAATTTAGTTATGTTGTACAGGTAGTTGAAGCTGAGTAAGCAGTTAAAAGCAGCTGAAACTCAGGAAGGCTTTCTCCCCCCAAATCAATTAACCTGGTACTAACATTTAAGATCTCTGCTCATGAGACTAAAAGACACACAACGATTGATTGTTCCCTAGATTTAAAGGACACAAAACTTTAATAATATCAAGATTAAAGGGAAAACAAAATCCTCATTAAAGTTTTATTAGATCTAAGATATTCTCTATTAGAGATTTTTCAGCTGCGAAAATCTTAACTGTTGCATTGGTCTCCAGAGGAAGTGCTCCTTGGTCACCCGGGCCATGGAACTGGCTGCGTTAATTTGGATACTTCTATTTCCTTAGGGTTGCTGCTTGAACTATTTTCCTTAGAACTCTCCAGAACCTCAAAAAGAAGTCTACTGAGATATGGAATAGGAAAGTAGAATGCAGAGAGGAAGGACAGCAGAGACAAAATACTTTAGAGAATAAAGGCAGAAAAGTAGAATATGTTAAAGCAGAGTCAGCATAACAAGATGCACAAGGCCTAAGGATAAAAAGATATTTGTTCCAGCTTCAACACATTTTGCACAGGTTGATAGTAAAATTCCACCCATCTGTAAGCAGAGCAGAGACATGGCAAAGGATATGCAGATTTCTTATCAATGGAATTCTGCTGCTGCTGCTGCTAAGTCGCTTCAGTCGTGTCCGACTCTGTGCGACCCCATAGACGGCAGCCCACCAGGCTCCCCCGTCCCTGGGATTCTCCAGGCAAGAACACTGGAGTGGGTTGCCATTTCCTTCTCCGGTGCATGAAAGTGAAAAGTGAAAGTGAAGTCGCTCAGTCATGTCCGACTTTGCGACCCCATGGACTGCAGCCTACCTGGCTCCTCCATCCACGGGATTTTCCAGGCAGGAGTACTGAAGTGGGTTGCCGTTGCCTTCTCTGAATGGAATTCTAATACTTATTAAATCTCCATGCACAAATTTAGGTAATTTCTGATGATAGGTATGCTCCCAACAAGGTCTCTTTCCCAAAAGTAAATCATTTGCTAAGCGCTTTCCATTTTTACAACA
Source organism: Cephalophus harveyi (assembly GCA_006410635.1). NCBI lineage: Eukaryota > Metazoa > Chordata > Mammalia > Artiodactyla > Bovidae > Cephalophus > Cephalophus harveyi. The sequence goes on along the minus strand of SJYT01071180.1, from coordinate 44,287 downwards.
CTCTCTTTTAACAGTTTCTGCAGTTTCCTAAAAAGTACATAAATAGCACAGCTGGAAAAGAATAACTGCGTGAATTCAATGCTTCTGGATTGATTTACTCCTTCATTTTGCCCCCAAGGCAATTCTTACCATTACAAAGGAATAGTAAAGCTAGAGATTAAGAAACCTAGCAAGTTCTCTTAGGTGAAACTCTTCCTTCTGATAAAAACAAATATAAAAGAATTTTAATAGTCATCAGTTTGCAACTATTTCTTAATTGAATAGTTCCATATCTGAAAGTGAAAGTCGCTCAGTCCTGTCTGACTCTTTGCATCTCCATAGAACTCTCCAGGCCACAATACTGGAGTGGGTAGTCTTTCCCTTCTCCAGGGGAATCTTCCCAACCCAGGGATCGAACCCAGGTCTCCCACATTGCAGGCAGATTCTTTACCAGCTTAGTCACAAGGGAGCCCCCAAACATTTAAAAAAATCCCCCAAAAGCCAGTATTATCAAAAAGTAATATAGAAATGTAAAATTCATAAGTGAGGAAAAGGATGTATTTATTAAGGACAATTTGGCGAATCACTGACTTCTAGAAAGGAATATTTGATTTTCAAAATCATAGCCAAGTTCTTCACTACTGCTAGAGAAGTTTCACACAAGGTGGCTATTATGGACTGAACTGTGTCCCCTTGAAATTTCTATGTTGAAGCTCTTAGCCCCGGGAACTCAGAAGGGAATTGTGTTTGGAAATATGGTCTCTGAAGAAGTAACCACATAAATAGGGTCCTTAGAGAAAGCCCTCATCTGATATGACTGTTATATTCATAAGAAGATTAAGGGAATTCCCTGGAAGTCCAGTGGTTGGGACTGTGTGCTTCGACGGCCAGGGGCCCTGGTGCGATCCCTGGTGGAAGAACTCAGATCCCACAGCCTCACAGCATAGCCTCACAGATTTACAAGGTAAATCAATTATATACTTAAATTATTTAAATGGAAAAAAAGATTAAAGTGGAAAAAGACGTGAAGAGGAGGAGATTAAAGCATAAACATGCACAGAGGGAAGACCAAGTGTAGAAACACAGAGAAGATGACTGTCTACAAACCAAAAAGAAAAACTTTAGAAGAAACCAATACCTCCATCTTTTACTTTGGGCTTCCAAAACTGGGAAAAATAAAATTTTGTTGTTTCAGCCACTGAGCCTGTGGTACTTTGTTTTGGCCTCCCTGGAAAACTAATACAGTTTGACAAATGTCAGTGTGGTCAATCCTTGACTTTTTAAGGATCAATGATAGTACATAGGTTATTCAGCCCTTCTTTCTCATTTCTATCCATTAGCATATTTCTCAGGAACTATAAGGGGAAATTAAAAGAAAAATGACTTTGGTAAAAGATTTGTTGGGGGAAGTTATTTAAGAAAAAATATCTGTCTTTTCAGTCTTTGAACTCCACCTACTCAAAGTTCTGTTCTCCCTTTTCCATGCTCCTATTATTACACTCAGAGTATCATATTATTGCTCTTTTCTAGATTATAAACTTTATGCAGAACACTTTCTTGCATGTCTATAGCCCTCATAGTGCTCGGGACATAATGTTCCCAGTATCTTGGGCAGTGCTTAATGTACATAGGCATTTAGTAAGTACAATAGGTTCAGTTCAGTTCGGTTCAGTCGCTCAGTCATGTCCTACTCTTTGTGACTCCATGGACTGCAGCACGCCAGGCCTCCCTGTCCATCACCAACTTCCGGAGTTTACTCAAACTCCTGTCCATTGAGTCAGCGATGTCATCCAACCATCTCATCCTCTGTCGTCCCATTCTCCTCCTGCTTTCAATCTTTCCCAGGATCAGGGTCTTTTCAAATGAGTCAGATGGTGGCCAAAGTATTAGAGTTTCAGCTTCAACATCAGTCCTTCCAATGAATATTTAGGATTGATTTTCTTTAGGATAGACAGTTTGGATCTCCTTGCAGTCCAAAGGACTCTCAAGAGTCTTCTCCAACACCACAGTTCAAAAGCATCAATTCTTTGGCGCTCAGCTTTCTTTATAGTCCAACTCTCACATTCATACATGACTACTGGAAAAACCATAGCCTTGACTAGATGGACCTTTTTGGCAAAGTAATGTCTCTGCTTTTTAATATGCTGTCTAGGTTGATCATAACTTTCCTTTCAAGGAGTAAGCGTCTTTTAATTTCATGGCTGTAGTCACCATCTGCAGTGATTTTGGAGCCCCCCAAAATAAAGTCTGACACTGTTTCCATTGTTTCCACACTATTTGCCATGAAGTGATAGGACCGGAGGCCATGATCTTAGTTTTCCGAATGTTAAGCCTTAAGTCAACTTTTCCACTTTCCACTTACACTGTCGTCAAGAGCCTCTTTAGTTCTTGTTTGCTTTCTGCCATAAGGGTGGTGTCATCTGCATATCCAAGGTTATTGACACTTCTCCCAGCAATCTTGATTCCAGCTTGCTCTGCATATAAGTTAAATGATGTTCTGCATATAAGTTAAATAAGCAGGGTGACAATATACAGCCTTGACGTAATCCTTTTCCTATTTGGAACCGGTCTATTGTTCCACGTCCAGTTCTAACTGTTGCTTCCTGATCTGCATACTGATTTCTCAAGAGTCAGGTCAGGTGGTCTGGTATTCCCATCTCTTTCAGAATTTTCCACAGTTTATTGTGCTCCACACAGTCAAAGGCTTTGTGGCCATTGGTCAAAGGCAAATAGAGTTTTGACAAGAGAACACACTGGTCATAGCAAACACCCTCTTCCAACAACACAGGAGAAGACTCTACACATGGACATCACCAGATGGTCAACACTGAAATCAGATTGATTATATCCTTTGCAGCCAAAGATGGAGAAGCTCTATACAGTCAGCAAAAACAAGAACGGGAGCTGATTGTGGCTCAGATCACGAAATCCTTATTGCCAAATTAGACTTAAACTGAAGAGTGTAGGGAAAACCACTAGACCATTCAGGTATGACCTAAATCAAATCCCTTATGATTATATAGTGGAAGTGACCAATAGATTTAAGTGACTAGATCTGATAGACAGAGTGCCTGATGAACTATGGATGGAGGTTCATGACACTGTACAGGAGACAGGGATCAAGACCATCCCCAAGAAAAAGAAATTCAAAAAAGCAAAATGGCTGTCTGAGGAGGCCTTGCAAATAGCTGGGAATAGAAGAAAAGCGAAAAGCAAAGGAGAAAAGGAAACATATACCCATTTGAATGCAGAGTTTCAAAGAATAGCAAGGAGAGATAAGAAAGCCCTCCTCAGTGATCAGTGCAAAGAAACAGAAGAAAACAATAGAAAGGGGAAGACTAGAAATCTCTTCAAGAAAATTAGAGATACCAAGGGAATATTTCATGCAAAGATGGGCTCAATAAAGGACAGAAATGGTATGGACCTTACAGAAGCAGAAGATATGAAGAAGAGGTGGCAAGAATACACAGAAAAACTATACAAAAAAGATCTTCATGACCCAGATAATCACAATGGTGTGATCACTCACCTAGAGCCAGACATCCTGGAATGTGAAGTCAAGTGGGCCTTGGGAAGATCACTATGAACAAAGCTAATCGAAGTGACGAATTCCAGTTGAGCTATTTCAAATCCTAAAAAATGGTGCTGTGAAAGTGCTGCACTCAATGTGTCAGCAAATTTGGAAAACTCAGCAGTGGCCACAGGACTGGAAAAGGTCAGCTTTCATTCCAGTCCCAAAGAAAGGTGATGCCAAAGAATGCTCAAACTACTGCACAATTGCACTCATCTCACACACTAGTAAAGTAAGGCTCAAAATTTTCCAAGCCAGGCTTCAACAGTACATGAACTGTGAACTTCCAGATGTTCAAGCTGGATTTATAAAAGGCAGAGGAATCAGAAATAAAATTGCCAATATCTCCTGGAGCATCAAAAAAGCAAGAGAGGTCCAGAAAAACATTTATTTCTGCTTTATTGACTATGCCAAAGCCTTTCACTGTGTGGATCACAATAAACTGTGGAAGTGCAATAGGTATTCAGTAAATATTTGGTGACTCAAGGCTGCTGCTGTTGCTGCTCAGTCATTTCTGACTCTTGCAACCCCATGGCTGGAGCCCACCAGGCTTCTCTGTTCATTTTTTTCTCAGGCAAGAATACTTAGGTGAGTTGCCATTTCCTCCTCCAGAGGATCTTCCTGATACAGGGTTTGAACTCTTGTCTCCTGTGCCTCTTGCACTGGTAGCTGGATTCTTTACTATTGTGCCACCTGAGAATCAAGGGACCCTACAATGTTGATAACCTTCCTCTTTTTTTACTAATGCAGAAGCAGAACTTAAGTAATCCCAAGTTACATTAGTTTGGATGTTTGAAGTGAAAGTTGCTCAGTCGTGTCTGTCTCTTTGTGACCCCATGGACTATAGAGTCCATGGAATTCTCCAGGCCACAATACTGGAGTAGGTAGCCTTTCCCTTCTCCAGGGGATCTTCCCAACCCAGGAACTGAACCCAGCTCTCCTGCATTACAAGCAGGTTCTTTACCAGTTGAGCCACAGGGGAAGCCCAAGAATACTGGAGTGGGTAGCCTATCCCTTCTCCGGCAGAGCTTCCTGACCCAGGAATCAAGCTGGGGTCTCCTGCATTGCAGGCAGATTTTTTACCAACTGAGTTATCAAGGAAGCCAGCTGGTGTTTGAAGGACCCAACAAATCAAACTCCTCTTCTCTTTTTTGAGTTCTCAACCTTAAAAGACAAATAAGTCTGAATAGCACTTTTATTATTAAGAATAAATTGAAGAACATTATCTAGATGTTTAAGAACCAAGGGCTTCCTGATACAAAATCCTAAGATTAAAGAGACTTTCCTGTCAGTTTCAAACAATACTGAGCTGCCTGGAGTTCTCACTATGTAAAGCAGACATCGTGGAGGGAAACACAGAAGGACTCCTCCCTTGGCAACTGGATCCCATAGAGGGGAAAATTAAGAAGTGGCACTTTGACATTCATGAATAAAGCAAGCCACTGCACCTCTCCTAGAGAATAATATGTGCACCTGCCCAGTCACATCCAACTCTTGTGGCCCCAGGGGCAGTATGCCACCAAGCTCTTCTGTCCATGGGATTATCCAGGCAAGAGTACTGGAGTGAGTTGCCATTTTCTCCTCCAGGGGATCTTCCCAACCCAGGGATTGAACCTGTGTCTCCTGCATTGGCAGGCAGAAAGTGACAGGAAATGCAAGGAAATTCCTCTCCTTCCCAACTAGCAAAGTGTATCCACCACTTAGACTAAAGTCCTCTGACATCAAGTCTTCTCTTACTGTATTTGTCTTTATATAATGATTCAACAGGACTGGAAGTAGAGAGAGAATCTAACCTGAGTTTGGGTCTCTATCTAGAATTGATTATTCTTTAAAAACTAAAAAGGCTGTATCATAAAACTCCACATTTGGCTTGTTGTAGAAACCAAATAAAGTGCACAGCATTATTTAATAGAACAACCACAAGAAGAAACAACCTTGGAGCATGTCTGACTTAGCACAAACTTGAAAGGGAAGCGATCGGAAAAATGAGGGCTGTGGATTAAGGGAGGGTAGGGAGGCAGGGGTGGGGAAGGAGAATTTTTTCCTAAGAGATCTTTCAGCTGTGTTAGTAAAGCTACTTGTTTTCAGAAATGAGGAATAAGAAAAATCGGTCTTTGGGCTGTCAGATGATCTGTTCAATTAGCTCTGAGTGCAAGAGTAAGGATTTATTGCCTGCCACCAGTGCTATGCTGGTAAATATTGAACAAATCGTTCTTGGAGTAGGAGGATCCCTAATTTGTGGCATTTGCTGATTTCTGTGGTGCAAATACACCAATCATAGCCCATTTTAGGCTCCTCCATGACATCAACCTGGAGAAGGAACTGGCAACCCACTCCAATATTCCTGTCTGGGAAATCCCATGGACAGAGGAGCCTGGCAGACTATAGTCCACGGGCTTGCAGAAAAGCCGGACACAACTTGGCAACTAAACAACAATGACAATGACATTCACCAGCTCACAAAATTCCTGAAAATGTACCAATCAGCTGTCATGAGACAGTTCAGGCTGTGTTCAGAGCATCACTGCTAATCTAGTAAACAGAGCTGCCAGGGAACTAAAAGCTCCATCAGAAAGAGTACAGACCACCACCTGAGGGTCTCGCAATGTACTGGACCAGATGAAACAAGACTTGTGGGAGCCCACGGAGTGATCCAGGGAAACACACAGTTCCCTTGGCGGATGGATTGAGTTGTGGCACACTTCCGTTTGAGG
>SJYT01071180.1:0-37856 GCA_006410635.1 Cephalophus harveyi | reverse complement strand
TGCTAAGACAGACAGAAATAAGGAACTGCCAAGGTAATTAGCACCAATAATCCATTAAGCATTGCCACCGACCACATACTAAGAATGACAAAACTTGTAATTTACATCCAGTGTGTGTAAAATGACTAAGTGCAAGCATTTTCCATGTATGAGAGGCTTATACATGCACAGAGGCACAGGATGAAGCTTTCCTTTTAATAGTGCTTTTTTTGGTTCTAATTAAGCCAATTGTGTATCTCTTTGTAGGCGCACAGCGACTTTTCTCAGGTAGTTAATTAGATACTGTGTCTGACTGAGCACAATGGAGACTCAGAAAGGTAAATTAAGATTGGAAAAACCTCAGATGACAGAAGAGATTACAAATGCTATTAAAGATTTAGCAGCAGGAGGGGGTAAAGGAATGAAAACTTTTTATAGTTCCTGGATTTTTTTCATACTAGATTACTACTGTTATACAGTACTTGGAAATATGGTGAAGAATATGGAGGTTAGATAAGCAGAAAGTTTTGCGCCTTTGTAATTCAATAATATTATGTTATCTTTCCTACACAGTAGTGTATTGCACACTCTGTGTGTGTGTCTCTCACGCTTAGAAAAATGGTCAATATAGTCCTCTTCAGTTTTGGAAACCTTTGGGTTTAGTCTTAATATTTACTCTTACAGGATTATTCCAGCCTCTGGAATGCCCACCTTTCATCTTTGGCACGTGTTCCTCTTAAATCTGAACACATGAGAGATTTTGTGTGCCATAACAAGGATTTATTTAGGTGTCTCCTGGAGGGGCATTTAAGAGATGGTTAGACCTATCAGGTTTTCAGTTCACAGGTCACACTCAGAAAGCCTGGACTTTGGACCCAGACTGCTGAGTACAGATGGTAGCTCTGCTCTGGCTGCCTGCAGAAGCTGGAGCCAAGTGATGTAATCTCTGAATCTTTATTTCCTCCCCCTTGGAATTTGATAATAATAATATGTTATCATGTAATACTTGTGACTTTTAAGAAAGTATTAAATAATTTTTGTTCAGTTATGTAACTGTCTAGCTCCATGCCAGGACCAGAGCAATTGCTCAACAATGATGAGTATCCACCCTTTTGTTGAATTTTTCAAAATCTTTTTTCCTAACATCTGGGCCTACTTAATGTAAGACTAGGTGAAGTATCTGGTGTGTTAAATATCTGATAACCTCATATCCTTTAACAAACTATTGCTTCCTGTTGGTTAGAAGCAAATCTAAGAGTGGTTTTCAAATGTGAAGGGGAAAGTGTCTGAGCCATCTGAGGGGATTTTGCAAAGACAAATCCTCTCCCTCAACTGCCACGCCCTGGGGGACACCACTGATCTAGGACATTAGTTCTTCTGATTGTTTCCTCAGTCTTTTGAAGAAAGAAATTATTACCCAGGCAAGGCAATACTTTAGCAAATATTTCATCTGTAGCAGAATGGGGCTTCCACTAGTGTCTGAGTGTTGATGTCTTCCCCACTGCTAATAATAAGACTGGGATTTTACATTAGAACAGAATCATAAATTACACCCATAGTTCATAGATTTTTTTGTCAACCTGTTAATTTTTCTCTACTTTTATTTTTATTCAGGTATCTCTATCAGGCCTCTATCTTCTAATTTGTTCCAAGAAGTTTTGTATTTTTTTTTCTCTTCTTTACCATCTGAGTCACTTATTGGATCTACTTTTTAAGTAAAATATTATGTTTAAATATTTATGGGTTAACGTTTCCAACATCAAGATTTGGCAATGCCAAATATATATATATATACACACACATATATATATATAACTGAGTCACTTTGCTGTACAGCAAAAATTAAACACAGCATTGTAAATCAATTATACTTCAATAAAAATTTATTAAAAAGATTGGTTAATGCCTACCTTATGAGAATATTTAGCATATTACATTTAAGACACACTTGATAAACTATACAGTGATATTGAGATTATACCTGCCTGGAGCTGTTAATTTAGCTCTTGAATTCCTTTTTTTATTCTTCTGTGAATAATCTGCACTTTCATCATTATTTCATGATACAAACATTGCCAACCACACAGTAAGCTTTACAGTCTTATCTACTTATATTTCATTAATGCCTTCCCTTCACATTCTAGTTTGAAGTCATTTTAATCGCAATAGACAGAGTATTTTTCTAATGCCATTGTTTGGATACCCTAAGTGATGGTCCAGAATATCAAATTCTGATGTCTTTTACTCTTCCAAACATTCTTGTCTATTTTCCAAAGTCACAGCCTGACCCTTAAAAAAGAGAGAAATTAAAGTATAGCCTGACTCCTTCTAACCTGTAGGTTTCTCACAGGATTTCAGATTTTTCAGAGGGATAAATGAGAAAAGTTCTCCTGGTATCACGTAAAGCAGCCAAGCTGGTTAGTAGGCCAGGAGTTTGGTAGGTTGTGAGTTCTGTCAGTTTCACTGGGCTCTCCAGCACATCTCAGCTATATGCTCCAGGAATACCATGCTCACCTTCTAAGTCATTTCAAAACTGAATACAGCAACCTTTGTATGCCTCGGCAGGAAAGACATCTGCTGATGTCAGGGCCTGTTCATTACACTGAGGTCCCTGTGAAACTTCCTTATTAGTCTCTGATTCTAAATAATGCTCCAGTGGCTCAGTGTTTCTCTTCCTCCTCAGTCACGTTCTTCTATCCAACAGCCACTTCATATTGGTCTTGATTCTCTTCCATCTTCACAGAAGAGGATGTTTTTATTCAATCTAGCTCTGGGGATTATTTATCCCACTCAATCTGGAAGTAATGTTACTTGCCTTAAGTACAAATAACTGAAGCACAGACGATGGCTCTGCTTCCTTTTACTTGCTTACCTCACAGGCAGACTTGCTCATAATAATAACATATTTATTTGGTCCCCATCTTAGGCAGAAATCCCAAGAGTCTCGAGCTCACTGGAAGATGTGCCTCAGTTGGGCATAGTCAGCTGCACGTATTAAATTTTTGCACAAAAGAGGATATAGGAATATATTTGTCTTCATCCCCACTTAAAAAAAAAAAAATCACATCTTGTACACTTGTAAAGCATTTGATGGTAGCCAAACACTGGATCAATTCACCAAGGAGAACAGAGAATTTACCTCTAAAGACTGGTCACTTAAAAATAGATAAGATGTTGAGCTATGCAGTTTATCACTGGCACACAGCCTGGAACCTAAAAGAGATAATGTTGTGGACAAGTAACACTTCATTAAAAATTGAAAATATATTACTTGCATCAGTAGCCTGTTCCTTTCAGCTGCTTACACTTGGGTATGTAATCTCAAGTGAAGCGAGCTGGGGTGCAGTTTGCACACCAGAGAAATTACATAAGCATTTGATAATATTTCCCCCAAAATTATTTATAAGGGAACAATAGCCAAGAGTTTGAAACAATGGTTTGAAAAGGGCATTTGAGGCTCAGAGAGTAGCCAGAACAGCAATCTCACAGACACCTGATTTGCAAATGTTAGTAGCCTGAATTAGGTTTTAAAGGAAGCTTTCTGTTAGTTCAATATCCATCACCAGGGATATGATTTTCCCTGTGCTTTTCTGGGCTAGTGTTTTGGAGTGTATATTTGGTATGATCTCTCTGAAATTAGCCAGAAAGAGTGCTAAAAAGAGAGAGACTTTGTACTATGAGCTCAGTACCAAATAAAAACAATAGCAGTGTCTCAGGGCTATTTTCTTAGAGATTTATTGGGCCTTATTAAATTTGGAACCAGCCAAGAAGAATACAACAGCTGTTGTGAATCTGAAACAAAAGCAAAACAGCCTTTTCTCTGTTTTCCTCCTGTGTAGCAACCATGTAAGCTGGTAAACTCTCTGGGCAGGATCTGTCTTACTTAAGCTCACCAGCTGGAAAGCAGTGTTTACATATACAATGTGATACCAGTAAGAATAATCCAAGAGATTTGTTTTGATTTACTTTTCATTTCAGGGCTTTTAGGATTGGCTTGTAAAAAAGAAGCTGAACTATAAAGACTACAAAAACTGATTTCCACAAAACCAAAGACTTTGGAGTTATTTTCTATACTTTTTCTGCCATCCTCCATCCACCTAAATCTTCACTAAGCAATTCTAAGAACAGATTAAAAAGTATGATAGTAGTATACAGCAACAGATATTGGTATTAATTTGAGCTATGCCTCAGGAAAACTGGATATGCTGAAATAAACTCCCAGTTATCTATTTTAAAGCAAAGTTCAGGATGCAATATGATTTTGAAGTAGTAAAAAAGAAAAACACAAACAAAAAAACAAGCAAACAAAAATTTCACAATACAGACTTTTGTTGTGGACACTTTCTGCATAGGGAATGTCCAGGGTGAGACCTCAAGTTCAAATGGAGATCACCTGGGATTTTAGAAAAACTGTTTTCTTAAATATATTAGCATATATAGCATAAGGAGTAACACTTTTATGCAAAATATTGGGAGAAATTTAGTCTAGATATAAGAAAATACATTTATTTGCTATACCCAGCATCTGCAATTGATTTTTTAAAAAGGGGGAGAGGAGCTGAAAGGACTTAAGAGATAATTAAAATTTATCAGAAGAAAGTCACTATAAGACGGAGAACACTGAGCCTGCAGTTGAGGCTTCCTGCTTGCTGGGATGGTGAGAGTACCTGAGGAGGTGCATTTGGTTCTAGATGGTAACAGGTTAGGAGCACATAGGAGAAGCTGAACCAAAGTCTTGTGTTTGAGTTTAGTCCAATCCTACGGCTATGTCACTGTATCAGTCAGGGTCTACTCGGAAGATAGAAATCATACTTGTTATTTTAACTGTGAGGTTTAATAGAAATAATTTTTAGCTCAGGCACTGGAAAAATCTCAAGTCAAAATTGGGAATACCAAGTCATCAAGGAGATAGAAACAAGGACACAGCTACAGCCCTAGCCTGGAGGGAATTAGGAGCTCAGAGGAGAAAGAATAGGGGTTCAGACTCTCTGAGAAGGGGGGCTCTGGCCAGCTGCTATCTCCAATAACAGAGAATTTACCTCTAAAGACTGGTCACTTAAAAATAGATAAGATGTTGAGCTATGCAGTTTATCACTGGCACACAGCCTGGAACCTAAAAGAGATAATGTTGTGGACAAGTAACACTTCATTAAAAATTGAAAATATATTACTTGCATCAGTAGCCTGTTCCTTTCAGCTGCTTACACTTGGGTATGTAATCTCAAGTGAAGCGAGCTGGGGTGCAGTTTGCACACCAGAGAAATTACATAAGCATTTGATAATATTTCCCCCAAAATTATTTATAAGGGAACAATAGCCAAGAGTTTGAAACAATGGTTTGAAAAGGGCATTTGAGGCTCAGAGAGTAGCCAGAACAGCAATCTCACAGACACCTGATTTGCAAATGTTAGTAGCCTGAATTAGGTTTTAAAGGAAGCTTTCTGTTAGTTCAATATCCATCACCAGGGATATGATTTTCCCTGTGCTTTTCTGGGCTAGTGTTTTGGAGTGTATATTTGGTATGATCTCTCTGAAATTAGCCAGAAAGAGTGCTAAAAAGAGAGAGACTTTGTACTATGAGCTCAGTACCAAATAAAAACAATAGCAGTGTCTCAGGGCTATTTTCTTAGAGATTTATTGGGCCTTATTAAATTTGGAACCAGCCAAGAAGAATACAACAGCTGTTGTGAATCTGAAACAAAAGCAAAACAGCCTTTTCTCTGTTTTCCTCCTGTGTAGCAACCATGTAAGCTGGTAAACTCTCTGGGCAGGATCTGTCTTACTTAAGCTCACCAGCTGGAAAGCAGTGTTTACATATACAATGTGATACCAGTAAGAATAATCCAAGAGATTTGTTTTGATTTACTTTTCATTTCAGGGCTTTTAGGATTGGCTTGTAAAAAAGAAGCTGAACTATAAAGACTACAAAAACTGATTTCCACAAAACCAAAGACTTTGGAGTTATTTTCTATACTTTTTCTGCCATCCTCCATCCACCTAAATCTTCACTAAGCAATTCTAAGAACAGATTAAAAAGTATGATAGTAGTATACAGCAACAGATATTGGTATTAATTTGAGCTATGCCTCAGGAAAACTGGATATGCTGAAATAAACTCCCAGTTATCTATTTTAAAGCAAAGTTCAGGATGCAATATGATTTTGAAGTAGTAAAAAAGAAAAACACAAACAAAAAAACAAGCAAACAAAAATTTCACAATACAGACTTTTGTTGTGGACACTTTCTGCATAGGGAATGTCCAGGGTGAGACCTCAAGTTCAAATGGAGATCACCTGGGATTTTAGAAAAACTGTTTTCTTAAATATATTAGCATATATAGCATAAGGAGTAACACTTTTATGCAAAATATTGGGAGAAATTTAGTCTAGATATAAGAAAATACATTTATTTGCTATACCCAGCATCTGCAATTGATTTTTTAAAAAGGGGGAGAGGAGCTGAAAGGACTTAAGAGATAATTAAAATTTATCAGAAGAAAGTCACTATAAGACGGAGAACACTGAGCCTGCAGTTGAGGCTTCCTGCTTGCTGGGATGGTGAGAGTACCTGAGGAGGTGCATTTGGTTCTAGATGGTAACAGGTTAGGAGCACATAGGAGAAGCTGAACCAAAGTCTTGTGTTTGAGTTTAGTCCAATCCTACGGCTATGTCACTGTATCAGTCAGGGTCTACTCGGAAGATAGAAATCATACTTGTTATTTTAACTGTGAGGTTTAATAGAAATAATTTTTAGCTCAGGCACTGGAAAAATCTCAAGTCAAAATTGGGAATACCAAGTCATCAAGGAGATAGAAACAAGGACACAGCTACAGCCCTAGCCTGGAGGGAATTAGGAGCTCAGAGGAGAAAGAATAGGGGTTCAGACTCTCTGAGAAGGGGGGCTCTGGCCAGCTGCTATCTCCAATACTCAGAGGAGAGATTCTATGCTGCTGAAACCCAGACTTTGAGAAGGGGCACCAGCCAGTGGCGGCTGGTATCTCTGAGGGAGTTCAGTGTGACTGGTTTGGAGGAGTGAGTCTTAAAGAAACAGCAGATTCAAATACCTGCTGCTGTGAGCTGCAGTCAGCCGTGTGCGGCTCTCTGCAACCCCGTGGACTGCAGCTTGGCCAGCTGCTATCTCCAATACTCAGAGGAGAGATTCTATGCTGCTGAAACCCAGACTTTGAGAAGGGGCACCAGCCAGTGGCGGCTGGTATCTCTGAGGGAGTTCAGTGTGACTGGTTTGGAGGAGTGAGTCTTAAAGAAACAGCAGATTCAAATACCTGCTGCTGTGAGCTGCAGTCAGCCGTGTGCGGCTCTCTGCAACCCCGTGGACTGCAGCTCGCCAGGCTCCTCTGTCCATGAGATTTCCCAGGCAAGAACACTGAAGTGAGTTGCCATTTCCTTCTCCAGGAGATCTTCCAGATCCAGGGATCAGACCCACATCTCCTATGTCTCCTGCATTGGCAGGCAGGTTCTTTACCACTGAGCTACCTGGGAAGTTATACCTGCTGCTACTAGAAAAACTTTTGCTGGCAGAGTGAGGAAGCTTTGCTAGAGCAACAATGATAGGAACAAGAAGTAAAATCTGGAATAGAAATTAAACAGGATTAAACCTGCTGCTTCTGAGTCCTTCAGCCTCCTAGTCTGTAGTGCCTCCTGTAAGTGTAGTGCAAGGGCAAGTCAAAATAGAAATGCAGTTTACAGAGTCTCAGCCCCAGCCTCCTGAGGCGCTAGATGGCCGGATGGGTATGATGCTGCAAGACAATAGCTTAATAACAGACACAGTCTCTGAAATTTGATAGAGATTCACTAAACTGCTTCCTCAAATCAAGCACTACTTGGCAAGTGAGGTGTCTGGGATCTCCAGCTTATTGGCTCCTTAGCGGTTCACAAGATTTTGGTTTCTTTCTTTTATTGATATAATAGGGTAATTCAACACAATGAATTTGAAACTGCAGGGAGAAATATAAGAACATTGCTGATTTGTTCCAGGAAGTGAGTGCTTTCATTCTCAAATTGTTCATGTGGGTTGGGCCAGGACTCAGTACTCACCGAAAACTCCATTCACTTCCATTGCTAAACTTTTCTAGAGTCAGTGGAACCATGGTTACAGAAGAACTGCAGAGTTATTTACAGGAAATGCAGTCACAAATTTGGGGGAGAGTCACAATCTTTCTCGTACTTAGTGTGAAATTCAACAGTACTAACGAACACCTCATACTCGGAGAGACACACTGACTTAACAGTTTACAGACGATATAGTAAAATTCTACCAAAAAAAAGACGGACCATCTTGATACAGATAGTTCTTCTGTCTCATAGACTGTTGAAACCCATATTTGTCACATTCATATCTTTTAAGGTTTTGACAAGACATTAAAAACCCAGACATTTTTCATACAAGAGTTTTTATTACTTTGATTTCGAATAACAGTAGACAAGTAATAGACTTATTTTTCATTCTGTATTTTTTCAGGACTAAAAAAATATGAGAGTTTTAGAACTTTTATTAAAGGAAATAATTCATGGTTTGTCTTAAAAACAACTTCAAAATTTTGGTATTATTGGTATCTTACTAAAAATACTTATTTGGTTAATGACAGAAACTATTTTAAAGTATCATGATGATTTTTAGATGTATAATATATAAACAATACATATTTATCGGTATTCTATGTGTCCAGGTATCTGTTAAGGTTTGGAAACTCCGATCTGTATAAAGTCCTAAGTCTTGAAAAGACTAAAATCTTTTCATTACTCCGTGTTTATGGTAAAATTATAAGTGTAATTGTCCCTAGTTATCCGATACTTATGCCTCATGTCCATGCATACCAAATCAGGAATTATTACCATGTATTACCAGATGAGTTATAAGAAAACCTTTTAATGTTTAGAATATGCAAATTTTTAGAATTTTTAATAAAATGTTGTAGACTTCTGTATCATTAGCTATTGTCATTGGTAAGATATCTGCATGTCTAAAAATGGACATATCCAATCATATAATTTTTAATTGGGCTTCCGAGGTGGTGGTGGTGAAGAACCCACCTGTCAATGCAGGAGACATAAGAGATGCAGGTACCATCCCTGGGTCGGAAAGATCCCCTGGAGGAGGACTTGGCAACCCACTCTAGTATTCTTGCCTGGAGAATTCCATGGACAGAAGAGCCTAGTGGGCTACAGTCCATAGCGTTGCAAAGAGTCAGACATGACTGAAGCAGCTTAGCATGCATATGTGCAACCTTTAATTATGACATCAAGAAAGCTTCATAAGTGTGATTTTAATATAACAGACTTTAGTATCTTCGTGTACAAAAGAAGAGAAGTTAGTTGAGAGTCAAAGATGAGAGTTAAAAGTAACAGATGTCATAAGAATACAAAAAGTAAAAAGAGAAGAGAGATCCTTTCATTTTTTTCCCCTTTAAGCAGTATTTTCTGAGTGACAGGTATGCCAGAATTGTGCCAGATATGGAAAATGCAAAGACAAATAAGATCCATGCCTTGCCATCCAGGAGCCTTCATATGAGAGTTAAAAGTAACAGATGTCATAAGAATACAAAAAGTAAAAAGAGAAGAGAGATCCTTTCATTTTTTTCCCCTTTAAGCAGTATTTTCTGAGTGACAGGTATGCCAGAATTGTGCCAGATATGGAAAATGCAAAGACAAATAAGATCCATGCCTTGCCATCCAGGAGCCTTCATTTCAGCTAAAGAAATGCAAAAAGTGTGAAAAGCAATCGTAGAATGGAAATTCACAGAACAGTGGAACTGAAAGGATGAAATAGTTGATTCAAAGAAGGAATAGTCAAAAGAGTTCACTGACAATTAATGCTTGAAAAATTAGCAATTATTTTTCAAGTTGGTGGTGGGGACACTGAGAGGAAGGAGAGGGTTTTAGACAGAATAACAGTATGAGCTAGTACAGGTGGTTATGAGATGGAGTGTCACAAGAAATGTAATAAAAAACATCAACAAAGTTATCCTAGTATCAATACAAAAAAATTTCAATTGCTTTCTATATGCTATTCTTTTACTGTAAATATGGTAGCTGTTAGACACTTGTAGCTATGGAGATCTTAAAATGTGACTAGTATGACTAAATAAATTTTCATTTTCTTTTAAAATATGTTTATTAATTTAAAATAACCATAATAAGCCCATTATATATTAACAAGCTACATATTTCTTTTTTTAATGAGTACTTAAAAAAAAATATATATATATATATTTGTTTACATCAAGTCTTAGTTTTGGCTTGTGAGATCTTTCAGAGCGGTTCACAGGCTCTTCACTGAAGCAAGCGGGCTTCTCCCCACTTGTGGCACTCAGGCTCTAGAGCGTGCAGGCTCAGCAGGTGTGCCCCACAGGCTTAGCTGCACCATGCCATGTGGGATCTTAGTTCCCTGACCAGGATCAAATTGCATCTCCTGTGCTGGAAGGTGGATTCTTAACCACTGGACCACCAAGGAAGTCCCAACAAGTTACGTATTTCTTATAAAAATAATACTTTTCAAACCTTTTAGAGATATCCCACATTTGAATCATTCCTACCATTTCAGTGTACTTATTTCCTACCTGCTTAGGGATGCTCCTTGCTAACACTTGCAGTCCTTCCTGAAGAATAATAAGGACTGCATTTAGGCTATTAGATCTGCTATATCTTAGGAAGCTTGGTAGTTTTGTCCACTCTTTTGGGGTAGGACATAATTGGATGTGGTGTATAAAAGACTCAAGCCAGGATAGATCCTGCAGTTCAAGCTACAGTCCAAAGCTCCTGGGTTCCACAGTTTTCTCCTGAGAACATTCCCTTAATAAGACACTTGCTCCCAAATCTCCACCTCAAAGCTTGCTTCAAGGGAATCCAGCCAAAGGAAATACGTTAAATTTGATATGTCTATGGGACATCCAAATGGAAATGTTAAAACAGCTGGATCTTGAGCCTCATGCTTGGAAAAGTAATCTGGACTGGGGATATAAATTACTAAAGGCCAAGTAATCATGAAAGATGACATCTGAATCCGGGAGAATTCATACTTCCCAGAGATATAATGTCAAATGAAGGCAGAGGATGGAATCCCAACAATAAGATATTAAGTAGAGGAGAAGCAGCTAATGAAGAAGAATGAACAGTGACAAATATGAAGAGATCTAGAAGACAGTAGAATAAGGAAATTAAGGACAAGATTTTGAAGAGGAAGTTGCAGTCAAGGTGACAACAGCAGACGGGAGGTTAGACAATTCAACAGGAGACAACACAGACAATAGAGAAAAGGCACCATTGAATTAGGAAACATGCAGGTGACTGGTGGCTTTTTCAAGGGTAGTTTGGGTGCACTGTTGCTATGGAAGTCATTTGATATTGGGAATGAGTGAGATGAAATTGCAAGAAAATATAGTTTGTGGGAAATGTTTTTGGAAAACTTTGTCTCACAAAGCAGAGAAGTTGAAAACTTGAGATTGATCCAATAGAGAGAGAGATGGTGAAAAAGAGGACAAAATCAAAGTCAAATTGTTAAGAAAGTGCAAAAACATACAGCTTACTCCCAAATCCAGACATGTTTCAGTTTTGGTAAAGGCAACACCCCATTTCCGGTATCAATGACCGTAGCATTCAGAATTCGATCAAGAAATGCATAACAAATTTCAGTGGTATGGAACTGGGGTTTATTGTAGGTATTAGATCTTACATACTTGTGGCCGTTACTGGGAAATAATAGGGAAGAGATGGTTGAATGATCTTAGAACAATCACCAATCAATTGACAACAAATGAAGCTGGGGGGAAAATGCTTGAGAAAAGTTGCTGCCTTGGCATCTAAGGGAGTGGCCCTGAGACACTGTTGTTATTCAGTCACTAAGTCGTGTGCAGCTCTTTGCAGCCCCATGGACTGCAGCACGCCAGTCTTCCCTGTCCTTCACGATCTCTCAGAGTTTGCTTGAAGGCATTGTAGGGCAGAAAGGCAGGCAGGAAGGGAACTGGACACCTGGCACGGAGAATCTTGTGCACTGTTGCTATGGAAGTCGTTTGATATTGGGAATGAGTGAGATGAAATTGCAAGAAAATATAGTTTGTGGGAAACGTTTTTGGAAAACTTTGTTTCACAAAGCAGAGAAGTTGAAAACTTGAGATTGATCCAATAGAGAGAGAGATGGTGAAAAAGAGGATAAAATCAAAGTCAAATTGTTAAGAAAGTGCAAAAACATACAGCTTACTCCCAAATCCAGACATGTTTCAGTTTTGGTAAAGGCAGCACCCCATTTCCGGTATTAATGACCGTAGCATTCAGAATTCGATCAAGAAATGCATAACAAATTTCAGTGGCATGGAACTGGGGTTTATTGTAGGTATTAGATCTTACATACCTGTGGCCGTTACTGGGAAATAATAGGGAAGAGATGGTTGAATGATCATAGAACAATCACCAATCAATTGACAACAAATGAAGCTGGGGGGAAAATGCCTGAGAAAGGTTGCTGCCTTGGCATCTAAGGGAGTGGCCCTGAGACACTGTTGTTATTCAGTCACTAAGTCGTGTGCAGCTCTTTGCAACCCCATGGACTGCAGCACGCCAGTCTTTCCTGTCCTTCATGATCTCTCAGAGTTTGCTTGAAGGCATTGTAGGGCAGAAAGGCAGGCAGGAAGGGAACTGGACACCTGGCACGGAGAATCGAGGACAAGCTAGAACATATGAAGACAGCTGGAACCCACAAAGGCAAACTTCAGACCATATCTCTCATAATATCTAACCCCGCTGATGCAGATAGCCTACGGTAGAGTTCGTACAGATTTCCATATAGTTGCACACAAGCCTCATTTGGGACTCAGAGAAGCTGAAAGAGGAGATCCAAGTGCACCAGGCTGACAAGAGAAACCAGCCTGAATGAGCTGCAACAGTGCTTAGAGAGTAGGGGGTCAGCAAATTTTTTTTTCCTTATAAAATATATATTAATAGGTACAGCATCTATACACCATAAAGGAAAACACTTTAGACTTTGAAAGTCACCTAGTTTCTGTTACAGTCACCCAATTCTATCACTGTAGCATAAAAATATCAGAAGACGTGTGACTGTGTGCAATACAACTTTACTGATAAAAGCAGGCAGTGTGATGGACTCGGAACTTGCCAGTGCTTTAGAGTATAATGACGATTTCATATACATATTCTAAATCTTGGGCAAGTTTATATTGTGGACAGTTCTAAACTGGAACCATACAGAGAAGGAAAGCTGGGAAATATAGTTCCATATTAGGTATGTTGACACAATACAAAAATCACAAAACCACGTTCTCAAATTTTCTGCAGTTATCATGCCTTGTTTCTACTAAAAACAAAATGAAACAGACAAAAAGCTCTCCTAAGTACTGTAAAAATATACCTAATATATATAGACAGTAAATATTTGGGTCTTTATGGCTCAGATGGCTTGGTAAATATTAACAAGAAAACATGCCTGGCAGAACATATGAACCTTCACATATGTGTCACAGGGTGATGAACTCGTCAAAGGGCTCTTTGACTTTCACGGGATAATTCCCACTGAGATAAGCAATTCGAATGGATATCCTTAATTCAAAGATTTTTGGAGAGTGGTATTTTACCTCATTCTGTCTCATATAATGTGTATAGTTCAGTGTTTTTAAAAAATAATATTTTAGTAGCACAACCCTCTCTTCAGATGAAATCTTAATCAGAAGTAGAAATAAATAAAACATGGACCGGAGCTTCTACATGGAAGTGCAAAGAAATAAAAGAGATAAAAGTTGACCACCTCCAGTGGAAACAGTAGTAGAGAGGGAAGTATATTTGCATTACAAAGGTGGCTATTCACTGTAGGCCTTACCATTTTTCTTTTTTTATATAATTTAATTTTAATACATTAAGGTACATTTATAGTCTTCATAAGCACTACTTCCAGCCTGTGTTGTAGACTGACATCTCTTTTGACAATGAGGGTAGGTAAGAGAAAACAGGTAAGATAAAAACACAAGATAAATGTGAAGTATGGATTCAGGGACAAAAGTCATTTGAAGATTAAAGAAGGAATTTATCATAGCTTCTCCAAACAATGACATCATCTTTTGTTCTGCTGACTCAGGATATTCTGATACCCTGAGAGACCAAAGTAAAGATATTCTTATACCCAAATTTTCATTAATACTCTGCAAAAGTGTGGCAATTTTAATAAGACCTCTGAAAACTTATAATAGTATTTCTTGTAATCTCTAGGTACAATGGGTACAATTACAGTTGAGGGAAGACCCATCCTTTTTTTTAAAAAAGTCAGATTTTGCTGCAAAACACAGATCTCCTCCTGAAAAAGCTCCTAAAGATCTGAAAATTCTATTTCTGTATCCTCTAAACACCTACTAGATCTGCAAAACAATTTGCTTGATTGACAAGAGAGAACTATTTCACATGCCAGTGGGTAGCCTTCCAGCAAACAAGACTACAACAAGAATGTTTCTCCCCCTACTGCTAATGGCTAATCCTGGCACTGCGCCTTCAGCTGCATCTTCCCAACGTGGGGATCCTTTTAGGCAATGTGCCTGCCACAGCTCGCCTCAAACTGATATGGTGTCAAGATGCAGAGAAAAGAGATGAGCTGAAGGAAGAGAAAATGGACACTATTAGCATCATATTCATTAGTGTGCAGGGTGGAATCAGCTAGGAGGGCAAGTAGGCCTTTGTCCAGAGAGAAAGTCCATTTGTTCACTATGATAACATGTGGGCTTCGGAAGATGAAATATCCTAACACTCTAACTTCACCTATGTTTACGTATAGAGCACATTTCTCTTTTATTAGCATGTTTTTCTCTTTTAGGTCTTTTATCTTAAGAACAGAAATACTCAGAAATCAAAGACAACAAGGTATCTTAACCAATGTGGAGCTTAAGCAGCTGTTTATGCTCTGAGATGAGACCACAGATGACAGCTGAGATTCACATGTGTAGGTACAGTTGTGCTTCCTGATTTCACAGCACTTGGAAAAAAAGGTGCCCTTTCTCTCATGGTTGTAGCTGTTTGAAAACCCTTGGCCAGTTCTTGACTGTGCTTCCTAGGCTTAGAGTCATCTCAAAATCTCTCCACAAAAACTTAAATACAAGGCATTGCTATCCAGAATGGTACTATAATCCAACCAAGAATATGATTTTAAAAAAAGAGAGAGAGAGACTATGTAAGTCCTCCTTGAAAGGTCAGCTTTCTGAAGAAAGTTTTGCAATATTTTCCACATAAATTATGTATATGATGATATAAGATTAAAATTGGGTTGACAGACACAAATTAGATAAAACTAATACATGTTCATAAAAACTGTACTTCTTCAGGTTTTCACATGTCTGCAAGAAATAGTTAAATAATTTCAGGAAAAAATATTAACTTTTAAAAATCATGTATTTAAAGGTTAGAAAATTGGTACTTGTCAGACCAGGTAGGAAAATCAGAAATACACACACCATCTAAAAGCAGTACAATATGTGACTTTGGCATTCTTCTATTGATATATAATTAAATTACATTAGGCATTTATTGAAGCCCACTATGTACCCAGTGTTGAACTAGATGCTAGAAATAGAAATACAAAAGACATTTATTTCTTGCCTTCAAAGTGGAGCTCACAATTTCATGGAAGAGATAGAAAACCTCAAAAATTGAGTAGGGTAGGAGTTCCTGTTCGGTTCAGTTGGGAAACCATGCCATGGAAAATTCACCTTATTTATTATGCCGCTTTTATCCTAACGTGTTAAAAACATCATGTGATAAGTGATATTCAAATAGTGTGACCCAAGCGAAATGGTCTAAATGACATGTGAAGGTTTCACAAAGGTGAGAACACCTGCACAAAGCCTGGCTTTATGAAAGCATTTACTCAGTTTAGAAGGAAGGGAGGAAAGGGGAAGCTGGAACAGCGTGATCTGTGGAAATGTGAGAGTATATCACATCCAAAGAAAGACAGTCCACTGTGAATGATGTCTGGGGATATACAACAGGGATGGGAAGTGGGAGGTAAATTTACAGGACTGCAATCATAACATAAAGTAGCTATATACTCCTTGACCTAATAGGTTTCGCTGACACAGTAAATCTATCTTCTGAACTCTGTGGTTTTAGAATTGACAATGACACAGCTCTTTGTTTTACTGAGTTTTTACTTCCTTTTCTGAACTCCTACATGTTTTATTTACATTTCACAGTAAATAAACCATAAAGGGTCAATTCATAGCTACACATCCTGATTAAATGTATCAATAATTCTTTAGCATAGAGTCCAGTGTATATTAAAAAATAGTAAGAATTTGAAGATAATAATTCATGGATTTTTGTAGTCTTTCTCTATGTACTATGTACAATGGGGTGAGACGTCTGCCTCTGGAGAGCTTGCAGAAATAAAATCACAAATTCAGGGCTTTAAACTCTCAGCACAAAGTGTGGGCAAAACTTTTTCATAGTATTCCTAAATAAATCATTTGTTTATTTTACGGCAGAGCAGATATGGCTGAAAATAAGATTTAAAATTTAGTTATACAGGATGCTATATTGCAGTGTAAATCGAACTCAGACCCTTGTGAGGTGTGTTGTTGGAAAGTAAAGGCATTAATGGGGAAAGAGTAGGGAACTTGAGGCTTAAAATGGAAGCTTTTGGGTAGATGAGGGAAAAGCTGGGATATATGAGCATCCTTGGCCAACTAAGGATGGAAAAGAAATGCAAAAAAGCAAAATGGCTGTTTGAGGAGGCCTTACAAATAGCTGTGAAAAGAAGAGAAGCAAAAAGCAAAGGAGAAAAGGAAAGATATAAGCATCTGAATGCAGAGTTCCAAAGAATAGCAAGGAGACATAAGAAAGCCTTCCTCAGTGATCAATGCAAAGAAATAGAGGAAAACAACAGAATGGGAAAGACTAGATATCTCTTCAAGAAAATTAGAGATACCAAGGGAACATTTCATGCAAAGCTGGGCTCGATTAAGGACAGAAATGGTATGGATGTAACAGAAGCAGAAGATATTAAGAAGAGGTGGCAAGAATACACTGTACAAAAAAGATCTTCACGACCAAGATAATCACGATGGTGTGATCACTTACTTAGAGCCAGACATCCTGGAATGTGAAGTCAAGTGGGCCTTAGAACACATCACTATGAACAAAGCTAGTGGAGGTGATGGAATTCCAGTAGAGCTATTTCAAATCCTGAAAGATGATGCTGTGAAAGTGCTGCACTCAATATGCCAGCAAATATGGAAAACTCAGCAGTGGCCACAGGACTGGAAAGGTCAGGTTTCATTCCAATTCCAAAGAAAGGCAATGCCAAAGAATGCTCAAACTACTGCACAGTTGCAATCATCTCACATGCTAATAAAGTAATGCTCAAAATTCTGCAAGCCAGGCTTCAGCAATACGTGAACTGTGAACTTCCAGATGTTCAAAATGGTTTTAGAAAAGGCAGAGGAACCAGAGATCAAATGACCAACATCTGCTGGATCATGGAAAAAGCAAGAGAGTTCCAGAAAAATATCTACTTCTGCTTTATTGACTATGCCAAAGCCTTTGACTGTGGATCACAACAAACTGGAAAATTCTTAAAGAGATGGGAACATCAGACCACCTGACCTGCATCCTGAGAAATCTGTACGCAGGTTAGGAAGGAACAGTTAGAACTGGACATGGAATAACAGACTGGTTCCAAATTGGGAAAGGAGTATGTCAAGGCTGTGTATTGTCACCCTGCTTATTTAACTTCGAAGATCATGGCATCTGGTCCCATCACTTCATGGGAAATAGATGGGGAAACAGTGGAAACAGTGGCTGGATTTATTTTGAGGGGCTCCAAAATCACTGCAGATGGTGACTGCAGCCATGAAATTAAAAGACGCTTACTCCTTGGAAGGAAAGTCATGACCAACCTAGATAGCATATTCAAAAGCAGAGATATTATTTTGTCAACAAAGGTCCGTCTAGTCAAGACTATAGTTTTTCCAGTAGTCATGTATGGATGTGAGAGCTGGACTGTGAAGAAAGCTGAGTGCCAAAGAATTGATGC
This sequence comes from Cephalophus harveyi, assembly GCA_006410635.1. Classification (NCBI taxonomy): domain Eukaryota; kingdom Metazoa; phylum Chordata; class Mammalia; order Artiodactyla; family Bovidae; genus Cephalophus; species Cephalophus harveyi. The sequence goes on along the minus strand of SJYT01071180.1, from coordinate 19,841 downwards.
TTTTGAACTGTGGTGTTGGAGAAGACTCTTGAGAGTCCCTTGGACTGCAAGGAGGTCCAACCAGTCCATTCTGAAGGAGATCAGTCCTGGTTGTTCTTTGGAAGGACTGATGCTAAAGCTGAAACTCCAGTACATTGGCTACCTCATGAGAAGAGTTGACTCACTGGAAAAGACCCTGATGCTGGGAGGGATTGGAGGCAGAAGGAGAAGGGGATGACAGAGGATGAGATGGCTGGATGGCATCACCAACTCGATGGACATGAGTTTGGGTGAACTCCTGGAGTTGGTGATGGACAGGGAGGCCTGACGTGCTGCGATTCATGGGGTTGCAAAGAGTCTGACACAACTGAGTGACTGAACTGAACTGAACTGGCCAACTAAAAGAAATGCTTCTTTTCTTGACAAAAAAAAAGACTCATCTACTTGTGCTTCAATATCTTGTAATAATCTTACCCAAAAGAGTTGCCTTACAAGAGCATAATTATTCTCCTTAAGATACCTTCTCTACCCACCACTGCTTCCATAGCCATAACTAGAATCTGTTTACATATTCCATAGTGAGAGCAAGTACAAAATCTGACTGAGAAAAGACATATTAAACACCAAAACACATGCAATATTTCTCTAATTTATATCAGTACACACCCAGAGAATACAGATAAGAATCAATTCTACAGGGAATGGAATATAATACTACATTGAGTCAAATTTTTCACTCTGGGTACATTTAACCACTGAATTTAATATGTTAGCTTGAAATCTAGAAATGACTCTGACGGTTGGCTTTATGAGTTAACTAAACTCAATGGTGACCTATATTCAATATTTAAATGACAGAACTTCCCTAGCATAATGTAGAAGAAGAAATCTCAAAACTTGGGCAGATAGAAATGTTAGAGTGGATTAACTATACAATATAATCTATATAGTACATATTCTATCCCATTTCCCACTGTTTCTCTAGGGGTCCCAATAGGCATTCATTTTCCTAGGCACTGAAAAATGTGTTAGTGAGGGGAGAATCAACTTAAAATTAATCAATGATTTTAAGACACCTTTTAAAGATGTTTCTGTCCTCTGAAGACTACGGATGATAATAGAGAGATTTCATTTGCCTGAGTTTTGTAATTTCAATGGGAAACACAATAACAGGCAGAGGGAAAGAATAACAATCAAACAGGGACCCCTGTTTTAATAGGGATACTTGATGGTAATTAAGAGGAACTCCCCAGGTCATTAGGTGCCCAATATGCTACTGGAGATCAGTGGAGAAATAACTCCAGAAAGAATGAAGGGATGGAGCCAAAGCGAAAACAATACCCAGTTGTGCATGTGACTGATGATAGAAGCAAGATCCGATGCTGTAAAGAGCAATACTGCATAGGAACCTGGAATGTCAGGTCCATGAATCAAGGCAAATTGGAAGTGGTCAAACAAGAGATGACTAGAAAAATTCTAGGACTCCAAAAATGCCACTGCAGTACCATTAGTCAAATCGGGAACTTATGAGGTTTGTTGATATATAGAATTTTGACCTAGATTTGCCTCATCTTATGTCCGTGTTTATTTCCTCAGGTCCAAAACAAAAAATTGAAATACACTCACAGAATTTCCACATTGACTCCTTGGCCCGTGGAGTGAGACATGTGTTTGCCTGCTCCGTTGTATCTGACTGCAACTCTATGGATTGACTGTAGCCTGCTTGCTTGTTCTGCCCATGGGGGTTTCCCAGACAAGAATACTGAAACAGGTTGCCACTTCCTCCTCCAGAGGATCTTCCTAACCCAGGGATCGAACCCTTGTCTCCTGCATCTCCTTTCATTGGCAAGCATATTCTTCACCACTGAGCTACCAGGGAAACCAGAATAATAAACCAAAGGCAGACCATATTTTTATGGAAATTGCCAAAATTATTGTTATCATTAAAACTTTGAAAATGTAGCAATGATGATGCCTACAAGCTCCTAATGTTCTCATCTGTACAAAAGGCAGATTTGTATTGGAGAATGACTGTAGATTATGATAAATTTAATTATCACTGATTCTATTGGCATCTGCTGTTCCGTATGTGGGGTGTTCAGATAAGGTCTAGGTGCAAAGCGAATCAATTCAGAAATTAATCATTTTATTTTCTTCTATATCAATTATAAAGAAGCACTAGAGCAATTTCCTTTTAACAGGAAGGGTCAGCAGTATACCTTTACTGTACTTTTTGGATTCTGTCAACTCTCCTGCTCTTTGTTGTAATCTAGTCTTCAAGGACTTTGATCACCTTGATGTCCCACAGATACATGTAATTTAGTGAACTAAATGATATCTTAACTGACTTTTAAAAGGCAATTGCTGACATATTGTATTACTTGAAACAGTTGAAATAGCCTTGGTAATCTATTTTTTAAAGATTTAGTAGAAAGTAAAGTCATTTGAGGTAGTAAATTGACAGCTTTCTCTATTTCTTTCCTGAAAATTAATCTAATTTTTACCTCTTTACTGATTAATTTTTGCAAATTATACTTTCCTACAAAACTATTTCATTTTTTATATCTTTAATTTTTTAAAATACTATCATCAGCTGAGCTGAGTTTAAGTCTTCTGTTACATGACTATTTCTCTATCCTGTAGGTTTTGTTTTTTGAAGTTCAGACAGTCATCTCATAGATATTTAACACTACTATGTTTTTGTTGTAAATGGCTCTTTTTGACATAGTAGACTGTTTTTTTGTCTCAGTTAATGCTTTTTTGACCAGAATTCTGCCTTGGCTATAAGTTATGACTCTAGCTTTCTTTTGTGTGCCTTTGCTTATATAATTTGCCATTCTTTAATTTTCCATCTTTCTGAATTACTTTGTTTTAGCTATTTATCATTTATAGAGAATATATATATATATATATTAATTTTTACCTCTTTACTGATTAATTTTTGCAAATTATACTTTCCTACAAAACTATTTCATTTTTTATATCTCTAATTTTTTAAAATACTATCATCAGCTGAGCTGAGTTTAAGTCTTCTGTTACATGACTATTTCTCTATCCTGTAGGTTTTGTTTTTTGAAGTTCAGACAGTCATCTCATAGATATTTAACACTACTATGTTTTTGTTGTAAATGGCTCTTTTTGACATAGTAGACTGTTTTTTTGTCTCAGTTAATGCTTTTTTGACCAGAATTCTGCCTTGGCTATAAGTTATGACTCTAGCTTTCTTTTGTGTGCCTTTGCTTATATAATTTGCCATTCTTTAATTTTCCATCTTTCTGAATTACTTTGTTTTAGCTATTTATCATTTATAGAGAATATATATATATATATATATGAAGTAGTTTGCTTTATTGGAAAATCTTTCTGCAAATATGAGTTAATTTCATTTTTATTTATTGATGTGAAAAGTATTTCTGATCTTATTTCTGCTGAATAATTCTATGTTATGTTTTTCTTTTACAGAGTTATTTTTCTTCTTTTTTCCCCCTACAGCACACAACTATGTGCTTATCCCCAACTAGATATTGAATGTGGCTCTTAGGCATTTAAAGTAAGGAGTCCTAACCATTAGACAAACAACAGAAAATTTCCAAAATTAACATTACTTTCTCTTGCCAAGTCCTCCTCCAGGGATGGAACCCAGGACTCCAGCATTGAGAACACTAAGTCCTAACCACTGGACCACCAGGGAATTCCTTCTTTTCACAGTTTTTAAAGAGACTTAAAATAGTGGTCTTTTTTCTCCATTTTTTTTTAAATGTGTCATTCTGATAGTTATAAAAGTTTGTCTTTTTGTTCTAGCTTACAAATATCAATATAATCAATATTTATACTTTTAAATATATTACTGCTTTTTTGGTTTTGAAGGATTCCTTGGACTCCTAGCTAATAGAGTACCTTTAAATCAATGAATTTGTTTCTCATGCTGTTTCCTCCATCCATCCAAATGTATTTAGCTGTCTCATTTCTACATATATAGACATGTAACTTCCATATTCTGTTCTATCACCATAAACCGCCCATTTCTTTGAGTTTTGGTTTTATAGTTACACATGTTCAATGCTCAACAAATTATTTTGCCATGATTTCCCCACCTCATTTCTTTGTTTAATTTTTCTGGTAGTTTTCTCAAGAAAGTCTTGTGTTTTCTTACATGTTTAACATTATTTATCTGAGGTGTTTATGCTCAAAGAATATCCTGATTGAATTTTAAAAACCCTTGGCTCATATGTTCTTCTCTTGAATATTTTGTAGTTCTTTCCCTCTGTCTGTTGCTGTGGAGAAATCCATGGCCAGCTTGATTTTTTTCCCTGTTATAAGCATCTTATTCTTTTTATATTACAGTCCAAAAGGGTTTATCTTTAAAATCCAAAAAATTTACTAGATTTAGTCCCAATGTTGAGTTTTCTGGGTCAGTTTATTGGTTTTCTGTTTTTTGATGGTGTAGTATTACAATATGTAGATAAACATTTTTATTTTAAGTCTCAAGAAAGCCTTTTTGAATTATATCTGAAACTTATTTTCTCTTCTACTGCTTTGCTTTTTTTTTCAGATACTGCAGCTATGCATCATTTGAATATCTGTCCCATGTCTTCTAGAATTCCTTTTCTAATTCTTCAAATTCTTTAATTCAGCTTGATTTTGTTCCCGTTTGGCGATCTATATTTGGAAGCTTTTATAAGTATTTTTGTGTCTATGAATTAAATCTGCCCCCTAGTTTTAATGAAGATAGAAATTGTGACTCTTTTTAATTCAAAAAAAATTTTCGTTAATTTTGAATGATTTCTAAGGAGCCATGATGTCCTATGAAACCATGTTAATACAGAAAGAACCTCTAAGTTCAGTAATTAAGATCGGTAATAAGATAGGACTGCCCTCTACAACCATTGCTATTTGAAATTTTACAGCAGATCCTGGCACATTGTAAAGAAACGGAAAAAATGTCACAATGATTGGAAAGAAAAAAAAGGTCATTACTCACAAATGTATGATTTTCTACATAAAAACCCAAACTAATTCACTTAAAAATTATTAAAATTAATAAGTTTTAGTATAAGCTAGATAAAATACCAATACAGAAATATCAATTTCATGTCTGTACCACAAAAATACTTAGGAATAATTATTTAAAATACAAAAAGATAAAAGACTTGCATGGAGAAAACCATAAAACCCTAAAGAACATAATTAAAGTCCTAAGTAAAAGGAAATCATATGATCTTCATGGTTAAGATGACTCAATACTATTAAGAGATCAAACCTACCCACCCTGAACTAAAAATTTTAAATGATTAAAGTCATAGGCTCTTCTAAGAAACTTGGTAAACTAATTCTAAAATGTATACAGAAGAGAAAATTGTCAACTAGAGCCAAGATTATCCTGGGAAAGAAGAAAAAGTAAACAGTCTTGCTGCATAAATTATCAAGGCATTATGGATTTTCAGGAACATAGCACTGTGTCATGTTGGTAGAGGGATAGACAACTATCCACAGAAAGCCTATAAACATGCCTGTGTTTCTTACAAAAATGTTATAAAATGTTATATGCCAGAAGTTTCACTGCTCATCAGTGGATAATTGAGGGAGTATTCAGCAAATGGTGCTGAATTAAAATTAACCAAAATTAACAAAAATGAACATAATAATTGTCCATATGAAAATGGATACTCCTAACTTCAATTCCAGATAGACTGACTCTGATGCTAAAGTACAACTGTTTAAATACTTAGAATATAATACAGCAAAGTGTCTTATGATTTTAGAATAAGGAATGACTGCTTAAATAATATGCAGAAAACATTAATTACCAAATAAAAGGTAATAAACACAGTTCAGTTCAATCGCTCAGTCATGTCTGAATCTGCAACCCCATGGACTGCAGCATGCCAGGCTTCCCTGTCCATCACCAACTCCTGGCATTTACTCAAACTCACATCCATTGAGTCAGCGATGCCATGCAACCATCTCATCCTCTGTCGTACCCTTCTCCTCCTGCCTTCAATCTTTCCCAGAATCAGGGTCTTTTCAAATGAGTCAATTCTTCACATCAGGTGGCCAAAGCATTGGAGTTTCAGCTTCAACATCAGTCCTTCCAATGAATATTCAGGACTGAGATTTCCTTTAGGATGAACTGGTTGGATCTCCTTGCAGTCCAAGGGACTCTCAAGAGTCTTCTCCAACACCACAGTTCAAAAGCATCAATTCTTTGGCGCTCAGCTTTCTTTATAGTCCAACTCTCACATTCATACATGACTACTTGAGAAACCGTAGCTTTGACTAGACAGAACTTTGTTGGTAATGTCTCTGCTTTTTAATATGCTATCTAGGTTGATTATAGCTTTTCTTCCAACGAGCAAGCGTCTTTTAATTTCATGGCTGCAGTCACCATCTGCAGTGATTTTGGAGCCCACCAAAATAAAGTCTCTCACTGTTTCCACTGGTTCCCCATCTATTTGCCATGAAGTGATGGAGCCATAGATGCTCCTTACAATTTTAAAAACTTCATTCGTCACACAACATCATTTAAGAGGTGAATCAAGAAAGTCACAAACCAGGAGAAGATATCTGCAACACATTTAGCCAATGAGGATTTATTCCAATAAATCAATAGAAGGAACAATCCATGTAGCAATATGGAAAAAGAGAATCACAGAAGACTACACACAGTATGCAAGTATATCTGAAAAAGCTCTACAACCAGAAAAAGAAAACAAATTCTGTTTAGGATTACATACATTTGGTATAAAAATTACTTTTTAAAGAAAGAGAAAATCAATAAAATGCAAATAAACGTTTGCAGTTATCTCTGAGAAGAGATAGAAATGGATAAAGTGGGATGGACATAGATAAATAAATTCAGTATTATCGATCTTTCTAAGTTCTTTATTTGGATAACAGCTTCCTAGTGCTTATACAAGCTTGAGAAGTCTTTGAAGTTTTTGTATTATTTATAGCTTAAATATATATTACTTGTGTGTATGTTAGCCACTTAGTCACCTCCGACTCTGTGTGACCCCATGGACTGTAATCCACAAGGCTCCTCTGTCCATGGGATTCTCCAAGGAAGAATACTGGAGTGGGTTGCCATTTCCTTCTCCAGGGGACCTTCCCGATCCAGGGATTGAATCCGCGTCTCTTGCATAGGCAGATGGATTCTTTACCACTGAACCCCATGGAAGCCCCAATCGACCAATCTCAAATATTCTTCTATATGTGTGGAATAGTACATTTTAAAAAGTCATAAAGAATTTTAAGCAAGGAGAGCATGTTTCAACTATTACTAGGAAAGATTTCATCTTCAACCAGGTAACAAATTCTATATAGTAAGCGAGGAGGGGACCATCTACCTTGCCCGCAGATTGAACCACTGTACCCTAGTAGTCAAAGGAGTGGTTAAAGATAGCATTTAGAGTGCCCTAATATTTCCTGGGAAGTTATTACTATAGTTTGGTCTCAAGAAAATCCTGAGATTTGATCTAAACCCTTTTCTTCTTGAGAGCTCATCAGCGATCAAATACAACCATACTATGTCCCCACATCATCTCCTTTCTGAGCTAGCTATGCTCTAGTTTCTCTAGTCATTCTTTATGCAAGTTCCATTTTTATAGAAAAGTTTACCATCTGGGTGTTTTCCTCTGGGCATATGGCAATTTGAAAATGCCTGTCTTAAAGACATGGTGCCAAGAATAGAATCCAATACATTAACTAAGAACATTGCAGAATCCACTGAGATTATTACATTTCTTGTCACTATACTATTACTAATGTAGGATAAAATATATATTTATTTTATATTTATATTTATTTTTTTATATATTTATATATATAAATGAAGACTGTTTTTTCATGAACTCTGTCATCATTCTAGCTTTTGTTATTCTGTTCCTATTTAAATAACTTGTTTTCTTATATCTAATCCTGGCCTTGTGTCATTACCTGGTTGTCTATTTTTGAAAGTCTATCTTCTAGTGTTTTGGTTTGGGAGATGGATCGACATGGAATATTACATCTGTATGGTGACCACTTTCCAATTTAAAAAAAAAAGATTATTTTGTTTTCACAAAGTCCCTTAATAACCTACAGGGATTATTATCCCCATTCAAAAATTAGGGAAACTAAAATCAAGAACATAAGTAACATGCTCCAAATCAGGTTTATTAAGTGGCAGATCCTATACTTGAGCCAACATAGTTTGGGTCCAGGGATCTCTTCACTGAATTATACTGTTTCTTTCACACTAGACCATTCAATATTGATTATATTTATCTTAAAAAGTCACTAAATGAAGACCTAGAATAGGGAAATGTTCTGAGAAGAAATCCCCCCAAATTATTCTACTTTCATAAGTAAGTGCTAACAATAATGGTGATTCCAAGAATCATGCAAAGAGAATTACAATCCACATTTTGATGGCATAAGTCACAACAAACATGTCAAGGAAAATAATTAGATCATCTTGGCTTCAATTTAGGAAATTGTCAAAGTTTTCACAACTCCTTCAACTTGTAATGCAACTCGCATGCTAATGCTTCTATCTGTGGCAAGAAATCAAGTAGGCTGAGGTTAGGCAGTCTAGCCTGGGTTTACTGGAAGAAAGCCTGACAAGTCATGCATCAAATTCCTCAGAGGCACTTTTACAAGGAAATGTGGGACAGGAGTATTGCCCTAGAGCCTTGTTTAGAGGGCAAGCCTGTGTCCATGAAATGTAACAAATTAAGTGCTCCAGATATCTCAATTTGGCACCTTTACAACAGACGTACATGAATGACTGCAATGATCTTCAACTGTGATTTTATCAGTCATTGGGGAACTAACGGTGATAGATGGGTCTTCAAATTAAAGAAGTTAAACTTGAAAACAAACTAGTTCTAACTGAAAAGAAGCATAATACTAGGATGGGCAATAAATAAAAACCAGTGTGTGGGATTTCCCTGGTGGTACAGTGGACAAGAATCCACCTGCCAATGCAGGGAACTTGGGTTCCATCCCTAGTCTGGGTAGATTACACATGCCACAGTGCAACTAAGCCCTCTAGCCACAACTGTTGAAGTTTAAATGCTCTAGAGTCTGTGCTCAGCAACGAGAAGCTACCATAATGAGAAGCCTTCACCTCCCGAAGAAGAGTAACCCCCACTTGCTTCAACTAGAGAAAGCCTGCAGGCAGCAAATGAAGACCCAGGCAACCAAAAATAAAATAAATAAATAATTAAAAACAAAACAGTGTGTGCCCTTGGTCAAGTCATTTCACTGTTCTGGACCTCTATTTAGCATCTGTACATTGAAGTATAAAAAACTCAACAGAACACTTTTCAAAGCAAAACTGCAAAGAACCCTACACTGTATCCAGACGAAATTGGTATAGAGGACGGAAAGCCAACGGATTTCTAAGCTCCAGAAAGAAAGAAACAAACAAACAAAAACAACTAAAGCACACTGGACTAGTTCCAGCTAGCGCTAATACATCATATTGTCCTCAGTAATTGAAAATGAATCTAAGTACTAAGTACTGTAAGCATTATGCGATTGAGTATGAACTGGCATAAACAGGCATGAATAGCATCCGATTTGTATTCAGAATGCAACTCCTGGCAGCTGTATATATATAGAAAGAACAAATGATTAGAGGCAGTTTGGAAACTTTTGTCTAAGATCAACTGACCAGGACTTGAACCAAGGAAACAAACAGCCTATCCTGAGAGACTATCTACCTTTGCCAAGAGAACTCCTTTATTGAAATTCTCCTCTATCCAAGTTTGTTTTTTTCCCTCTCTAGCATCATCAGCAAGTCTATAAGCCAGATTTACAAGTACATTATTTCTTAAGGGTAAAACAGAGACCTAAACTTCCTCCAGTATACACAATGGCTAAATATTAATACAAAATTAAATTTCAGACTCAAACATAGTTTCATCAAACCGATCTGACATTTGACTGTTAGAAAAATGGATGACTATTTAAAAAAAAATTTTTTTATTAGTTCTCTGATAATCAGGATTTTTCAGTTAATGAAAATATTCTTATTCAGATGGCTAGAAAGAGAAATACAGAGGGAAAGTTTGTATGTGCTAAATCCATTCACCCTGGGTTTTCTACTTGATTTGAAACATAACTACAGTCTAAATGTTAACTGGAGCCCTCCATGTTTGCGCTTTCATGATGCCTAGAGGAAACAATGAGAGCCAGGATTAAGCAGGACTTATATTTGTGAGGTCTGAGCAGTTCACATGCACTGAGCTTTCAGAAAAGCTCAAGGCATCTATTTCCCCACCAATGGCCCAGGGGCATTGGCAGATTCCGCTTAACACCAATAGGACCTCCTGCATCTCTGAGAAGTCCCACTTAATTAAGACATTAGCTCCTAACATACCAAAGTTTCCTAAATGCCAAAATGAGGATTTCCTTGCCGCGACATGTTGAAATCCGCTTTCAGCTCCCTTTTGTGTACCACAGCCTGCACTGCGTAAAGTGTCAGCCCAGCCTTGCTAACTTTGTTAGAGGGAGGGCCAATAACAACACTCAGCTGATTATAAAAGAAAGGGAAGAGAGTCTGAATGATTATAGAATTCTTATAATGTGCCATAGTGTTATTATGGCACTCTGCCCAGGGCTCATCAAAGATAAATGAGGTTTGAAGAGTAGGGTTTTTTTATGTTAAATTTAATAGACATTCCCTTTTCTTTCTTTCTTCTTCTTTTTTTTTTTTTAAACTGGCAAGGGAATGGAAAAGACATCAAAGCAGTTTTCCTATAAATCTATACGAAAATGAATTTCAGAGTCAACTTTTCTACTTTTATTACTTACGGTGTTTTTATTTTTTTGGAAGCTGAAAGGGAACATAATTCAGTGCCTTTCAAATTGCTTTGGAGAAATATAATAAATCCAATATATATGGAAAAGTTTATAGGGTTGGGTTTTCCCCCCCAAATATATACAACTCTGAGATCTTTCTCTGATATTAAGATCATTTCTAAAAAATTCTCTTCAAAGTTTTTTCATACATATTTCACTAGATTTCCTAGACACTTCGTAATTTATAATTCTGAAGTCCAATGACAGGAGACAAGGTTTAATATTTTGACTCTATGAAGCTGTGGTCTTTTCTAAGCTGCTACTCTTAAAATCCTCATCCAAGCTTTAAAATATAGTAACAGTTCTTTCACTTTAGCATGGCTAAAATTTTTGATGGAAAATAGGAAGGGGAAGAATGTCCATTAATATTGCAACATCAGCCTCTAAATGTGCTTCTTGTGTGTAAAATTATATTTTTATGACATTTCTCTGGTTTTGTTTGAATCAGCTCGATTGAAAATCATCTTGAAACCAATTTTTATCCAGTAACTGCCTCTCAATACACATTACTCTTGTAATTGTTAAATATTTGTTGGTTCAGCTTTTCAGGCAAGGCTATTTGAATGCACAGTGGATGATCACGTCAAAGTTAAGCAAATCCAAAGTTGCTGAGTTCCACCCAGTAGCTAAATCTCCATAATAAAAGTCAGCACTTTAAGAAAAAGTTCAAAGTTCATGGTCCAAAAAAAGGAACTCAGTGCTATAATATAGTATTAAATCCAAGCAAATAAGTCAGAGTACCCATGGATTTGAAGGCGTTTCTTTGAGTGGAAGGTAGTCTCAGAACCTAAATAAATCCTTCTAACCAGAGAGTCTTGGGTAAGGATTTGAATTGTTTCCCTGACTGTCTGAATACTGGGTTCATCATTTTGAAAATGGCTTGCTATGTATAAAAATTAATACTACTTACTAGATACAAAGGATTAAAAACCTAAAATCATCAGCCTTGGTATATTGGTTGGATTGAAGAGGATGCTGTCTGTGCTGATTGGAAGAACAATGGGTCAGAGACAGGCCTTTTCCCAGGTTTTCTTCATTTACTTAAATTGCAACTGCCTTTCAGAGTGGGAGGTGGGAATTAATAGACAAGGGTGTTGCTGCTGCTAAGTCGCTTCAGTCGTGTCCGACTCTGTGCAACCCCATAGACGGCAGCCGACCAGGCTCCCCTGTCCCTGGGATTCTCCAGGCAAGAACACTGGAGTGGGCTGACATTTCCTTCTCCAATGCATGAAAGTGAAAAGTGAAAGTGAAGTTGCTCAGTCCTGTCCGACTCATCAACCCCGCGGACTGCAGCCCACCAGGCTCCTCTGTCCATGGGATTTTCCAGGCAAGAGTACTGGAGTTGGGTGCCATTGCCTTCTCCGAGACAAAGGTGAGAATATAGTAAAACTCCAGTGCTTTTTGTCAGGCATCAAATCATTAGCATGGGCAAGGACAACCTTAAATAGATGTTAAAGAATTGAAAAACATTTACCCTTTTGAAAGTCAACCTTTCTTAAGTGTGCAGAACAAAGTTGGCAGTCATTCTGCAATGCTAATGGTACTGAAACTATCCCAGATTTAGAAGAGTGATGCATATATGGCTCACAAGATCCTTCCTGAAGGACTAGACCAATGCTTCTCAACCCCAAATAAACATTAGAACTGCCTAGGGACCCTGTGACTTAATTGATCAAAGCTGGAGAGGGGTATATTTTAAAGCTCTCCAAGTAACCCTCATATGCAAAGATGGAGGAACCAAATAGATTGTAAATAGTACAGAAATATTTTTAAAATGTTTATATTGGAAAAATAATGTATGCAGGCTCTCACCACTTCACACACAGAATAGCATCCCTTTCAAAAAAGGGATAGCTTTCCTGAACGCATTTTTTAAAATTGCATAAATTGAGACTTGATATGCACAGAAAATGTGTTGCCTTGATGGTCGCTATAGTTTCCTTTCAAACAATATTCTCTGGTTAGGAGGAAAAAATATATTTAACAGGCCTTCTCATTCAATAATCAAAGTAGTCCTCTCAGATAGTATTGTCTTTGTTGGATAACAAAAAAACTCAGTTTCACAGATGTCTTCTTTATTCCTTGCTTTTTTCCCAGGGTACTAATTGAACATGATGTGGCCTGTGGCTTATGTCCTATTGACACAAGACAAGGGTGGAAGGCCACTCTGGTGTCATACAGGTCCCCAAGAGCTTATGAAGAGTATCACCTGGTCTCTGGGAGGATGGCACTGTCTACTGTTTAGTGGACACCATATTTGCTTTCATGCTCACTCCTGGCTAGTGAATACTTTGATGTGACTTTGGCCAACTCACTCATGCTGACTTGGCTTTTGTCCATCTTTGCTTTTTGCAGGCTCTTGGGTATCTGCCACATAGTTCATCCTAACTTAAGGCTTCATAATCCATCCCCTCCTCTGCTGTATGCTCAACTGACCCTGCCACATTTTTTAGAAGGCAACAATCCTTCCATCTCTTCATTTTCTTTCTGAAAACTATCATAATTTAAAATTTCTAAAATGTCTTAAGTTGGAATAAAATCAAATGACATTCAAATATACTCGGTGCTTTGCTGTTCACTTGTGCAGTCGTGTCCAACCCTTTTGTGACCCCATGGACTGTATCCGCTAGGTTCCTCTGTGTATGGGATTTTCCAGGCAAGAACACTGCTGGAGTGCGTTGCCATTTCCTTCTCCAGGGGATCTTCCTGACCCAAGTATCGAACCTGAGTCTCCTGCACTATGGGCAAACTTTTTACTGCTGAGCTATTAGGTACTTGGAGAGCACTAATTTCATTTCTTTGCAACAAGCTTTCCTACTACTCATCACTCAATTTTTCCCGTCTTGTCTTTTTAAAAAATCAGCCCCTCGTCCAAGGTAAGGAGCCGCGGCTGTGCTTTGCTGAAGCAGCCATGAAGAGATGCCCCACACCCAAGGTAAGAGAAACCCAAGTAAGATGATAGGTGGTGCAAGGGGGCATCAGAGGGCAGACATACTGAAACCATACTCACAGAAAACTAGTCAATCTAATCACACTAGGACCACAGCCTTGTCTAACTCAATGAAACCAAGCCATGCCTGCAGGGCAACCCAAGGCGGGCGGGTCATGGTGGAGAGGGCTGACAGAACGTGGTCCACTGGAGAAGGGAATGGCAAGCCACTTCAGTATTCTTGCCTTGAGAACCCCATGAACAGTATGAACAGGCAAAATGATAGGATATCAAAAGAGGAACTCCCCAGGTCATTAGGTGCCCAATATGCTACTGGAGATCAGTGGAGTCCTAGTTCAAGGGCCAAAGCACCATGTCAGGACAAGCCCAAAATATTTGCTTGCTTGAGCCCCCAATCTATCGTTTGAAGAGTGAAATCTTCTAAATAACAATGGTACAAAATTAGAAATGCACAAGTGACCATGTAGTCGACCCATCTGACAAAGTTATCTGTTTAGATATTGCAGGAGTTGGGCTTTGATTTTTTTTTTTTTTGCTACTATTTTTTGGGGAAGTAGAATTTATAAAATTGGACACTGAAATGGCTATTAGCATTTTCAAGGCTATATTTCTTAAAATGCTAAACAGTAAGAAAAACACTGTATTCCTATAGTTCCTTACTGTGTCATTTGAAATTGTTGTTTTCTAAAAATATTATATTAATTCAGTCTTTCATAAAACATAACACTTTTTACAGAAATACACTCAAAATTTTAGTAAGAGAGGTATATGATAATCAGGGTGTGTTTGTGTCTGTTTGTAAAGAAAAGAGAGAGAAGGAAGGAATCCTGGATGAAAAGATAGAAGCTAGTCTATAGGATAACTCAGTGACATCTCAGCACAAATGAAAACTCGTTATGTATTTACTTATTTTAAATCACCCCAGTGTGCAGACTCAAGCAGTAAGAATTAATTAGATGATGCAAAATGGAATATCAATGACCAAGAACAATTCAATTCAACTAAAGATGAATTTTTAAATATCTCTCACTTCTCATTCTAAAAATGACTGACTATACAATGTGTCTATCCAACCAACACAAGTAGCTAATATTTTTCATGCCACATGTTCTACAGCCCTTTGTATGCATGTGTGTGGCTCTGGCTTATGCCTCAATTTCTCCAGCTAAAAATAGAAATTGAAAGAAAATGCTTTCTCCCTAGTTCCCTTGCTGAGCCAGAGAATGGAATTATTGGTGAGGATACTGCTATTATCTTTGATCTTTCACAGATAAAAATCATTATATATCTAAATCTGTATTGATACCCACATCCATCTATCTATCTACATTTCATGGCCTGAGTCTGTGAATCTAAGGAGTTCCTAAATGCAAAGAGCGTGCTTAACTATATGCCAAGTTCCAGTCTATCTGTGCATGAGTACATGTGTCCTGTCACTCAGTCACAGCCAACTCTGCGACCCCATGGGCTGTAGCCCCCAGGCTCCTCTGTCCGTGGGATTTCCCAGGCAAGAATACTGGAATGGGTTGCCATTTCCTCCTCCAGGGGATCGTTCCAACCCAGGCATCAAACTCATGTCTCCTGTCTTTCTTGAACTGGCAGGCGGATTCTTTACCACTGAGCCACCTGGGAAGCCAGTCTATCTGTAGCTCTATGTTAAAAATATGTTTTAAAAATATTCAAAAGGCTGACAAAGTTACCAAAAGTCTCTGTTTATCGCTGATAGTGTGACTCAAAGAATAAATTGTGTTCATTGTGAGACGCCGCCTTTTGATGTGTCCAACTCTGCTCCATCAGTCACCAAATACCAGTCCTAAGGAAAAGGAGACTGAAGGAAAAACCAAAGACACACTACTACAAGATGTACTATTACCAAATGATCCCATGGCTTTTGCGAGCATGCTATTGTTTGCCTGGTTCACTGAACAAGGTGCAGAACAATGGTATCTCTCTGCCACCAAAAAGAAAGGAAAGCTTACAACTCTCACTGTCAAAGGACTTCATATATATGCCACCAAAAAGGAGATGTAGGTGATCAACATTGTGGTAAGTGATTCAGTCATCAAGTCAGGAAAGCAGAAGAGAACCCAAGTAGGAAGTGGGGGCAGCTTCTCCATCCTAAGAGATTACATTTAGCTCAACAGTCATTGAAACAATGGATTTGGGTGGGTCAGATATTTCCACACAGCAGACGAGAACGTGAATACAAGGCCCTGAGCTCTTTTCAACAACTATTCCCCACCATTTTTATTATCTCACTAATTCTGTCAATTTTTGTATGAGACTGGTATGTGGTATTATTAGATCTATTTTAGTGGAGGGAAAAAACCTCAGGAAGGAAGAAGTAAAATCATGTGTTTGAGGTCATGGGTGTCATCAGCCAAGTCTGAAATGAGCCACCTGTGTGCTTCTCACACTAATTTTAGTATCTGTAGTCTTCCTGATTACAGAAGTTGCAGGAGCCAGTTTTCTCCAACTAGATCTTTTTTTTTTTTTCCTTCAAAAATACTAATGTATTAAAAATTAGTCACAAATGAGCAAACACCATGCATGGCTCCCTAAACCAATTAACGTGTCAGGTCTAATTTACTGTTAGGCAAATAATTTGAAATATTTGTAGAGGAGCAGCATGAGAATTTATTCTCCACAATTAGGTAGAGATTTCAGTAAATTCTTGACATTCCTTGAGGGAAATTACAGCCAAGAAAGGACCGCCATCTTGGCCGCTCCTAGGCTGTGTGAGGAGAGGACAGGGCTGGGAAGAACCACAGGCTCCAAATCCTAGTGTTAGAAGGAAACTTACAGGTGTCATCAGGCTGATAAGCAAACCAGCCAATCAAGAGAGCAATCTAACCTGGTCATAAAAGCCTACAGAGGTAGAAATTGCCCAGTCTTCAAATTTGAGGTCCCAGAAGGTAGAACCTAAAAAAATAACCTTGGGTCCTAAATAAAATTCTTCTATTGCAATTAAAGCCTGTTTCTTTTAATCCTGTGAAATGTAATAAGAAATTGAGAGTTTCATATATAGTTCCTAAAAGTATTAACTAAATTACTTTAAGCATAAATATAATCTCAAATTCTGTGTACTCTCTTCATCAAAGAGCATGTCCTAATCATTTTGTAATTTTAAATGATAGAAAATCTGGAGGATACATTATACCCTGTATGACTATAGACTATAGTCTTCCCATTATTTTCCTATATTATTTCCTGTGCCTGAACAGGTAGTTACCTAAAGGTGAGGTTTAAAGAAAACTGACAGGATTATCATGTTAAAATACATCTTTATTACCATTCTCATACACTGTCTAAAATGGTCATGCTCTTTCTTCCTGATAAGGCATGACAGTGGCTTCTTAAATGAAAATACTGTCTAAAATGAGTTGAGTTCAGCTATTATATAGAAATTATTACCTATTATTTAGATAATTAGTTAAAGGACTTAATCCTATGATTTAGAGGGTTTTTTTTTCCACAAGATTTAATCAGTTCTAGTCATATTTTGGGCTCTGAAATATACTGGACAAGTATATTTTTAGGGAGGTCAGAGAAGATTCATCACACCCACATGGAAATTTTCAGGGAGCTTGAGTTGACTGCCATTGTGTGTATTATGACTGCATCCAATGAAAGAGGAATAGAAAGGCTTTGGAAGTAATTTCACTTTATACTTTTGCCTAGAGTTGATATTATATATCCTTAACTGAAAGAAAGAATTACACATTGTACGTGGTGAAGAGGGAATTCATTGTTCTCTGTGGTTTTCTTCATTTTGGTTCCAATGGTTTTAGAATTGCACAAATAAAGGAATAGGAACAGACTTTCCCCCCTTTACTTCTTGTCCTCTTTCTTCTCATCCCTTTTCTCCCCCCCAATGACTTTCTCTTTTCTCTCTCTTCTAAGTCCACAATGCCCTTTGTCAATCATACTTTTTCTGACTTTATCTTCTCTGGCACACATTAGTTTTGAAACATTTACATTTATTTTCAGAAAAGCAAAGCAATCCTGTTAGAGTATTCCTACTTAAAAACTTGAAACCCAAATTCCCAGACTGAAGGAAGATGAACACATATTCAAAAAATCCCAGCATGGGATAAATTAGCATCTTTCTCCTTTTATTGGCAGTTTAAATTTCATCTCATATGCCCCTACTCCTTTCTCTCCTTACTGACAGCCCTAAATAGGATGGCATGATCAACTCAATGGACATGAGTTTGAGCAAACTCCAGGAGATAGTGAAGGACAGGAAAGCCTGGCATACTACAGTCCATGGGGTTGTAAAGAGTCAGACATGACTGAGCAACTGAATGACAATAATTCCAGAGAACAGAGTTTTCTAAAACAATCTGGACAATAAGCCCAGCAGTTTCAAACATAAAGCAGGAATCAATTCAAGGCAAACACAGTGAGCTCTCCATCTCCCCTTCACTGAACCAACTAAGACAGTTAAACTCTCGAACTGAAGCCCCCACCACAGGTTTGACCCAATGTTCTATCATTGAGTATCTGGCTGTGAATCAGGAGGGCTGTAAGCTGACACTTCTCAGCTCCTTGTCCCTTGCTGAGAGTTGACCTTGGACATTTCATTAACTACTCCAAAGAAATACACAAGAAACAATGATCAGATACATTCAGAAATAAAAAACAAATTCGGTGTGTTCTAGATAAAGGTGTACTATCAATGTCAGTGTTACCCGGAACTTGCTAAGCCCACAGTGAGGGCTTGTGATGCTTTCTCCATTGGCTTCTTTGAATTGCTTACATCTTATCAAGCATCAAGCCACACTTTATCAAGCATCAAGCCATGCCTGGCCAAGAACAGACCCTCAGAGAATATCTGACCATGAATGGCAGCCATGTAAGGAACTAACATTGTTACAGCTTGAAAAATATTTAATAACTCACTAATGGCCAATAAAGGAAAGCATAGATAGAACAAATAAATCACATTGCATTGAAGAATAAGCTTCTAAATGGCCATTTTTTAACTAGTTTCCTTTCCTATCAAGGCTCATTATAAATTCCAACTGAAGGAAAAAAAGAAAGCCCAGTAACACAGACTTCAGTTCAGTTCAGTCGCTCAGTCGTGTCCGACTCTTTGGGACCCCATGAATCGCAGCACGCCAGGCCTCCCTGTTCATCACCATCTCTCGGAGTTCACTCAGACTCACATCCATCGAGTCAGTGATGCCATCCAGCCATCTCATCCTCGGTCGTCCCCTTCTCCTTCTGCCCCCAATCATTCAAAAGCATCAATCCTTCGGCGCTCAGCCTTCTTCACAGTCCAACTCTCACATCCATACATGACCACAGGAAAAACCATAGCCTTGACTAGACGGACCTTAGTCAGCAAAGTAATGTCTCTGCTTTTGAATATACTATCTAGGTTGGTCATAACTTTTCTTCCAAGGAGTAAGCGTCTTTAAATTTCATGGCTGAAGTCACCAACTGCAGTGATTTTGGAGCCCTCCAAAATAAAGTCTGACACTGTTTCCACTGTTTCCCCATCTATTTCCCATGAAGTGATGGGACCGATGCCATGATCTTCATTTTCTGAATGTTGAGCTTTAAGCCAACTTTTTCGCTCTCCTCTTTCACTTTCATCAAGAGGCTTTTTCATATAAAAAGTTTCAGTACTATTACGTAGCTTTGATTTTAGGCAGGTACAGTTTAGTCACACATAGATGTGGCATACATTAAACAGAACAAATTAAATGGAAATTTTAAGTAGAGGCTATGGCCACATCTATGATGGCTGAGATGTTTCATTCTAACCATTTGTGTTCAGCTAATACAGAAGAGCTCTCATTTGAAGAAAGATCTTCCTTGTACTTTCCTCAGCTAAAGATGATGGCATTTTAAGAAATTTGATAAAAATTAGTTCAGCAAATATTATAACTGTTGGAAAGCAAAAGCCATCTTTTGATAGTAAACTTGAGAGCCAGTCAAATGTCAACTGATCCAAATGGCTAAAAATAAAATGTCAGAATTAGTAGACCTTGCTGAAAAACATGGCATTTTAAATTGCTGTCAGGGCGGTCCCAAGATGGCGGAGGAATAGGAC